>JAKOOJ010000002.1:68734658-69302158 GCA_022577455.1 Arizona elegans | reverse complement strand
ATTCTAAATGATTCTAAATTGCCAATTATTACATTGAATACAGTTTCTCACTAGGTATAATGAATAGCTAACTGAAAGACTGACTTATCTTGTTTATCTGAAAGTGCAAATACCCTGGAATTGTTGAGCACCTTGCATTGGGAAGTTCAAATTGTGATAGTAATCACAACTGTGCAGGCCTGATTTAAAAGAAACATTTTCATATCAGATCAAACATTTGAGATTTAATAGCTGTGTCATTTAGTACTATAGATTAGTACTACAAAGATAAGAATTCTATTTGAAAACTTTGACATTTATTTATAAGAGTGTTATTAAAAATAAGGAAAAGATAGAGCTTCACATCCATCAGGGTTGATGGAAGTTAAACTAGACAACTTACAATAGGCACATGCAAAGCTTTTAATTGCTCTGGAAAGGAAAATAGAGACAGGAGATAATGGTCCTGATATTGATTTCAGAACCATTCATGAAAGACAAATATCTTGAATTATTAGAAAACTCTGCCTCTATTATATCTATTAATAAGAACTGAAAGAATTACGTATTACGGTGGTTCTCCTCCTTTCTCTCAGACCGGTCGCAGTTCGTGTTGGCAGGGGAGCAGAGGTCAACCTCGAGGCCTCTCATTTGTGGAGTGCCTCAGGGGTCGGTCTCCTCGCCCCTTCTGTTCAACATTTATGTGAAGCCGCTGGGTGAGATCATCCATGGCTTTGGGGTGAAGTACCATTAGTACGCTGATGACACCCAGCTGTACATCTCCACCCCAGGTCACCCCAATGATGCCCTTGAAGTGATGTCCCAGTGCCTGGAGGTTGTGCGGATCTGGATGGGGAGGAACAGGCTCAAGCTCAACCCTTCCAAGACTGAGTGGCTGTGGTTCCCGGCATCCTGATATAGTCAGTTGACTCCATCACTGACTATCGGGGGCGAGTCTTTGGCCCCCCGTGGATACGCAGCTGTCCTTGGAGGAACATCTGACGGCTGTAGCCAGGGCACCTTCTGTCAGGTCCGCCTGATTCGCCATTTGCGGCCCTTTCTTGATCAGGATTCCCTGTGCACAGTCACTCACACCCTCATCACCTTGCGCCTGGACTACTGCAATGCTCTCTACATGGGGCTCCCCTTGAGGAGCACCCAGAGGCTCCAACTGGTCCAGAATGCGGCCACGCGGGTAATCACGGGAGCTGCCTGGCGCTCCCACATAACACCGCTCCTGCGCGAGCTGCACTGGCTCCCAGTGGTCTTCCGGGTGTGCTTCAAGGTGTTGGTTACCACCTTTAAAGCGTTCCAAGGCATAGGACCTAGTTATCTTCGAGACTGCCCGCTGCTACCGATGACCTCCCACCGACCTGTGCGCTCCCATAGAGAGGGCCTCCTCGGGGTGCCATCAGCCAAACAATGTAGGCTGGTGGCCCCCAGGGGGAGGGCCTTCTCTGTGATGGCACCTACCCTCTGGAACCAGCTGCCCCCTGAGATAAGGAGAATCCAAGATCTCGGTGCCTTCCACCATGCCCTTAAAACTTTCTTTTTTCAGCAAGCCGGGCTGGTTTAATATATTTTTTAAATATTTTTAATTGGTTTGTTATTTTAAATTGGGGCCAAATTAATATATATCTTTTTAATTGTTTTTAATGTTTGTATTGTATATTTTTTATCTGGCTGTACACCGCCCTGAGTTCCTCGGGAGAAGGTGCGGTATATAAATTTGAAAAAAAAAAGAAGAAGAAGAAGGCCATTTCCAGAATGCAAAAGTTAAGGATTAGAGTTCACTTTTTGGGGTTACAACATTTATTACCCTGGCTGTCACTGACAAGAAAAGGATGGAGAGAGACAATGTTCTTCCAAGCTCATTATCAGGGTGTATTGTTTGACATTAGTTTAGCAGATTATTAACATGTACCAATGGCAGAGCAACAAAGAAAGCAATTTAAAATTCTGTGTCAACTTTCATACCTTCACTATGGATAGAAAAAGGATCTGGTTGGATCCTTTCTGCTGTGCATAGTTCCAACTTTGTATGCTATTTATTTTTTATTTACTTATAGGAGTATGTTGTGCCATATTTCCTGTTTTTTGTATTTTTCCTCAACAAATACTTCTTTTAAAACAAAGAAATGCCCTTTCTCAACCCAGCACTTTGCCAGATGTTTGAGAGGGGGAAAAAAACCAACCAAACAAATAGAAACTACAGGAAAATTGGCTCACAGCCATTGGTATTCTTGAATTGCTATTTCAGTGTAAATGTGACATTTGCGATTTAGTTTCCTATGGAAATTCTAACTAGTGACCTTTAGTTATTTACTGAATTGGCTACCGATATTTTGTAATTACCTGCTATAATGTAAAAAAAAAAAAGTTACTTTTCCTTTTTAAAAAGTCCAGTGACTCAGTTTCAGTTTAGATTTTTCATTTTCAGGGAAGAAAATGAATCTATTGTTTATTTTTCTTTCAGTTGCAAAGAAAACTTACAGGAAGACTTATCTTTAAATCTTAATTTGCATCTCCAGAAAAACTATGGGACATGCAACCCCAAACTTAACAATTGTTGATAAGATAGACAAAAATGTCTGGTTAGTGGACGTGCCTGGATTCAACAAAATAGAAGAGAAAGACAGGAGAAGTTAACAAAATACAAAGATACGCAAATAGAAATAGAACTGTGGGAAAAGAAAGCAAAGGTAATACCAATAATAATAATAGGCACCTTGGGTATGATCCTGAAAGAATTAAAACACCACTTGAATACCTTTGGTATTGTCAAACTCACCATCAGTCAATTGTAAAAGACAGGTTTACTCAGAACAGTTTATATTCTGTGACGCTACCATCAAACATCAACATTTACTTATCACAGGTCCTTGGGAAGGACTTGATAGGTCACTAAAAATGCCAAATCTAGTCTGAGCATCTGGTTGATTGTGCAACACACTATAACACTTCTATGTCTCTTCTTTTTTATAACATACCAGGTATTACCTTGGTTACCTAAAGGGAAGTGAAATCTTCCAAAAACTTCTCTGGGTCAATATATTTTATTCATAATAAAAATGCTTCCCCACCCCCCTGCTCTGTATGTCTTTTGGGTTAATTGGAACACAGCCATCTGTTCCTATCCACAATAAAGCTAAACTTATAGCATTTATAGCATGTTTATTTTGCCCTCTTGTACTTTCACATTTTTATGTTACATGTTAAGGGCAAGTTTGACTTCCAGCATATCAACACACCTTTTATTATCTGACTCCCACCAAAGGCACCTATGAATTATTCATTGTTAATTTTAAATTGATCATCATCCTACCATAGTATAATCCTTTGTGACTGACAGGTAGGCCCTGCTGCTCACATATGCCGATATTGGTGTATGATTCAAGAACACATTCTGAGAAATATAAGTGGCAACCTTTATAAAGCACGGTATCTTAGTATACCCAATGTTAGTTATTGTTTTAGTATAACACTGTACCAGTTCCTTAAAACTGTATGTGTGTCTTATTAGGAAGATTATCACTCAGCAATTCTATATAGAACTCACAAAAATGGAAGTTTCTGGTAAAAATCATAACCAATGGGCAATTATTAGAAAAAAAAAATTGTGTGAATTAATTCCTTTGTGCGTAAGGATAGTAAGAAGATACAGACAATATGCATAGTCCTGAAAGCAGCTAGATGTGCCTTGCAAAAGATGTGGTTGCTTTAATGTGTAGATAACAAATATTTCCACATACTAATATCTGTCCACCTTTTTTCAAACGGTTTATATAGCTTCTGGGTTTTTTTGTCCCTGCTTCCACTAGCATTAATACTTTGAATACTAAGATATAAGAAATTATCCCCAAAATAGATACCTTTAGCATCTACTAACAAGTAAAGAAAAATCATTTTTCTCAGTTTTCCAAGACCTTTGATAGCAGATGAAGATCTCTCAAGACTATTGTGGGAGATGATGTGACAGAATCTGCATGAATTTGGAAATTAGTAACAGTTACCTTTCACCATTCATTAGTAAGGATTATATACTGGATCAAAGATGCTTCTATAAGTAGTAAGATTCTTTCTATTACTAGAAGGACACTTCTCAGTGGATGGCAAGACAAGAACAATGGATTGAAACTAATCAAGGTGAGAAGCAACCTGGAATTAAGAAGAAGCTTCCTAACAGTGAGGACAATTAATCACTGGAACACTTGCCTTCAGAAGTTGTAGGTCCTTCATCCCTGGAGGGTTTTAAGAAAAGACTGAACAGTCACTTGTCTAAAATGGTATAGGGTTTCCTGCATGAGCAGGGGATTGGACTAAAGGCCTCCAAGGTCCCTTCCAGTTCTATTCTGATTGATGATTAATAAACTCTCTTCTAATGACTGAAGTACAATCTCTAGTGATCTACTTTTATGATGACCACAAAAGGTCCTGGGATGCTCTTACTTTCCAATTTTCCCTGCTGATCAGTATACCATAGATGGAAATTTATGTATTCTAATACTTTTTTCAATTTAGGATAGAAACGTATTGATTACCCTTCTTAATTATATCTCTAAAGAAAAGAAATTGCAGGCTCATTGTTAAACATTATTAGGCTAGTTCACAGTACAAGTAAGCTTACTGAAAATGACTATTAAATGCAGATTATTAATTAAGAAGTATTCACAGTATAAAAGCAGTTTTCATCTCTGAAAAAAAGTATATTTGAAATATTTCCGTATCTTCTTGCATTTGCAGTTTTGACATTTAACACTTGTCTTTTTCACTGTAATGTTTTGTTTTAATTACAGTCATCTTGCTAATATACACAATTCAAAAGATTATTTAATAGTTCTAGCTTGAATATTACATAAACTAGATGATGTGTGCTAATTAACAATTTCTTACAATTTTGTATTCATGAATCTCACAAGTTTTACCAACATTAATTAAACCTTCTTGACAAGGCTTTTATTATTTCAATTTCTTTATTTAAAAAAATAAATAAATTCATTTTGTGCCTCTTCCACAAGAGGGACATTTTCAAAAACATGCACACAGAAAAATCTTCTCCACTCCATCCAAATCCAAGGATGTTGCTTTGAAATGCACTCTCAGCATACTTTAAAAATGTTCATTTCCTCTCTCAGATAAATGGCTAGGTTCTATTCTTTTTTTTTATTGCAAAAGTTTTACAATTACATTTTCACCCCTTTTTCCCCCCTCATCCCACCCCAAACTTCCCAACCTCCCTAACCCACCCTAACCCTCCCCCCCAGACTTCCACACATTATACTCATATCAAGTAAAAGGAAAAACCCTTTGTATATAAAACTTGAACCCCTCCCTCCCCCTTATAAATTTTCATCTTCCTTACATTAACCTATTTCTATCTTAATATAACATTTTCAAATAAATTTTCATCCTCATTACCTTAAAATATTTCTATCTTAATATAACATTTTCAAATAAAAGCTATTTGATACTTCCTGGTTTGATATTTGTTCTGAACATAATCTATCCACCTCTTCCATTCCCATTCATAAGTCTCTTGTGAACAATCTTTTAGATATGCTGAAATCTTCGCCATCTCTGCAAAACTGGCCATCTTCAAAGTCCATTCCTCAATCGTGGGCAGCGCTTCATTTTTCCAGTATTTACCTATCAACAATCTTGCTGCTGTTATCATATGCAATATCAGTTTTGTTTCACCCAATGTAAAACCCTTAACTATACCCAGTAAAAACAATTGTGGAGAAAATTGAATTTTTTTCTTCAGAACATTCTGCATGACCCACCAAATTTTTATCCAAAAGGCCTTAACTTTCTTACAGGTCCACCAAACGTGATAATATGTAGCATCTAGACAATCACATCTCCAACATTTAGGCTGCACATTAGGGTACATACACGACAATTTTTTGGGGTCTAAATGCCATCTGTAAAACATTTTATAAAAATTTTCCCTCAAATTCTGCGACTGTGTAAATTTAACATTCTGAACCCAATTTTTTTCCCATGTTTCCAACATCACTGGTTCCTCAAAATTTTGTGCCCACTTAATCATACAATCTTTAACTAGTTCAGTTTCTGAAACCCTTTCTAACAGAACATTATAAAGTCTTTTAATATGCATTGGACCTTTCTCTTTTATATGTCTGACCAATTCTTCCTCATACTCCATAATACCAGTTTTTTGGTCCTCTTTCCATCTCAATTGCAATTGATTATATTGTAACCAAGTTAGATTAATCCCTTCAGCCAACAATGTCTGTAAGGTCTTCAGCTGCCATCTGCCCGCATCTGTAAAAAGAACCTCTTTATATAAAAACCCCCCGAGTGACATTATATTTGTATTCCACAAAGTATGACCAAGATCCAGCCATAGCGGTATTTTATAATCCCAATTGATTCGGTGCTTCTTCCAAACTCTCAACAAAGAATCTCTAAGTATATGGCTTTTGAATACTTTATCCACTTTACTATCATAAAATAAGTAGGCGTGCCATCCAAGTTCCAAATCAAAACTTTCTGCATTTAATATTCCAGTCTTTTTTCCTCCAAACCAATCACTTGCTAAAGTCAAAGCTGCTGCATCATAATATAACTGTAGGTTTGGAAGTTTGAGACCTCCCCTTTCTGGAACGTCTTGCATAATTTTCAATTTTACTCTTGGTTTTTTCTCGTTCCAGACAAACTTGTTCACTCCAGTTTGCCATACTTTTAGTTGTTTATCATTTTTGAGCACCGGAATCATTTGAAACAAAAAAAGAAATCTTGGCAAAATATTCATCTTAACTGCTGCTATTCTTCCAAGTAAAGACAGCTGCAGTTTTTTCCAAGTCTCCATATCTTTTTGCACCTCTCGCCACAACACCTCATAATTATTTTGAAACAATTTCATATTTGATTCTGCAACCTGAACTCCTAGATATTTTACCTTTGGTACAATCTCAAAACCTGCCCTCCTTTCAAGCTCATGTTTACGATCTTGTGTCATATTTTTGACTACCATCTTAGTTTTTTTCTGGTTCAATCTAAAACCTGAAACTTTACCATAGTCTTGTATAATGTCCTTCATCTGGATTATTGATTCCATTGGCTGTGTTAGGGTAACAACCAGATCATCTGCAAATGCCTTTATTCTGTAATCCTCTTGCCTTATCATTATACCTTTCAAGGTATTAGAGTCCCTTATTGTATTTAACAAGACTTCTAGTGTTAAAATAAACAACAATGGGGACAACGGACATCCCTGTCTTGTTCCTTTTTCGATTTTAAACTCTGTTGTCAAACTTCCATTAATAATAATCTGTGCTTTTTGCTCTTGATAAATTGCTGAGACCGCCTGTATAAATTGGTCCCCAAAGTCCATCTTTTTTAAAGTCTTTAGTAGAAAATTCCAGTCCACTTTATCAAAGGCCTTCTCTGCATCCAAGAAAACCAGCACTGCAGGGATCTGTTTATTCTTCTCAAGATATTCCAATAAGTCTATTACTTGCCTTACATTGTCATTCATATGCCTACCCTCAATAAATCCCACTTGGTCATCATGGATCACTTTTTGAATTACTGGCATCAGTCTGTTGGCTAGTACTTTTGCATAAATTTTATAGTCCGTATTCAAAAGAGATATTGGTCTGTAATTCTCCGGTTTTTTGGGACCTGCTTGTTCTTTTGGTATCAAAGAAATGTAAGCTGTAGTCCATGATGGGGGTACTTTTCCCCCTTGTTGTATATTACAAAATAAGTCTCTGAGTTGTTCCACCATTTCTGCCTGCAAAGTTTTATAGTACACTGCAGTCAGACCATCCGTTCCAGGAGCTTTGGCTGTTTTCAATTGTTTTATTGCTGCTATTATCTCCTCCTCTGTTATAGGATAATTCATTCTTTCCTTTTGTTGCTCAGTAATTTTTGTAACTCTTTTGTTTTCTAAATATTTTTCTATAAGTCCATTCTGCACCTCCTCTCTAGCATATAGTTTAGTGTAATATTCAAGAAAGGCTTCTTTAATTAATTTCTGTTGAACAACTTCTTTCCCTCCGATATCGATACTATCAATAGTCCGTATGCTCTGTTTCTTCCTCAATGTGTAGGCCAACCACCTGCCCGGTTTATTGGCGTTGCAGAATGTATTATGCTTCACATATTGTAAATTTGTTGCAACTTGTTCCGCTATAAGCATTTGAAATTGATCTTTCAAAAGTTTTATGACACCACGTGTTCTTTCATCTATTGGATTTTTAATGAGTAACTGTTCTTTATTCTTTATTTCTGCTTCCAATTCAAGTCTTTTCTTTTATCGGATCAATCTATGTTTAGAGTTCATATAAATAAGCACCCCTCTCATGTAAGCTTTGCTTGCGTCCCACACAATCTCCATTGGAGTGCCTTTATTCAAATTCATTTCAAAAAACTCTTTCAAGTACTTTTTAAGTTCTATTATATTTTTTTCATATCTGAACAAGTTTTCATTTAATCTCCAAGAGCGTCTCTCAGTCTTGCATGTCTCAATTTCTATCCACACTGGACTATGATCAGTCAAAGTTCTTGGCAGAATCTTTGTTCTTTTTGTCCTAACAAGTAAGTCATCTGACATCAAAATGAAATCAATCCTAGAGAAGGATCTATGTCTATCAGAGAAGAAAGTATAATCCAGTTCTTTTGGGTTATGTATTCTCCAAATATCTTTTAACTCCAGATCTTCTTTCATATCAAAGAAAGTCTGTGGTAGTCTAATCCTTGACTTCGCCAGAGTCTTTTTATCTAATTTAGAATCAATTACTCCATTCCAATCTCCCATAATTAAAATAGATCTATAATCCCATTGTAATATTTTAGTATGTAGCATTTTATAAAAATAATCCTGTTGTTGATTGGGAGCATAAATTCCTATCAGAAGAACTTGACTATTAGCAGAAAGTAATTCAATTGCTACAAACCTGCCATCTTGATCAGCTTCTATAAGTTTGGCTGTTAATTTTTTATTTACATAAATAACCACACCATTCTTTTTTTGGTTAGTTGAAGATATAAAATGTGTTCCTAATTTGGAATTTTTCAAATAATTTTGATCTTGAACTGTAATATGCGTTTCTTGTAAACAAATTATGTCATTATTATGTTGTTTTAAATATGCAAATACTTTCTTCCTTTTCTGTGTTGCATTCAACCCATTCACATTCCAAGATAAACATTTAATCATCATTATTCTCTTTCTGGAGCCAAGAACAGAATAATCGGATTTCATCCGAAATCTTCTGTCCTGCATTCCCCACGGCCCCAGTCTCTTGTATCGCCTTTGCCTCCTTTTCATCTTGTCTTTCCTGCTGTGACTTTTCTTTAAGTTGCTTGAGTTTTGCTCGGGTTATACGCTGGTCGTTAATTTCAGCCATCCAGACCGGCTCCAAAATTGGAGAAGGTTCCAGCAAAGGCTCATCCAGGAAACCTCCTTCAGCGCCCTTCAACTCCTCTAATTGCTGCTTAGATTGTTGTTGCGGATCTTGAAGTTGCTTCTTATCACTCTCCTTAATCTCCAAAACTGTGGATGTACGTGGGGATGGTGTTCTTTCTTTAAAGATATCAGTAACTTTTGACTCAACTTTCATAATAAATCCTGCCAGGCCAGACGCCACATCTGTTATTTTTTTGGTCACCTTCTTTTGGTTCTGCTGCATTTCCTGCATAATTTCCTGTTGAGACTTTTGGATTTTATCATCTATTTCTTGTTGAGCTTTTTGAAATTTGTCATCCAGAATTTTTGAAATAAATTCTTTTAAATCTCCCATATCAAAATCTTTTTTCTGAACTTGTGACTGCGTGTCCTGTTTGCGTGTGGGGGATCCCCCCCCCTGTTTTGCCTTCCTGCTTCCTGCTTCTTTGAAGCCATCCTGCCACGTAGGCTAGCTTTTCTGAAGAGGGAGGTTCCTCTTCCTTTGTGGAGGTGGTTCTTCTACCACCTCCACAAAGCCTTCTAAAAAAGTCCCCCAGATTTAATCAGGACAAAACTGTGGTGAAGCAAAGTCAAATAAAAGGGAGAGATTTTTCCTCTTGTTCCTGTTATTACAGCCGAAGCAACTTTGTAGCAACTTATTAACTTTGTAACAAAGCAAGATGACTTCACCAATCCACACTCGCTGATTCATTTACTCTAATGCTGAACGCCATATTTTTTCCAGTCACTTTCACTCATTCAGAAGTTTTCCCTTCAAAATAAAAGATCAGCAAAGTGCTAATACTTGCAGTTCAGAGTTTCAGGGTTCAAGTAGATTTCAGCTGTTTGTTTGGGTTGTTTCCTTTCTCTTTGAAGTTTCCTGCAGCCGGCTTGTTCTGCAAAAGCAGAGACGTCCCACGCCGCCCGGAGTCTCAGCAGGTTGGGAGGGAGCCGCGCCTGTTTCCTCCCCAGAAACAATTCCCTGGGGGGGTTGCAGGGGCTCGACCTGTGCCCTGCTGCCTCTTCTTCAAAAATCCTGGGGATTTTGAAGCTTTCAAGCCGCTTCACGGTCGGGAAGCGGCTCTACAAGCGGCTGGGCTGGCGGTGCTTAAAAAGGCACCGTCGTCGCCGAAGACAAGGAAACCGGAAGTCGCTAGGTTCTATTCTTATCCTGATACTCATTGCTACCTTTTAAAAATCTGTCTAGATGCAGCTACCTACTCTCTCTGGTACAAATATGAAAATGAGTCTCAACCAACAGCTTTTTCTGTTTCACATCCTTTATATATATATATGTGTGTGTTTTCATATAATAGTTCAGATGGGTGACGAAGTACAGGAGAACTGGGGTTTCAAACAACACTTCCTTAACATTTAATTTTATTTGTGGATGCTGCATCTAATTTGTCAAAATCTTTGAATAAAGATTTTGAATAAAGTCCCACTACTGCGACCCATTTTCCCAATACTAACAAGTTGTTGTTGCTGATAACAATAAGATATGCAAATGTGGGGGGGGGTTGGTTTAAACCCACCATTTTCTTATGATTGGGCAGTCAGGATCTACACATGTCAGAAGGTACATGATGCCAGAATAAAGTGGGAGAAGCCAAGATAAAGTCCAAAATTAGATTACATTTCTGTTTGGTATTAAATTACTTTTTAATAATTTGGCCATTCATTAAGTGTTTGTCTTTTTAATCACTTCAGTCTTACCATTTGGCATGAAGTTTTGGAGATGCACCAAGAATTATCTCTCTCTCTTTTTTTTTTACATCCATATGTAATACCTCAACTTCAACTGAAAGCCCCAGCAGTCGATAAATTATATTAGTGCTTTGAATAAGATTATGTTCTGAACTGAGAGATTCACAGTTAGTCAATAGCAAATATATGTATATGTATATGCAGTGTGTGTGTGTGTGTGTGTGTGTGTGTGTGAGAGATATATATTCCTATAATTGACATGTCTTTGCTAGGAACATGGAACAGTTCCATATTCAGCATTTAATTTTATAAATGTTTTTATAGCTAATTTAAAATGCTAAATCCTGGGAGGACAGCTGAGCCCCTATGGGAGAATGGCATAAACTCCAAAGCTCATAGCACTAGTCAGCAACTACCTCAACAGTAGAATGGTCCACCAACTCCAAGGTCAGGTCCTGATAAGCACAAGAAGCATAATGCCCTTGATCTGATTAAAGAAAAGGTATTGACATCTGTTGACTCTGTGGAAAATGAAGATGAACTAGGATAGTTCAATTGTTCAGCATTGTCTCTACAGAACATCAACACACAAGCATATGCAACTTGAGGTAGTTAAATTAATGTCCAATCAATGACTTGACTAGCCCAAGTAAATTATGTCACTTCTATTGCCCAAAAGAGCATACAAGCAATAATTAAATTTCATAGGCAGCAGGGGTCAAATTACATCCCAGCAGCAATTAAATTGTTTATAGCTAAAAAAGTTGTCCAGGATACAGTTCAGTCCATACATAAACCCTGAAGGCTTATGAAGCCATTCAACCAAATTTTCTCAGGATCCTTTTTAGCACCCCAAAAAATATTGCACTTCTAATGTAATATTAAGGCTTGAAGCTAACATGAAGTTATTAAGGCTCAGATTTAAGGCTAGAATCCTGGACTAGGATTCTAATCTCAGGATTTAAAATCATGTTTGATCTGCTGTTGTAATCTCATTGGCACCACACCTGCAAAGCAACAGTTTCCAGTCTTAGCCTCTCTCCCGGATATCTAGGCTAATTAAGCCAGGAGAAGTCCAAATTAATAGTAAAATAGAGAATCAGGGATGTTGATTGTCAGAATGGTATCAACTGTACCCCTGAATTTTATTGCCAAATATTGGTCAAATCGCAAGCTCTCTACTGTGGGTATTTATACAATTTAAGACTGAGCAAATATAGATGGGCCATTTTCAGAGCCTGTTTTGATGTCCTCCCATCAGCTCTACTGGTGGAAAGATTTCATGGGATTCCTAATTTATGGAGACTTTGCTCTCATGGATCGACAGAGATAGAAACTCTTACCTTGCTCTTATTTATTCACACATTTACCCATGTAGTAAAGTTGTATTGCTATTATCCTTCTCATCTGTCTCATTTTTCCTACTATCTTCTCCTATTAGTATCTTATGATTTATCGCTTGTTGTATCTTAAGATTAATTATTGTAACTATGACTTATGATATATGATCTATCACTTTGTTGTTTGTATGTATATTGAGAGTTTATGCACCAGAGACAAGGAATAATAATCCAGTCACACAAGGAATAATAATAAAGAATTATATTCTCATTCTCATTCTCATTCCCATTCCCATTCCCAATTCTCTATTCCATTCCATTCTATATGCTGCCCTTTCTGTAATGCCCCAAGATGTGCTCTTATCACCCCAATCATTTCCAAATTTGAAATGAGTACCATTCAGATACATTTTATGCTTATTATTTTTTTAAGAATCCTAACATACACTCATGTTAGGTGGCTAAATATTTTCACCAAGATGTACAACTGCATAAACATTTAATTAGATATGCTAATTAGATTTTATCATCCTACAACAATAAATTCCTGCATTAAACTATTTCATTTTTTATGGTAGTCTTTTAAAATAAAAAGCCTATTTTAAGGCTGGTCAAATACCATAGACTTATTTTATTTATTTATTTATTTGTTAAATGTATTTGCTGCCTATCCTGTCGAGGGGCTGCCCTAGGCTGCTTTCAACAGTTTTAAAAAAAGAGAAATGAAAAGAAGTGTAAATGTAACAGTAGCAAAATAATGAAACAATGAAATAATGAAAATACAATAATATGTGATTAAAAGATGGGTGGAGAAAGGAGAGAATACAGGGGTAAAATGCATGGGAAGATATGGTTTGATTCAATTTAATTATTTAACCTCTGCAACTCATAAATTCAGTAGCATGAAAATAAGTTTGGGTGAGTATGTATTAGATTTAAAAGCATTGGACATATATTCCTCTCTTGTTCTGCTATGGAATATATATTATACACTTTTTTCAAGTTTTGAACAAATCAGAATGTGGTTTCTTTACTGTTGTACTTTCTGTAGCAAAATTGGCAATAGTTTTTTATTTTTTTTTAAACACTACATAAGATCAGGTATGACATTTCTCTGCTTTACATCTAATAACCCAGATCCATTTCTTTTCTCTAACACTTCTGAAAACTTCAGATGAATGAACTTCAGGATCAGATCTAGAACTACACTTCGCTAATACTAGAACAATTAGCATGAACTTGATGAATATATCTTCTCCAAAATCTGGCTGCAATCATTAACATCAAGAAAATTGAATATTTGTAATAAGTTAGTATGCCTGATGCTAATGAAAGTGAAATACTGGGACAAACTGGTTTCAGAAAAGAGAAGGATCATTAGCTGTTGGGAATTTTCATAGATGGGGTTAAGTTAGATTTTCATGGCCTCAGAAAAACCCTATATGTTTTGGGGCACATATTCCTAGATATCTGTCTACTTAAGCCTTTTCTTGTTTTCTCTAGCTATGTTAGGATGGTAATAAACAGTGACCATTCACTGGGGGTGATCTTCAGATTTGTTTTTCTAGGTTGCTGGAGCTAAAATGAAGCAAACAACAACCAAGAAAAGATCTTCTTGTTATAATAATTCATTTTCAATGTTCTCTGCAGGAAAGCTTGCCTGAGTCTTTACCAAGTCCTGCATATTTTCAGGGTGAAGTAAAGGTTTTCCCAAGCCTTTTAAAATGTGACTTCTATGCTTGTTTGGTTTTTTATTTGTGAGAAACTTCGTTCTTCTCTCCCATTGGTTTATGCTATAATTACAGTTTTCCCATTTCACGGCTTCTATCTTTATATATTAGCAATCATTAGAGTAAAGGAATAATTAAAAGGGGACATTGATGGAAACTGCTATGACTTTGCCAGGAGACGTAAAGGAGTTAAAACTTGGTTGTAGAAAGGCGAGCTTTTGAATCAAGAAATTAGAATCAGAGGAAATAGATCTTCAGAGATGATATGGTAAATAAAGGAAAATGGTTTAAAGAGACATAAGGTAATCAATACCAGAGATCTCCAGTGAACAGAAAGCTTTGTTACAAGGAAGAAATGAAACTTAGAAGAGATAAGAAGAATCTAAAAGTGATGCTGTGTTGCAAAACGTACAGTTGAAAGAGTAGAGGGACTGACTGATCCATTAAGGCTTTCCATGACCATTAGGTGATTGCAGCCTCCTACTCCTCTTGCTTGGTTATTTCCTAAGCAGCATCTCTCCTTCTCTTTCTTCAAGTACTGTATTCAGGTGTGGGCTTCAAAAATTTCAGCAAAGGGTTCTCTGCCCGGTTGCTGGGTAGGTGTGGCTATGGTGGGCGTGGCCTAGTCAGCCTCCTGCACTATGGCAGGGAGGGTGTTTTTGTCCTCCCCGGGCTCCGAAGGCTTTCCGGAGTGAAAATGGCTTCCCCAGGCTCTGGAGGCCCTCTGGGGGCTGGAAACGGGCCCGTTTCTGGCCTTTCCAAACTTCCAGTAGGCCCATTTTTCACCCTCCCCGAGCCTCTGTGCATGCCCTGCATCCAAAACGTGGAGACTCCTGGAAGGGAAGGGATGGGCGGGGCCAGCAAGGATTGGGATTTGGGGTTCTCCAAACTGCACAGAATCTTAGCTAGAGGTTCTCCCAAACCCCTGTGAATCCCCAGCAGCCCATCCCTGATTGTATTCCATTACATCTGCAATTAAAAGTGGAAGTTTGTACTTTCAAACTTGTCTTTGATGCTAAATAACATCATTTAGGCCAAGGGTCCCCAAGCCCCAGGCTGCAGCCTAGTATCAGGCCATGGTCAGTCAGGAACTGGGCCACACAGTTGGAGATGTGCTGAAAGCACATCTTCCACCTCAAGGCATCCTGTGAGTCTGCATGGGTCAGGGCTGGGGCAAGAGGGCAGTGAGGTAGAAGCCGTCTTGCCCAGTGCAAAAGTCTCTGCTTGCAACTGGCTTGCAATACCTGGGCTCCACATCCTTTCTCCTCTTCCTACTCCTGCTTTTTCTGCTACCTCTTCTTATGCCTCCTCCTCTTCATCCTGCTACGTCTTCTTCTTCCTCCTCCTCCTCCTCTTCCTCACTTTCCTCCTTCCCAGCACTCCAACTGGGCTCATGCTCCCTTGATGCAGCTCTCCAAATTTGCAAGCCAAGTATGCACCAGCCCAGCTTGCAACTGGGGACTCCCCCAAAGCCTCATTGGAGGTGGACTACCCCACCAAAGGTGTGTTTTGTATGGGAGGTGTCTTTTCCTCTGGTGCAAATAAGGGCAGGAAGAAGCCATCTTTCTCCTTAAATGCTGCATCCCCAAGGGAATCCCTCTCTCATTTGTATCTTTTCCAAGCCTGCTGGGCTCTGTTGCACTTCAACTAGTGGTGTGTGTGTGTGTTGTTTGTTTGTTTGTTTGCTTGCTTGCTTGCTTTATTTTGATGCTCAAGGATGCTCATGTGTTTTGTCCACATCCTGCCTGCTTTCATGGTTTGGTTTAATGTGTGTGTGTGTGTTTAAAGGGCTTTCACTGCATGGAAACTAAGCCTTTGCAAGCTGAAGCAGCTGCGCACTTTAGGTTTCTTTGCAGAGCAGTGTTGTGCTATCAGTTGGTTTAGTTTCTCTCTCTAATTTTTCTTAATGGTTTTCTCAAAACTTCCTACTACTATCTCTTCTTCTTTCTCACTTTCTTCCTCTTGCCCTCCTAGCACCCCAACCTGGTTCACACACATTTCTTCATGCAGCTCTCCAAGCATGTTCCAACCCAGCTTGCAATGGGTTAATGAGGGATGGGGAGAAGCTACCTTTCCCCTTAAGTGTTTCATCTCCAAGGCAATCCTTCACTTGTTTGCACCTTTTTTCTCAAGACTGCAGGGCTTGTGCAGTGCTGAGTTGCTGTGGACTCTCTCTCTCTCTCCTTTTTTTAAATGGTTTTCTCAGCACTTCCTCAAGGTGCTGGGCCTTTGGTTTGTTTTGCTGGGAGTTTGAGGTAGGATTGTCTCTTCTCCTCCACCTTTCTTTCTACTTTCTTAGAAATAGAAAGTTATTGGTCTAATCTGGATGGGAAACACAATGCTGAGCCATTGAAAAGCGCAGGCGGTGGTCATTCATACCTCTTTCTGCTTCGGGTTTCTTCTGGAGCAGAAGCAGAGAACCTCTTGTAGTGGATGTTTCTCTGTGTCTTCCAATTTTCTTCCAGACCAGATTAAGAAAGCCTCTTCCTCTGAAGGTTTTCCCCTGTCTTTATACTGATTTTCCCCTGGAGCCAAATCATCTGATAGCAGGCCTTAAGTCAGAATCCCACAATTTATTTAGTCCGAGTATGGCCCACCCCCCATTTGCAAGGGAAAAGTAGGAGAATTTTGGGTGGAATAAAATATGGCATCACTTTAGAGTCCTCATGTTGCCACAACAGATCCAAATCCAACTCCCCTTGAATACCATTGATCCTTATCTAGTTCCAATTTAGTGCAACCATTAGTTGACAAGATTCTTGTTTATAGATTTCAATAAATCATTTATGCTGCAACCCACACAAATGGTCCTGATTCTTTGTTCCTGACATATAATCAGTGCATTATCTAGTTTGGTAGTGAAACATCTGCAGAAAAGCCATCAAGGTCCCCACAGTTCAACTCTGAGCTACAAATATTCTCTTGTAAAATTCTGCTAATGTAGCCATACAATAAAAATATGTTTTTTGTTCATCTAGTCGTGTTTCCTGTCTTGTTTATGTGATAGGGCTGACCTCAATCAGGGTGGGTTCTTCTAAGTTTCTTTCTCAGATCATTAAGCCATCTGATTGTTTCCTAGCCAGAATCTCTCCCTCTTATTCTCCAAGTTCATCCATATATTCCATTACAGGGAAAAGAAATGCAGAAGCTCGAGGAGCTGAAATGGGAAATAGACTGGATCATATGAAAGACTTACTCAGGACAACTTTTGTTTTTAAAATGGCGGCTGGCTGGCTGGCTGGCTCGCTGGCTGGCTGGCTGGCTTGATGGGTCTCTCTTCCTTGAAACAATGTCATATTATGGGATCCAGGAAATGTACCTTCTCATGGCAGCTCCTTCCCTTTAAAATAATTTCCCTCCTCCTTCCATACATGACTTTCCCAGTCTTGAAGGTCTTTGAAAGGCTGTTAAGATCTGACTCTTCCCTGGAGCCTTTGGGTCACAATGAGCTCCTATTTTTTAGGAGTTATTATACACTTCAGCTATGTTTGGCACTTATTATCTATTTGGTTTAATGTGCATGTGTTTGGGGGGGAAGGGCTGTTTCTTTTAAAAAATAATAATACAGGTTAGATAAATTAGATAGATGATAGACAAATTAGATAATGATAGCTAGATGATAGCTAGATAGCTAGATAGATGATAGTTAGATAGCTAGATAGCTAGAAGAGAGAGAGGGAGGGAGGGAGGGAGAGAGAGAGAGAGAGAAAGAGATGAGAGATGATAAAGTCTGAAATAACAAAGGCTAAATGTAAAGGACACATTTTCTTCTGATATAATTCCAGGAAGGCCCAAAACATTTTTCTCTAACCTTACCACATGATATATCTTGCCAATTGCTTGGCCTTTTATTATTATTACACAAATATGACAAAAGTAGATAAATCATGATGTTCATAGTCATTATAATTATATGTATAATAAATCACAAGCAGCTAAGCACAGAGTGAAAGTGCTTTTATTATTAGCTAAAAATAATAATGTCTCAAAGATCGTTAAAAGGAACTGGGGCATTCCTTTGTTCACTCATACATGATTCTCTTGATTCTCACAAGTCTCTGAAATCTTTCTGTCTAAAAAGCATTGAGAAACCAAGAGGCACAATTTGTTTGGGAGAAAGAAACAGATGACAATAGTATGTGGTTGTGGAAAAGGTGCTGGCCTGGCAGCTGCAGAGGGTCCTGGATAAAACAGATTATCTGGATCCCTTTCAGTCAGGATTCAAACCCAGTTATGGGATGGAAATGGCATTGGTCATGCTTGTCAATGATCTCTGGCAAGAGTGGGATGGCATAGTACAGAGGTGGTATTCAGCAGGTTCTGACCAATTCTGGAGAACCGGTAGTGGAAATTTTGAGTAGTTCGGAGAACCAGTAAATACCACCTCTGACTGGCCCTGTCCCCATCTATTCTCTGCCTCCCGAGTCACAGCTGATCGGGAGGGAATGGAGATTGTACAGTATACTTCCCCTGCCATGCCCACAAGCCATGCCACGCCTATCAAGCTACACCCACAGAACGGGTACTAAAAAAATTTGAATCCCACCACTGGCATAGTACAACCATCTTTGCTCTCCTTGACCTCTCAGTGGCTTTCTATACCATGATATCCTTTTGGGTCAGCTGCAGGGATTGGGGCTGGGCAGCACATTTCTGCACTGATTCAGCTCCTTTCTCTATGGCCAGTCCCAACTGGTACTGATAGGAAAGGAGAGGTCCAGCCCTCAGCAGCTATTTTGTGATGTGCCACAGGGCTTGGTACTATCTCCACTCCTTTTCAACATCTGTATGAAACTGCTGGGTGAGATCATCCAACACCACAGGTTGAGGTATCTACAGAATGGTGATGACACCCAATTCTATATCTCATCTCTTGGTGACCCAAGTGATGCTGTGACCACCCTCTTGCAGTCCCTGGAGATTCTGGTGGCCAGGATGGGAGCAAACCAAAGTCATTCAGTCTTGCCTGAACCGAAGACTGAATGACTTTGGTTTCACAGGGTTCCAGGATTCAGAAATTTGTCATGTTTGACTCTGGATGAGGTGATACTGCCCCAGAAAGACCCTGTCTTCAACTTTGGATTCTCCTGGACTCACAACTCCTGTTCAAGGAACAAGTGGCAGTCATGGCTAGGAGACCCTTTGCGCAACTTTGTGTTGTGCACTAGTTGTGACTTTTCCTGGATCAGGACTCCCTGTGCTCAGCATTCAATTCCTAGTCATCTCACAACTGGACTATTGTAATGCACTCTTCCTGGGGCTACTCTTTTTTTTTTATTATTAAAAATATTAGATCGGCGCAGGAAAGGAAGACGTGACCAGCTCGTTACATTAGTAACTTTTATTGAGTCAAGAAACAGTAGCAAGACTGGCTGTGCGCTGCCGGGGCTCTCCTTATATTCGCTCCGGCAGACGCACCGCCCCCTGACAGGGATTCAAATCTTCCCGCCCGGTGGCTGGCAGCCAATCCGGGCGGATGTCCTTATAAGGACATAACACTCCTCCCCCCTAGTCCAAAGAAAAAAACAGTTCAGAGTTCGTCAATAAACGTGACGTAGTCCCGCAGATACGTAGGACGCCTAGGCACCCTACTTGACCTGCGCAGTCTCATTTCTTCCGCGTCCCCGCCCTGGACGGACGGGGTTCCTGTGGCTCCTGGCTCCTTCCCCGGAACCGGGCTCGGTTCGGCTGGCAAGTGTGCGGGGTCACCCTCAGCACCTCCGGCCGGACCGCAGACCTTGGATGGCTGGTTCTGGTGGTCTTCCTCCTGGCCTGTGGATCTTTCGCCTCGGCGGTGCTGTTCGGTCTCGACCCGGGAAGAGCGTCTGAGTCTCGGTAAGACCCCGGCTGTCACTTGCTCTTCCTGGGTCTCCCGGTGGCTGCGGTTCTGCTGTGGCCCGGTTCGCTGTGGTCCGGAGGGTGGTTCGGGCCGGTGCCCTTGGGTCCGGTCTGCTCGCTGTGGGTGGTGTTGGTTCGGGTAGCGGTGTCCGACCTTGCAGGGGTGGCGCAGGTCTCCTTTGCCGGGCTGGCGCTGGCCTTCCCCGTCGGGTTGGTGGTGGTCGACCTGGCCGGGGTGTCGTTGTGGGGCTTCCTCCTCGGGCTGGTGGAGGTCTCCCCTGCCGGGGTGGCGCAGGCCTCCCTGGCTGGGTTGTTGTCGGCTTTCCCTCCCCCCTAGTTCCTGGTCTACCGCCAGTTGGTGGTTGGGGTCGTCTGGGTTGGGTTGTTGTTGCCGGGTTGTTTCTTGCGTTGGGCGGGGGTCCCCCTCGCCGGGGAGTCGTGTGCCACCCTCGCCCATGTGCTGTAGTGTGCCCATCTGCGAAGGTCCCCGGTCTACTCGCCATGCGTTGAGGTCTCCCTGGTAGGGCTGCCGTGGGTTGCCTTCACTGGTAGGGTGCAGTGCTCCCCTTCTGGGCAGGTCCCGGTCTACCTGCGGGCTGGGTCGGGGGTCCCTGGCCCTGCTGTGCCGGGTGCCCATCTGGTCGGGTTGGTGTTGCCATCCCCCGTGTGGTTGGCCCCGGTCTACCTCGCTGCACTGCCGACGTGACAGTGCCTGGTAGTGTGCTGGGCCGACCTCGTCAGGATGGCGTTGCTCTGCCTCACAGGGGTGTTGTAGGCCTACCTCGCCGGGGTGTTGCAGGCCTACCTCGTCTGGGTGTTGTAGGCCTACCCCGTCAGGCTGGTTTTCGTGTGCTCCCCCCCACCTTTTCCAGAGTTGGTCGATGTGACGTCTCACGACCTGTCCATCTTCCAACTCGACGGTGTAGGATTTGGGGCCGGTTGTGCTGGCAATCTTCCCCTTCAGCCACTTAGGAGAGCCGTTGAAATTCAGCGCGAAAACTGAATTTCCTTTGCTGAAGGCGCGAAGCGGGCGGCTGGCGGTTGCGGTCACTTCCGGGCTGTATTGGGGGTGCAGCCGGTCCAAGGGTGACCTCAACCTTCTGCCCATCAGGAGTTCGGCCGGGCTCTTGTGGGTGGTGGCATGCGGCGTGATGTGCTGGGTGAGGAGGAAGTTGTCGATGCGTTCTTGCCAGTCTCCCGGGCCCATCTTGGTGAGGGCTTCTTTTGTGAGCCGGACCATCCGTTCCGCTTGTCCGTTTCCGGCCGGCCTGTACGGAGCGGAGAGGGCATGGCGGATGCCCAGTCCTGCCAGGAAGGACTCCATGGCCAGGGATGTGAGCTGGGGGCCGTTGTCCGAGACCAGCACGTCCGGTAGTCCGTGGGTGGCAAACAGGCGGCGCAGGGCTCGGATCGTCGCTTCTGTTGTGGTAGATGCCATGGGTACCACCTCGAGCCACTTGGAGAAGGCATCTACCACGATGAGGAGGTGCCGCCCTTGCATCGGGCCCGCGAAGTCGATGTGGACCCTCGACCATGGGTTGCTGGGGGTCTCCCAGTTCGTGACTTCGGATTGTGGCGGTGCTGGGCGGACTTCTTGGCACGGGTCACATCTGGAGACCCATTGTTCAATGTCTCTGTCCAGTGAGGGCCACCAGACGTAACTCCGTGCCAGGGCCTTCATGCGGACGATGCCTGGGTGCCCATTGTGCAGTGTCTCTAGCGTCCGCCGTTGCAGAGTGCTTGGGATCAGCACCCTGTCTCCCCATAGCAGACAGCCCTTTATGGTGGACAGCTCCGTCTGTTTCCTGGTGAACGGGCTGAACCTCTCTTCCGTCTGTTTCGATGGCCACCCCCTGAGGATCCAGGACCTTACTTGGCGGAGGGTGGGGTCTCTCTGGGTGTGCGCGGCCACATCTGCGGAGGAGACTGGACAGCTGGCGTCGTCATCTATGTGGAATAGATGGAGCGTGGGGGCTGGGTCTTCCACCGGGTTCTTCGATGGGCATCTGCTGAGTGCGTCGGCGTTTCCTATGGCTGTGCCTGGCTGGTGCACGAGCCTATAGGAGTAGCCGGCCAGGAAGATGGCCCATCTCGTCATCCGCGGGGACATGAAGGTAGGGGTGGGTTGGTCGCCTGCGAGGAGTCCCAGGAGTGGCTTGTGATCGGTGACTATGGTGAAGCGCCTTCCATAGAGGTATTCGTGGAAGCGCTTCACTCCTGCCACGATGGCCAGGGCTTCTTTGTCCAGCTGACTGTAGTTCCGCTCTGCGCCGGACATGGTTTTTGAGAAGTAGGCGATGGGGGCTTCCGTGCCGTTGGGCAGCTCGTGGCTGAGGACTGCCCCCACCCCGTATGGCGACGCGTCGCAGGTCAGCTTGATGGGGAGCGTCTCGCTGTATTGGATGAGGACGCTTTTGGATGTCAGTAGTCCCTTGATGGCCCGGAACGCTGCTTCCTCTTCCTGGCCCCACTTCCAGGAAGCCGATTTCCCCAGCAGGCGGTGTAGTGGCTCAGCAACTGTGGCTTTCTGTTTTAAGAAAATGGCGTAGAAGTTGAGCAACCCAAGGAAAGCCTGAAGCTCCGTTTTGTTTTTTGGGCTTGGAGCTTCATGGATTGCTTCCACTTTTGATTTGGTGGGGTGGATGCCTGTGCTATCAATGAGGTAGCCCAGGAACTCGACTTCCTGAACTCCTATGATGCACTTGTCCCGCCTGACCCTCAAGCCCTTGGTCTTGAATCGCTGCAGGACAAGCCTGAGCCTTTCAAGGAGTTGAGCTCTTGAGTCACCGGAGACGAGCACATCGTCGAAGTAAGGCACCACCCCTGGAACGCCTTGGAGGAGGCGTTCCATCATGGATTGGAAGATGCCGGGGGCAGCGCTGACTCCAAATTGGAGCCGGTTGCATTTGAATGCCCCCCTGTGCGTGACAATTGTTTGAGCCTCCGCCGTTTTTTCGTCCACTGGCAGTTGCTGGTAAGCTTGGGCCAGGTCCAGTTTCGCAAAAATTGATCCAGATCCCAGGGAATGCAGCAGGTGTTGCACCACTGGGACTGGGTATGCGCTCTGTGCCAACGCCTTGTTGATGGTACAACGGTAGTCGGCACAGATGCGCACAGACCCATCATGCTTCAGTGGGGTCACAATGGGGGTCTCCCATGAAGCATGATCGATCGGTTCCAGGACGCCCTGGGCGATCAGCTTATCCAGCTGCTCATCTACTTTGGGCCGCAGGGCAAACGGAACTCGGCGGGGCTTGAGCCTAATTGGGGTGATTCCCTTGTCCAGATTGAAGGAGATTGGCCTCCCCACAAATTTCCCCAGCTTACCATCGAAGACTTCCTTGAACTCTTCGATGAGGTAGTCGAGTTCGTCCCTGCCAATTTGGTTGATGCCCTCGATTGAGAGCCCCAGCGGCTTGAACCACTCCACTCCTAGCAGGTTCGGTCGGCTGTCCCGTACGACGGTGATGGGGAGCTTGCCTTCGAACTGCTTGTAGGTGACCCGGATGTTGGCTCTTCCTAGCACTCCGATGGGGTTTCCCCCGAAGTCGACGAGCTTGGAGTGTAGTGGCTTCAGCTCTCGCTTGGTGATGCTGGGTTGCAGGCGCTTCAACTGCTGCCAGTCCATGATGGAGTAGACTGAGCCGGAGTCTACCTCCATTTTGCAGGGTGCTCCTTCCACGTGGATGGTCACATGGAACTTGGTGGCACTGTCTGACGTCGTGTGAGCGATGGTCGTCTGGTGGACCGCTCCGCTCCGGGGAAATTCGTCGTCTCTGCGTCTGGAAGGGCCAGAGGACCGTTTGGATGACCTCTGGTAATCCTTCCAATTCTCGCGGGGACGGTGGCTGGAGGGCTCTGGGGCTGGTTCCTCAGCTCTGCAAGCTTCGGCGATGTGACCCCTTCTGTTGCAGCATCGGCAGGTCGCATCTCTCCACTTGCAGGTTGCTCTGGCATGGTCCCCTCTGCAGCTGGCGCAGCGCTCCCCTTTGTAGTTCCGTTGGGCGGTTTCCCGCCTTGGGGGTCTGGATACCTTGTGGACGGTGGACTCTCCCTCCGACTCGGATCCAGCCGTGGAATCCTCTGTTGAAGATTGCTCTGTGGAGCGAATCTTGTGGATTCCCTTGGCTCTGCTTACTGCGGCAGCTGCTTTCTCCGAGATTTCGGATGCGGTGGCTTCCTCCACCACATCCTTGAGCACGAGCTTCTTCCTGCTCAGGAATTTCTTTTGCAGGCCTCTGTCCCTCATGCCGAAGACCACGCGGTCAGCGATGGCATTGTCCACGTGGTCGAACTCACAGCTGGCTGCGATCTGGCGTAGGGCGGCCACGAATTCCTTGATCGTCTCACCCTCCTTCTGGTCCCGTTGGTGGAAGGTGAAACGGTTCGCCACCGGTGTTCCTGTTGGGGCATAGTGGTCCTCCAGGATCTGCAGCAGGTCTGTCCATGGCACTTCTTCGATGTCTCGTGGTGCTACGAGATCGATTGCCATGTCGAGGACCTCGGAGCCGCAGTTGGCCAGGAAGATGCCCTTCTTCTGGTCATCATCGGCATCCCTGATGTTGTTGCCTCTCAGGTATTGCCGGAATTTCACTACGTAGGATTTCCACTTGTCCTTCCCTGGGCGGAAAGGAGCAAGGGCTGGCAAAGTGACTTCAGCGGATGCCATGCCTTTGGAAATGCCTACTGTAGTTCCCGGTGCCGGAGTCTTGTCTTGTTGGCTTGGTGCCGCGAGGTTCGTTCTTCTCTCAGTCCTTCGTCGCCAGTGTTAGATCGGCGCAGGAAAGGAAGACGTGACCAGCTCGTTACATTAGTAACTTTTATTGAGTCAAGAAACAGTAGCAAGACTGGCTGTGCGCTGCCGGGGCTCTCCTTATATTCGCTCCGGCAGACGCACCGCCCCCTGACAGGGATTCAAATCTTCCCGCCCGGTGGCTGGCAGCCAATCCGGGCGGATGTCCTTATAAGGACATAACAGAAAAAGTTTTCAAATACAAGTTTTCCCCCTTCCCCCCCCTCTTCCCTAACCCGCCCTTTCCACCCAACCCCCCCTGTGACTTCTTCACAACAATAGGCTATTTCATAACTAGTTACATACATAATATCTTTCCTTTCCCTTCTCGGAAGGGAAAGTCCCTTTCCTAGTCCCTTCTCGGAATACTGACCCTTAGCATATTAATCTTATAACTCCCATTTTTACGATAATCAGCCCTTTTTCTCCTCCCCTAAACTTATAGTGTATTATTACAATTTAACATTTAATCTTTTATATATATTAATATAACATTTTAAAGCGGCCTTCTCCCTACATCCAAATTTAACATTTATTCAATTCTGTCCAATTCCTCCACTCCTCTAAATATATGACTTAAAATCATACAATACAATTCTAAATGTAATCCACTGCCCACTTTACTAAAATATACACATATCTATATATGCATCCCATTTTATAAAAAGAAACAAAAAAAAAAAAAGACAATAACTTTAAATTTATAATCCATGTAATATCTTCTTTGGTGTCTTTCCACTGGATTGTTAAATCCTCCACTCCCCTAAATATATGACTTAAAGATCCTTTTTCTTAAACTAATCAATCAGTAAACTAACCTATTTCAACCCTTCAGTTCCTACAAAATCATGCAATACAATTCTAAATATAATCCACTGCCACATTACTAAGATATACACATATCTATATATGCATTCCATTTTGTAAAAAGAAAAAAGACAATAACTTTAAATTTATAATCCATATAATATCTTCTTTGATGTCTTTCCACTGGATTGTTAAATCCATCACCCATAATAGGGTAAAATAACATGCTGGTGCAACAGTTTGTTCAAAATCTTCAATCGTCTTCTGCCCCCATCAGTAGTAGATATCCTCGCATCTGTATAAATGTAAAAACAACCACCCGAGTGACATTATAATTATGATTATATCCATATGGTTATAGTTGTGGTGTTCATCAGGATTGTTAATTCCCATCATCCTACTGAGTAACATCCAGATCTTCTGCATGCCCCGGCGTAACTCTCCTGCCTTATAACTCAAAATAATTATAATATATTTACCAAAAAAAAAAAAAAATTCCAGAATAGATGATTCAAATCCAACAAAGTGAGGCTCTTTTCACATCCCAAAATCATGGCCTTGCAGAGATCTACCACAATCCTCAGGATAGTATCAAACAATTGTTCGCCTCCACTATCTTTTCAAATATTCATTCGTTTTTTAAAGTCCCTGGCTTCACTGTTGCATAGTTTAGAAATTGCTGTTTCTATGAGATCTATTTCTTTTCTTTTTCTTTTGCGGGTTGAATTTCCATCCTCGTTTCTTGCCTACCAATTGTGTGTCTGCTGGTTGATTTTCATTCTGCTTTATGGGTTGTTCTTGTTGGGTTAGTTTTATCATCTCATCTTTCTTCTCCGTCACTTGTATATCAACTGATTGATTTGCGCACTTGTCTGTGACTTGATAGTTCATCAGCTTGGTGTCGGATGACACTACTCTCTTGTTTATAGACAGACCAGCTGGGGTATCCAGGGGATCCAAAGACAATTTATCTGCAACAGTCTCTGTAATTTGATATTTTCCTTTTGTTTCCAACTCCTTTTGCTTATCCTGTATTATGCCTAAAGGTGTTAAATTCATTTTTAAAATTTTTTGATAAAAATCTTCCGCTTTTTCAACAGTGTGCAATTGATATCTTACTCCTTGATATCTCAATATTAAACCAACTGGGGTGTCCCACCTGAATAGGATATTTCTTTTTTTTAATTCAGTCACTAGAAAGCCAAATTTCTTCCTCTCCATTAACATCTTGGGCGGGAGCTCCTTAAAAATCCAAATCTTTCTTCCATGAAATTGCAAAGTGGAATTAAAAGAGTTCTGCACAATATTATTCCTAATTTCTTTATCTGTAAAATAGATCACCACGTCTCTAGGCAATTGCCTTTGCTTTGCCAACCAGGAGTTTATTCTGTAAATTCTATCAATCCTGCAATACACTTCATCAAGTTGAACCTTTAAAATCCCAGCCAGAATTTCAGAAGATATTTTCCTTAGATCATCTCTATTATTTTCCTGCAAACCTCTCAGTCTAATTGCATATTCTGTAAAATTATATTGAATCATTAAAACTTCTCTTTCAATCCTCTGTTGTACATTTTCTTCATTACCAATCTTTTGGTCAGTCTCCATTTTAGATTTGTCTTCTGAGCTATTATCCTGAGTGTTTATCAAATCCTTTTTAATTTTTTGAGTCATGTCATCCAAATTCTCCTCAATTTCCTTCATTTTAGACTCTAATAATTTAGTCTTTGCATCCACCCGAATCAGAAAGTCTGATAAACCATTAGCAGATTTTAAAATCTTTTGATTCAAAAAGTCAAACTTTGATTTCACCAATTCACCAATTTCTTTAATTTCCTGCTTAAATTTTTCAAGTTGCTGGTTCACAATCTCATCCCTTCTTACAATCTCTTCAAGGAGAAATTCTAATATATTAAAATCAGGTTTCTGACACTGGAGAGTTAGAATTTGTTGGTGCAGTTTCTTAAGGGGGGAAGTTCCCCCCCCGTTTGTCCAGCTGTGTAAGTCCCGATGCCATTTCCCACACAGACAAGATTTAGCAAAAAAGAGAGAAGAAATAGAAAACGAAAGGACTTTCCCTTAAAAAAAAAAACTTCTTTTCAATCAACAGCACAGGAGCGAGGTTTTATCTACAAATGTAGCCAGTGATATTTATTCCGCTACATTGTAGTAATAAGAAACGGAAGGACTTTCCCTTTCAGCCCTTCTCCAGCCACGGCAGACGCCATTTTAAAAGGCTCTTTTTCCCTCTTTCCTCTCCTCTTTTCTCTTAAATAGTTTTTTGAAGGGTAAAATACTTGCGGTTCAGTATTAAGGGTCCAGCTCTTCTTTTCTTTAATTATTCTGTTAAATTCGCAGGCTTGCTCTTGACGCCTAGCTCTGCATAGGCAGAGGTCTCCCAAAGCCCGGAGCAGCGGCAGGGGATATGGGGCTTCTCATCCGCTCCGTCCCAAAAGTAAAAAAAAAACTTTTGGGACTCTGCAGAGAGTTCTATACACCTCTGCCGGCTCTATCTCCGTTTCCTCTTGGAAACGGAGTTTTTTCGAGCCGCCATTCCGCTATAAAGGCGGCTCTGACAGGCAATGAAAGCTGACGATCCCAAAGGAACGTCTGGCGGCGGCCAGCAGCAAACCGGAAGTCTCTTCCTGGGGCTACTCTTGAAGAGCATCCAGAGGCTACAGTTGGTGCAGAGTATGGCACCACAGGCAGTTTTGGAGGCCCCAAAAATGGTCTCTGTAACACCACTACTCCATGAGCTGCATCTGTTTCTGGATGCAATTCAAGGTGTTGGTGATCACTTTTAAAGCCCTTCATGGCATGGATTCAAGTTACTTGAAGGACTGTCACACCCGACTGGATTTGGCCCATCACACCTGTGCTGGCAGAGGAAGCATGCTGCAGGTCCAGTCAGCCCAATTATTCCAGCTGGCAGGGTCCAGGAGGAGGTCCTTCTCTGCTGTTGCTCCTGCCCTCTGGAACATCTTTTTTTTTTTTTATTGATTTATATGTCGCCCTTCTCCGGAGACTCAGGGTGGCTTACAATGCGTTAAGCAATAGCCTTCATACTTTTGTATATTTATACAAAGTCAGCTTATTGCCCCCATAACTGGGTCCTCAATTTACCTACCTTAGAAAGGATGGAAGGCTGAGTCAACCTTGAGCCTGGCGAGATTCGATCTTACTTTAATTGCAGACAGCTGGTGTTAAATTACAGTGCTTCTGTCTGTTGAGCTATCCAGGCTCCTAGTTGCCCACTGATGTAAAGTTGGCCTTGACTCTCTTATCCTTTTGTGAGACCTAAAGACCTGGCTCTGCCAGTTGGTCTGAGGCCCCAAATGGGGATTCAGCAAAGTGGGATGGTGGTGGTGATCAAATAAAACTGAACCCACCTCCCTCCATTCCACCGCTGCCCTTCCCATGTGTCCTTGATTTTAATCTTGGTTTTGTTTCACTCTTGTTTTAATGCAGATGCATTTTTATGTCAGTAAGATGCTAAGAGTTACCTTATGGTAAGATGGGAAGCCAATCATTTTTATAAACAAGCAAACAAATTGTACAGTATTGAATACTGTATACCTAGGATACAGTATACGCTTTCTCAGGGAATCCTAGAATAAAGTTCCCAAGTTTTCTCAGACTTCTCTTTTGAACAACATTGTGCTGGCACATGCATGCTAATGTCATCATGCCTATCAGGAATGATCAAAGTCCGGTATTTGAATGTATTCAATTCTTAGTCTTCCATTTGGCACTTCATCTGCAGATTACATCACCAACATTTAGAGGCAAATGGTGGTGCTGGGCTTTAAGTCATTCAGGAGACATTCAGAATTCAAAAATACACAGAATTAATTACATAATAAAGGGTAAGTCATCACTTTGCAATAGAATCAATATATATGGAGAGAGTAAACTTATTTTCTTTCTTGTTGTATGCGCATTTTCTTGAAGCTATTTGGGGAAAAAATGCAGAAAGTCTTTTTAATGCCTATCACAAATTACAACTTATTCAAATAGATTAATTTATTATGCCTACACAAAGGATTTTCTTTAAATATTCATTTTCTTCTAAGCACTGATATTAGTAATTTAAGTTTGTGTATAGTATAATCAATTAAAGTGAATCATGCTGTGAGAAAGTGAGTCCGGTCCATTAATTTAATCTATTTTAGCAACTCCTGCTGTCTCTGGAATAATTTCTATGGATGCAAGGCATTTCTCAAAGTCTTCTAGAAGAGGGAGGGGGACAGCATGTCAGTGAACTCCTTTTAATGAAACAAATATTTTATGACTACTTTCAACAGTGGCGTATAGGGATACAAGAAGCTGTTTTATAGTCATACTATCCATTGGTTTAGTAGCTTGGTGTGATTTCAGGTCAGGGACCTTACAGGTTTTACACAACATGGAAGCCATCTTCTCCAGAAGTATTACCACTGAATGATAAACTGCAACAGCCATACGCAGTGTCATCTGCAGTGAGGAATTGTCCACAATTGGTAGCATTATTTAGCATCACAAGTTCAAGAAGATAGGGTAAGAATGGATGCCCAGTGCAGAGCTTCCTGTCCCGAAGGAAAGAGAAAAGATAAGAGTATTGTTTTTTTTTCTTGAACAGCTAACATGAAAAGTTAAACTTAATGCTTTAGAATTGTGTTCTACGGCTATGCAAAGATATTACTTGTGATTTTATTCCCTAAATTAACTGAGTAATCAAAATCTAATCAAGGTAATTTGATTTGAGCAACTAAAGTTTATTAATCATTAACCTGAATCTATTCAAATGAAATGATTTTTCCCCTGAGGTGAATTATCAATTAAAATTAGATTATGTCTATTGATTCCTTTTTAAATCAATGTGGCCATTTCCTTCCTTTCTTCCTTCCTTCCTTCCTTCCTTCCTTCCTTCCTTCCTTCCTTCCTTCCTTCCTTCCTGAAAATAGCTTCCCCTTTTTCATGTTGTTCATTTGTTTTAGGCTGAAAATGACAGTTTTGTCTCTTTTTCTGCTAAGCAAAGTAATGTTTCAGTTTTTCTTTATTGCTGGGAAATAAAAGAGCATTTCAGTTTGCCAGGGCTCTATCTTGGCACCAAACAAGCTTGCCCTTTGCAGTTTTGGAAAGAGGGAATAACTGTGAATTTAATAATAGCAATGTAACATAAATGAGTGTGTGTAGGATCACAGAGAATTCTTGAGATTATCTTTCTGCTACACTTGAGATAGATGTGTATAGATAGATGGATGGATAGGTGGGTAGGTAGGTAGGTAGATGCCATGGTCCCATTGGAGCCTGGATCCAAGGAGGAGATGGAGCCAGGCCTAATGGAGAGGATGGGCACAGTCCCTATGGCCAATAAAGAATGACCTGGAGACAAGGATGAGGCAGTCCTAGGTCCTTCTTGGAAGAGTAGGCAGGGAGGAAGAGAAGGTGCAAGCAGATCGAGGAAGGGGGGAGGAGATGGAAAGAGCAAGCAGTGAGCAGAGGAGCAGAGGGGCTCTGGAGACAAGCAAATGATTCCAGCACCTGATCCCTGAGTGCAGAGAATAGAGAGGAGGAAGTGCAGGGCAATCTGCTACTTGAGAGGAGGGTGCCCCGCCCCTCCTCATGAGGATCACCTGGAGAATAGCATGTAAAGAGATGCCATGGGGAGGGGCTTTTGTTGGGAACAAGTGTTGTATTTTGCACCAACACTCCCCACAGTCTGAGAAGAATTTTGCTCCATAATCTTTGCTGTTGTTGACAGATGTTTGAGTCTTTGTCTTGACATCGGAGGGCTAATGGCAATGTGGCTCTGTTCTGAATGTTTTGTTTGGTGGACTCTCCATGCTGCAAAGTTCCAAAGAATTCATCGTAAACTTTGCCAAGTTTGAGATCCTGTCTTGCTCCCACCACGTGTTCTGACCTAGGTTCCCTTAAAAAGCAGGAAGCAGGAATTGGTCCTGGCATAACCTCTTTTATTTACATGTCTGTGAATTCCTTTCATTCACAGTCAACAAGGTTTGTCCAAACAGTTTTTCAAAGGAATATTTATCAACACATCTTATCTCGCTTGGCAAGCTGCATAACTTGTTTCCAAATGCAGAGTAAGGCAAAACTTGGCACAGAGTCTCTTAGAGTCATGAACAGAACATTCTACTCTTGAAACTAATGAATGAATGAATGAATTGTTTCCTGCAAAAGCCCCCTTCCTGTTCACTCCTCTTTTGTTTCCTATGGGAGGGGCCAATCATCTCCAAGGTGTGGCTTTACTCCCAAGTTGAACCTGCTTTCTGAGTTGTTCTTGTCTTCTGGAAGCTCTGCACATGTGCACACTGGGAATGGGCTCCAGCTGTTCCTCTGCCTCGTTGCTGTCTATCTCCCTCCCTGCTCCGATGCAGAGCCCTCGTCCGAGCTTTCCTCGGCCCCCAGGACTGGCCCATGTTCCTTCCCAACTTCCTCACTGTCTGACTCTGCTACCAGCTCCGCTGGCCACCGGCAGGCTACAACAGAACAATGCGGCTCCCTTGGACTTCCATTGCCGGAAAGTTGTACTAAGCAAGTGCATGTGCATACATTTGAGCCTTGCTCTTGGACTGTAAGTGTAGACTGTGTACAGAGACCTTGGGAATAGACTGGGAATTGCTGGATTGTGGGGATTTGGTTCTACTTACCTTTACTACCAGTTCGCAAAGGGGCCGCATGCACAAGCTTGCTTCACTCACACATGTACTCTTCTGCGCAAGCGTTTTGATGATGTCAGGGTCAGTGGGCGGAGCCTCCCGCTTTTACTACCAGGTTCTATAGAACTGGTGTGAATGGGGAGCAACCCACTACTGATTTAGAGGGATGGTGGTTGAATAAAGGATGACAAGCCTCCGTCTAGCAAGCATGTGTTGCTGGCATGCCAACCCTGGGCCATAACGAGAGAGAGAGAGAGAGGGAGGGAGGGAGGGAGGGAGGGAGAGGGAGAGAGAGAGAGATTTTATTTTGTATCCTACAGCTGGAAGTCATTCTTTGAGGCTTATCCCTCACCCAAACTAATTCATATTGTTTTATGTACTTCATAAAAGTACTTCAGGAAAACTGCAGGATTCTGCATCTTTCATATGAATACCTGAGAAAGAAACAGTTTGAATCAACATCAGGTATTTTAATATGCTTTATTTATTCAGAAGATAAAAAGAGTATGTCATATTGTTTCATTATTAACTTCCCTTAACAATAGAGGCAGGGAATAGCTTATCTAATATTGTCTTCCATCTGGTTTGTGTCCTGCAGGGTAAGATTTCCGATCATTTTACCCATTAAGAATTGTTAATTTTTAAAGTGCATAGTCATCATTAACTAATATATTATTTTTCCTTTTATTATTCCTAATGCAACAACATATACAAAATAGAAGCAGATTTCAATTTCTGCTGATAATCTAAGCACATGATAGGAGAAAAGAAAAGAAAATATTTCATGGAAAAATAAATATGAAAACTTTGCACATTAAATGACTTCTCTTTCTGCAGACTTACACACACACTACTACTATCACTAAGGTTAAAGTCTAGTAGTTCTTCCCAAATCTGGATAAGTTACCTAAAAATAGGTAAAGCTGCGGTAATGACACAGGAACTCATTAACCATCACAAGAGGAACATACAAATTCATCTGCAAAAATTACTGGCTGAAACTTCTCAGCATCTGGGATTCCAGAGGCACTTACATCTTTTTGCAGAACAAAAAAACAAAACGATACAGCATCTTCACTTTTCTCTTTGTTTTGCTCATTATGTTGATTTGAGAATCAGCTTCAAAAGAGGACTTAACTTATATGCAAAATACTACTATTATCAAGAGGTTTATGAATAATTAGTCATCATCTATCCATGAAGTTTGGTACTTTTTCTTTCTTTCTCTCCCCCACCCCTGCCTTTTCTAGATGACTTTCTGGATATAAATTACAATTGGCCATCTTCTGAAGCAGATTATTTTCATAATGAATAAATCCCAGAAGAGAACACAGCTGAGAGATCTGATCTCAGCTATGTAACTTGGAGGACATAGAATAGGTTGAGAGTGCCTAAGTGTAACATCAATATGCTCAAGTGGAGGTTGCTAGTGGATAACAACATGTTGTGCGATTGTGGAGAGTTGCAGAGTCTGACCCATTTGTTGCCTTCTCAATTATTACCAGTAGAATGCACCAAAAGTGATTTGTTTCTGGCCGGTGACAAAGCTCATTCCAGCAGTTTATGGTTTGATCTGAACATGAAATAAATAACATCATGAATAAAGTGTTTGAGGTCTGCTTGAACTCTTCTTGTACCACTTTACCTATAACCGTGATGTTTGGGATGCCATCTTTCTTTTCTGATTCCTGGATTTTTAGCTTGCAAACAAAGTTTGAAAAAAAAAGTTGAAAAAAAGTCACCTGCTGAGGCCTACTGTAGTTCAATAGTACACCTGAAATCAAACAATGCTATCCAAAACAATTTAGATTGATGGGTACCTGTTCTGGCTTCCTTGTTCATTTGCATCAATATCATGCCAAGGTTTCTTATTGGGTTCTAGCTTTGTTAATCCCAATCTACAAAAAAGGAAGCAAAGAACTATTTGCCAATTACCATCTCATTAACTGCCTCAGAATGGTTAGCAAACTATATGCTGTATTACAGGCTTCTGGATTGGATTATAATTTAAAATGTTTTCGGTGATGAACAGGCAGGCTTCAAAGTAAGGCCACTCAATCACCAATCATGTTTTAACCTTCCAACATCTAGTTGACAAAAACTCCTCTGGAGTATGCTCATCACTCTAAGAAGTTCATATTTATCTTAAATGTTCTTTTGACCTTATCTCCAGATCCAAACTGTGGGAGAAATTGAACTCTTCCTGAAGTACCAGTAAGTACCAGTAATCTTTAATATGAGAACTCCTGGATGAAGGTATGATGCAATGCTCAAGGATGCTGCATTAAAGAAATCCCTGTTAAGAGGAGAGTGAGACAAAACTATATCTAGATCCTCTTCTCATATCTCTTGATATTTGTCTGTCTAGAAGAACACCAAAAATTAATTACTCTAAAACAAAGATCATGTTTTTTGCTAAGAACCCTAAGATGCATGGCTGGCAACTAAATGATCATCTAATAGAACAAGTCAAGACTTTTAAATATCTGGGGATTGTCTTCAAAGCTACAGGTAACCATAAATCTCATGCTGGCTACATCACTTTAAATGCACAGAAACACACATACATGAGCAGTGTCAGCTTTACATACCATTTACTACTGTGTTAAGATCTGAGCCCAACTCCTTTTTTGCAGTTCATTTGGGCCACTCTAAATCATTCCTTGCTTTAGAAGGAATTCAGTCCAAATTTTTCAAGCACCTTACTATGTTTCAAATACAATCCTTTGCTGTTAAGATGGCCTTCTTAAAATTGAAAGTGGATTTACAACTTCTCCTACTCGCTTAAGCTCTCCTTTTTTCCAATCAATCCCCCCCCCCATGACTGATAGCTTCCAGTATTCCTGGAGCCAGATTGCAGACTTTATGACCAGCCATCATCTTGACTCTCTATGAACAAGCACTAGCTGATCTCAAAACAGTGATCCATTTATTAGAGCAGCAAGCCAACTTTACAGCTTTACCCAGAAACACCTTCTTTTGCCACTCTGTACATCTTTTCCAACCATAGAGCTAGATACAACAGTCATATAACAATGGCCAACAGTCATTACTGAAGGAAGGTTACCAAAACATCCCCTTTAAAAAGAGACTGTGTGGTTGAGGAGTAATTGAATTGATGGAACATGTTATATTCTATTGACCTCTCTGTGCAGGTGCTCAACAGGAAATGTTATTTCCATTAAATATCTTGGTCATTCCAATCTTTTTTTATCTCAAGATGTTCTTTTTGGATCAATCTGATTTTATTTCCTTGACCATAGCCAAATACTGTTCTGTACTCTGCATAGTACACCATAGTATTAACTTTAATCCTTTTTAGATATTTTAGAATAACTATATTTTCCTTCTTTCTTAATTAACTGTGACTTTTGTGTTTCATTTGCTGGAATATAACTGAATAAAGATTTGATTGATTGATTGATTGGTTGATTGATTTATTTGGTCATCAATTAATATTATTGTAATGGATTATGGTAAAAGTCATTTTTCTTCCCTAGCTGAAATATGTTAGCTCGTATATCATAAAGTAAACATTTATTTATATCTTTAAAAGCTACCATGATTAAGTAATAATACATTTGACTAATATAACATTTCCTTGCCTTTCTGTAAATATTCATTTAACAGCCAAATCACTCATGGATAACCATTATGTACCACAGTAAATTCTGTATTAAAACAAGCTGCTGACAAACATGCTCACTGTACATCTTCCCAGCAAAATTACTATTACGTTATCTAAGGGACATGGGTAGTTAAGAAATATGAAATAAAAGTAATCTGAGAAAACAACTTTGAAAAGAGTCATTCTGCTTTTGTCGATTCAATGATTTTGAGTTTTCTTATGGACACATCAAACCTCTTTCTTTATAGAATATGTCTAATATTTTATCTAGGAGAATTTCACAAGGCACATTTTAAACTCCCTAATCCCTTCAAAGCAGTTTGGATGTCATCTGGATCATCTTATACCTGCTCTCATCTTTTTCCAGAAATAATATATATATATATATATATATATATATATATATATATATATATATATATATATATATATATATATATATATATATATATAACAAAAATCATATCAATTTTCCCCCTGCTGAATTCAGTCAAAAATTCCTTTAAAGTGTCTGCCATCAATTTTCTGGTTATATTAAAAACCATGAGTTATATTATTGTGAAACAATTATGTTTCATCTTCTTTAAATTTCAAGCATTTACAACCAAGATGACCAAAAGAACAGCGGAGACACAACAGAATTGAAGTTGAGAATTGAAGTTGAGAACTTACATAAGAAAACACAACAAGAGTTCACACAAAGGATCTCAAACAACCCATTTTAGCTTACAACAAAGAAAACTCTTGGCAATTACTATACCACTAAGAGAAAATCCCCAAGAGGTATTTAATGATCAAAATAATCCATCAGGTATTTAGCTCCTAAATAGACTTTACAGAAGTCTGCAAGCCATGCAAAATTGATTGTAAATTGTACTTTTTCCAAGAAATGAAATACATTCAGAGAAGATAGCTGTTTTCAACATTTTAAAATAAGGTCAAAGGGAATAAAATGTATAGAATATCCTACTAATTCAATTTTTGAGGTACCAGAACATATCTCACTGTGGCTAGATCTATCCAAGAACATCCATTGTTTGCAAATTAATTTGCAACAGCTTGCAACAGAAGCCATTTAATCATGATGTCCCTAAGGGCTCTTCCCCATGATCTGCTAACCTTGAATTGATGATGCTTCAAGAATCACATTTACTAGAAATGAGTGAGTGATGTTGTCGTCAACATACCCTGATCCACCAAGAAGAAATCCTGAACTTTTTTCTACTCTAGTTTTAAATGTGTGGTTCCAGCTTCTTCTAACACAAGTTAATGCTGGGCAATTAATCTATGGTACACCTTAACAAGCTAAATTGAGGGGCATGACCTTGTCCTTCTCTCACTGATATTGCTGCAGGCATTATTTTACTTCTATTCACTGGTTGTCATGTCATTTGGCAGTAGGTGTGATGTCTCCCTTGGATGACTCCTCTGACTCTTCCTTGGAGAGGATGAGCTCATTCCTCACACATCAGGAACTGGGTTAATTAATGACTCTGAACTGCTGGTCAAAAGAGATTTACAAGGGGCTGGGCACAGTTTGCAGGTCAGTGAAGAGGAGGAGGAGAAGCTGCCTTCCATGTTGGATCTGAGAGCACGCAGGGCAGAGAAAAGATAAGAGCAAAGGAGATCTGCCAGATTACTTGGGAGAAGACCCTGCCCATCTTGATGGGCTGCACCAGGAAGCAGGTTGAGCGAGGCATTGGTGGGAACAACATGTTTGATTTATGGCCGTGTGTTTGTTCATGCTTTTGCTTGACTTTGCACCTTGGAGACTCTGAACTTCTCTCGCTAAGTGAGCTCTCATGGATGAACTTTCAGCTTTGTCTGGTGGCTTTAAGTTTCTTTGGTGGACTTATTTGTTGGAGCAACTTTCTATTGTTTTATGGACTATTGGCCATTGCCTTGTGGACTTATCTTGGCCTGCTTGTGGCTGGCTTTATTTGGGATATTTGGGAGACAATAAATGTGGAGACTGGACAAAGATCAGGTGTCTTTTTTGCCTTCTATTTTTCCCTTCTAAAAATGGCAAAATAAGTAGGACAGAAGTAGCAAAAAAGGCTTTCATTTGTACTCTGTTCTTTAATATTAAGAAAAGTTATTTGGAAGAATAACAGATAAGGAATGCTACTTGTATTCAGTACATAAATTTACAGAATTTACTTCTACCTTCCTATCAGTTTAAAATGCTTTTATCTTTTTCTGTTTTGGTTCTGGCATTCTACTATTTTTTTTTAAAAAAAGCTGAACTTATTCCTGCTTACCTCTAGCTGTAGTAAGTACTACTAGCACTCAGTTTACCTCAGTTGATTTCAGACATTAAGCTGAGTCAGCTTGCTTTACACAAATGAGGAAACCACCTGGCATTTAAGATCTGTTGGTTCAATGGGAAATTGAAACAATATACCAGACAAATCATATCTGTAACTTTGCCAAGAGAGCTATATGAATAAATCATCAGGAAAACACATTTCAGTAATCTGGTTAAGAGGTTACCAGGGCACAGTTTACTGAAACAAAACTTTCTCTGTGCTTTGTTAAACAGATGCTGCTTGACAGCTGTTATGTTTGTGCCACCACACAAACTAAATTGCATTTTTCCCATTGACATCCAAAAATGTGCTCGGTCTCTCAAGGAGTTATAACTTGAGCAATAATTTTAAATGTAATAATAAGTGATTAGAATCTAATATTTCATCTTTCCCTCTTATCAGTTTGTTTTAACTTCTGATATAATTTGTATATTCATTTATCCATTCAATCAATCAGTCTGATAGTGGAAATCACTTCTTTAATCTATCCAATAAAATGTGCTTTGAATATCTATCTACCTATCTACTATCTATTTATCATCTTTTTATCTATGAACCTATCTTGCTCCAACAACTCTACCTTTCATATCTGCAATGTTTTGCTTTTTTCCCCTTAAAATGTGTTAATTGCACTGTAACACTAATAGAGCCTTGGTAGTACAGTGGTCTAAAGCACCCTGTTATTAACACAGCTGCCTGAAATTACTGCTGGTTTGAATCTCCCCAGGCTCAAGGTTGACTCAGCCTTCCATCCTTTCTAAGGTGGGTAAATTGAGGACCCAGATTGTGGGGGCAATAAGCTGACTTTGTATAAATATACAAAAGTATGAAGGCTATTGCTTAACGCATTGTAAACCGCCCTGAGTCTCCGGAGAAGGGCAGCATATAAATCAAATTAAAAAAAAAATTAAAACTTCACCACTTTTGCGTTTAATGTTTTCATTAAGTGCATATTAAGCACAAGCTGACATACACTGTAAAGAAGATTATTTTCAAGGTCTTTTTCTGTGCTCTGATCATCTGTCAGAATGGCAAGATAAGGGCCATAGGGATATGTAATAGCAAGTTAAGAAACTAGGTTTGCTTAAAAAAGTAATAACTATCAACAGACTGGTTACATAAGTAATTGAATAGATTATTTATGGACCCCTGGTTTTCCTTTTAAATAAAATAAAGAATCTACTGAACTATATGTAGGGCTTATTTTCAATTTTTGAAAAGCATTAGGGCTAAACTAAACATATTTCTCTCTCTCTCTCTCTCTCAGATGTGCACCAGATATTTAACAAGTGTAATATATTTTGATATAATTTTTCTTCTCATTCATTTTACTGGCTTATGATCATCCTGTGTGAGAGGATTTGCAGCTTTGATTAAAACTATCCAGGGGTGGGATTCAAAAATTTTAGCAACTGCCTGATTGCTGGATGGGTGTTGGCATGGTGGGCATGGTCTACTCGGCCTCCTGCACCATGGCGGGAGAGTGTTTTTGCCATCCCCAGGTTTTCCTCAAGCCTCCGGAGGGCAAAAACAGCCTTCCTTAGGCTTCAGAGGCCCTCTGAAGGTCAGAAATGGGCCTGTTTCCAGACTTTCAGGAGGCCCATTTTTCACCATCCCCAGGCTCCAGAGCCTTTCCTTGAGTCTCCAAGAGAGCAAAAATTGCCTCCCCCAGGCTCCAGAGACCCTCCAGAAGCCAGAAACAGGTCTATTTCCAGACTTCCTGAACTTCTGGGAGGCCCGTTTTTTGCTCTCCAAGAGCCTCCATGAAGGACCTGCACTTACTTGGCATCCAAAGCGGGCCACGTGGAGACTCCTGGGAGGGGTGGGGAGGGGCTAAAAGAAAAACACACATAAAACCTACGAAAAGTAAGAAAATAGATATCCTCCCTGTAAAGGTACGATACATGAGATGTGGGTGTGGCTTACTGATGAAGGCTAACGAGCTGGAAATAGATCTATATAAGTCTCTCACCTGGCAGCTGGAACTTGCTGGCTGCCAGAAAAGAAAAAAGCCCAGAATCGAGTGGATGTGATTCTACTGAGCTAGGGCTGCAGAAAAACCTTGGTTACGTAGGAAAAACCTGGCTAGAGGAAAAACACACATAAATCCTATGAAGAAGTAAGAATATATATATATATATATATATATATATATATATATATATATTTATATTTATATTTATATTTATATTTATATTTATATTTATATTTATATATATATAACACCAGCCTGAAGATGACGAATGAGACTTCGTCGAAACGCCGCCAAGACACTTCCAATTTTACGTGGGAAAAGACCCGAATAACCAAAGACCTACATACAAACACCCGCGAAAACCTGAGAAAATATATATATATGTCTCTCTCTCTCTGTGTGTGTGTGTGTGTGTGTGTGTGTGTAGGTCTTTGGTTATTCGGGTTTTCTCCCGCGTAAAATTAGAGGTGTCTCGGCAACGTTTCGACGAAGTCTCATTCGTCATCTTCAGGCTGGTGTTCTCGGCTTGGTGCTTCTAGGAGCAATGCAACATTTGACCTCTACAGGGAGGAGTCATAAAATATGGGTGTATCTGGCTGAAGAGGTCCAAGAAGGCCGAAATAGCGCTATCCCAGTCTCCCATAAGTCTCAGAAGAAACAACATAAAATGTCTGACAGGCCTGAAAGCGATGAATAGAGATTTCATCCCACCATGGCCATTTAACATCTTTTTCCAAACATAGGAAAAACCCTGATTGCAAAAATATCACACATTTATACCTATGAATTAAAAGGAATAAATATTTGACCTCTACAGGGAGGAGTCATAAAATATGGGTGTGTCTGGCTGAAGAGGTCCAAGAAGGCCGAAATAGTGCTATCCCAGTCTCCCATAAGTCTCAGAAGAAACAACATAAAATGTCTGACAGGCCTGAAAGCGATGAATAGAGATTTCATCCCACCATGGCCATTTAACATCTTTTTTCAAACATAGGAAAAACCCTATTTAAAACTTTTTTTTTTTTTTTTGCTTTTCTTTCTCTGCCAATTGATATAGATGGCTGGATGGATAGATAGATAGATCAATAGATAGACAGACAGATAAACAGACAGACAGAATCCGAAATAAAAATGATGCAATTTTAAATGATGCAATTTGACATAAAGTAGCCTATATTTTTTCCACATTGGACCACAGTTTAGATATAAATATATTTAAAAATATTTAATATTAAGATGGATATACTATGATATTTCTAATATGCTAGATATTATCTTTGTAGATGGTTATAGATTAATTAAGATTAATAATCCCATACCATATCTATTTTTTTCATTTCTTTTTTAATATTCTTAGACAAATGTACCAGATTTGAAAGGGTAAAAGCTATATCATATAAAAATAAATTTAACAAACAGTTTTTAACCTATATATTCACTTCTTGGAACTAACTATTCATCTGTAAGATTATTGCTAACATTTCTGTCACTAATTTAACTGTAAAGATAGTATAGCTCTGTTTAACATCCCTTAAAGATTAAAACTCTACTGAACTATAATTAATAGTACTTATTCTACTGATTTCTTCTTAAACATTCTACTGAACAATATCTTTTAAAATGTAACAAAAAAAATTCTACTGTTGACACCCAGGTGATATTGAAAAAAAAAAGGAAGATGGTTTCAATCTTGCTGCTAAGAGAACTTGAGCGATTTCTCTTCCTGTGAAACCTCAAGTTAAATCTAACTTGAATGAGAGGACTCCCCCCACTTTTTTTTCCTGTCATATTTTGGTGCTGTCACATTGGTGAAGAAAGAGTCATTCAAGGCCCCAAGGTCTCTTTGGGAGTTATATGAATATTTAAGGATATTCTGACAGCATTGCACTTGAGATGTATTGAACATAGAACAAAAGAAAAAAGCAAGCTACTTTCACTTCATATTGTTAAATCAATGTAGAAGGTAATCTTATGATGCTTCAAATACAATTTCCACACCTCATTCCATAGCCATGCTGGTGGGGCTGCTGAGAGTTATAGTTAAAAAACATTCAGAGTTGCATATTTTTCCATGTCAATTATAAAGAACAATACATTGAAATGTAGTGTGTTTCCCTGAAAATAAGACCCTATTTTATATTTTTTTGAACCCCAAAATAAGCACTTGGCCTTATTTTTGGGGAGGTATTATTATTTGGGGGTGGGTGGAGCAAGATGGGGCTCTTCTTGCTGTCTTACTTGATTTCCAGCTCTGTCTCCCTAACACTAACCAGAAGAAATGGCGGGGACTGGCTGCGCATGCGGTTAAATATTTTCGGGGAGGGTTTATTTTCAGAGAGGGCTTATTTTCTGAGCGGGAATTTTAGCTCATGTGCTCAAAAGCCCGATTGCGTTTATTATCTGGGGAGATCTTATTTTCAGAGAAACACTGTAGTATAGTATATTAATTCTTTTTTTAAAAAAAATATTTACAGACCGAATGTAATTGACAATCCAGTATCTTCTCTTGATCAAAGGATTGTTGTGAGAAAGAATTCACTGGATTGGAATTCATATCCTCACCTCTGTTAATAATACTGAAGAGCTATTTTGAACCACATTCTTTCATTCTTCACTAGATAAAAATAGAAAACGGGGAAAAAACAAGTATTTCCACTTTACCTCCACTTTTACAGCACCTAATAGGTCAAGAATTCACCCTGTCAAGAGAACTTAGTCTAAAGTGAAAGGTCAAAGTAGATATGTTTCATAGTCAGACGAAACATTTCAGAAGTTTCATGAAAGAAATGAAATTTCTTGAGAGAGTGAATCACTTCCTCATCTCTCTTTAATAATTCTCACAGTTGTTACTGTGACCTGGAAAAAAATGTGATATAAAGAATTCAAAAGGAGAAAGCAAATGAAAAATGTTTGACATCACAAGAGATCAACAGTTTTCTTCTTCAAATATTTTCATCAGCAACATCACGTATACACCAATATTGCATGTGCCTTTAAGTGTTTACCTCTTTGTTATTGTGTGACCTATTGTGTTATCATTCACCTCTGCTGTATTCTGACCACATTCTTCTTTTTGCAACTCAGCATTCCTACACATTTATAATAATGAATGCATGAAAATAATCCATCTAGATAAAGGAAGATATCATCTTTAAAATCTTATATTTTATGTTCTTTCTATATAATTACATTTGCTTTGGATAAGTGATTTTTATTTACAATAGGAACAGTAGCAAATAAAAATATTCAGAAGTGTTACAAAATAAGGCAGGAAGAAGAGATGGAGAGTATATAATGAAAACCTAAAAAGATGACTATTCTAACTTTTTTTCCATTTAAATTATAGATGAATGTTGAATGCACACAAATTCATTTAATTATAGATGCCAGAACCTTCAAATCACTCTATATTTTGAATTGCTTCCTTTTATCTCTGTTTCATTTTTATGCTTTGTAGGATTATGTCCTTGTAGTAACTGCATCTAAGATCAAATAATAAAATATATTGCCAATCCTTAAACTATTGAATAGAATGAGTTTTAGTCAATTATGCCTTTCATCAAAAGTTGAGAACATCAGTGACTCTTGTGACAGACTGTGAAACATACATTTTTCGTAGACCTCGGCAAACCCTGCCTACAGTTTGTATGCTAGTTACATATTTATTGGCTTTAAAAGTACATTATATAATCCCACATGACACATAGAGTATAAGTTGTTTTATACTAGCAGCGAGAAGGATGTGAAATTTATCACACATAAATACGTGGAAATATTATACAACATGAATACCCAATAAAATTGGCAAGGAATGGAAGGAAAAATTGTCATGAAAGCCCTCTGAGTGTTGCTTCAAAAATCCTTTAATTTTGTGACTATAATAAGCTGTCAATGTTATCTGTCTTGGGTTTTATTTAAGAGAGTGGGAAAGCACTCAAAAGAATTGTGTAAGGTTGCTCATAAGCAGATGTAAACTGAGCTCTGAAGTAAAACTTCAGTTTTCAAAACTTGAGTTTTCAAGAATGGGATAGAATCAGTGGTGGGATTCATCCGATTCGGGCCAGTTCAGGTGAATCGGTAGTTAAATTGCTGGCTGGCCTGCCCCTTCCTGCCCTGCCCCTTCCAGGAGTTCCCACGTGCCCCATTTTGGCTCTCAGGTTAGTGCAGGAAAGCCTCCGAGGCCCAAAATGGAGCATGGGGGCAGGCGGCGCACCCCCCTGAAGCCCATTTTCACTCCCAGGAGATTTCAGGGAGGCCTACAGGCCCAAAATGGGAGGCAAGGGGTGGCACATCCCCACCTGCAGTCCGTTTTTGCTCCCAGGGTGGTGCAGGAGGCTGACTGTTGCCTGTCACATCCCCTGGCCACACCCACTATGGCCACGCCCACCCAGCCGGTCATTAGGGCAGAGCACTGGTTGTTAAATTATTTGAATCCCACTATTGGATAGAATGAAATGCACATAAAGTAATTGTACACAGTTGTAATAACTACTGGAGGTGCAGCTCCTGAAGTATTCAACTGTGCCCCTTTTTTTCCACTAGGAACATTGGCAAAAGTAGGAGCAAGCTAGAAACTCTTGATCCTCTGTTGTCTTTCACTGTTTCAGACTTTACAAACCTTGAATCTCCAGATACTTAACCCACTATTCAAGATGTGCCTTACTTTGCAGCAGTTTCACAGACATGACCCAGTTAATATTAGTCAATTTATTGAAAAAATAAACCCAGAAGGTTTGTTTACTGAGTTATACAGGGATCTAAGCTCTTATGTACTGATATGCTCCTCAGTTTAAATTCGTGCTTTTTCTTTCTGCAGCCTTTCTGCAAAAATGATGAACCTTTGATAGCCTTGGGATGTACCTGATTACATATTGTTTGAAAGGCAGATTCTCTCTTCTCCTTTCCTCTGCCAGGGCAAAATAAGGTCAGAGAACAATGCTTTTTAGCCTTGATCATTTATCCTTGTCTTTTTAGATCATCCAATCATCTATTTCTAAATGCTTTTACTAGGATTGTTCCTTCTGACAGATACATTCTCTGTTTAATCTGGGACTTTGGCATCCTTAGCTCTGGATGGGGTGACTCTCTACTCCCAGAAAGACCCAGTCCACCAACTTGGTGGTTCTCCTGGACTTATGACTTCTTCTCAAAGAGCAAGCTGTGGCTGGAGAGTCTTTGCACAATTTCATGTTGTATGTCAGTTGCAGCCTTTCCTTAGTCAGGAGCCCTTGCACTCAATCATTCAAGCCATAATCATCTCATGATTGGATTACTGAAATTTACTGTATACTCTGCAGATCTTTTCAGTCAAAGAATTCCAGTTGGGAGAATCAGGAAAAAGAGCTTTCTCTGTTGTGGCCCTGGACCTTTGGAATGTCTTTCCCTCTAAGATGAGATTGTCTCCCACTTTCCTGACTTCCTGCAAGAGCCTGAAGACCTGATTTTGCCAGTTGCCTTGGCATGCCAATGGGAGAGTATTACACCTCAGACAATTGATTAAGAGCAGTTCACCCTTCCCCCTCCATATATTCTGCTCCCTTCCTCCCGACCTTTAATTATAACTTGTATTTTATTGCTGTTTTAATGTGATTTTACACATTTATATATAGCAATAGCACTTAGACTTATATATCGCTTCACAGTGCTTTACATCCCTTTCTAAGCGGTTTACAGAGTCAACCTATTGCCCCCAACAATCTGGGTCCAACCTTGGAAGGATGGAAGGCTGAGTCAACCTTGAGCCTGCTGAGATTCGATCTGCCAAACTGCTGACAGCCAATGATCAGCAGAAGTAGCCTGCAGTACTGCACTCTAACCACTGTGCCACTGCAGCTCTAGTATATATTTATGGTATTTGGTATATATTTACAGTTTTATTTTAATGTTGTAAGCTGCCCAGAGTTGCTCTTGGTGAGATGGGTGGCAAGTAAAACAAACAAACAAACAAACAAACAAACAAAATAACAGGCAGACAGACACATCTGTGAATGAACTGGAGGATTCTTACCAAGATAATCTCAAACTCTTCTTTACAATAAATATGCTGAATACAATGGCAAATCATGGCATAATATCAGCTTTTTAAAATGGCTTTTGTGGATAGTTGCTGCAAAGATTCAGCAGTTGTGAAGCAAAATTTATAAGTATCTATAAAAATTAATGGGGTATCTTATTTTGAAAAGTTCACTCTACACTCATACATATGACTATGACACGATGATTAAGAATATGAATATATAACAATGGTCATTGGGCAATCTACCACCTTTCATGCATTTTTATTAGAATTCTCATCACTTTCAGCTAGCAGGGACAAGGTAAAGGTGGGAATGATTTTGCACAGTTCTTATTTAAAATGGCTGAATTTACAAGCAAAATAGCCATGAATCTCTCGCCAATCTAATAATAATTTTTACCAGTCCTGTGCTTTGATAAGAACTTTATAGATATGCAGTAGTATCCTAACGATATAAAATATATAAAAATATGAAGTGTCTTTGAAGAACTTATATAATGATATTGTACAGCAGATTACAGAATATGTAAGTAACTGCTAAGTTTAGATGCAGAAGTAGCTTAAATGTCATGCAAGACTATTGGGGAATAGTTGTAAGTACATGCTGCTTCTATGAATAATGGCAAGTGCTCCAAAAAAGAAATTTATAAAGGAAATAATTTGTTTATCACAGAGAAAGCTGTAACAGCATACTGTGGCATACTGGTAGGTGGAATTATCTATGAAGCATTCATATTGGTGCCTTTTTAGTAATATAACAGGCATAATTTTTTGTTGGGATTGTTTTTGCTTCAGGCAGATTTCATGAAAACCCAAGGGAGGCATTATATTTATTTATTCCCTTTTTCATTCAAAAATGGTTCATACAAATTTAATAGTCAGTTTGATTATGCTACTGAAAAAATCCCGAGGCACAGGTAGAAACTTCACATATACTTAAACAAGATAGAGTCATGTCATTAGCAAACCACATCCATATTTTGTTATTTCTCCAGTTGTAGCACCTACACTTAACTGTACTTAGAAACTAGTTGGTGATCACCAGAAACCAGTGTGAATATGTTAAAAAAAATTATGCCAAACAAATCTTCCTGCTTTCTTTGACAATGTGATCAGGTTAGTGGACCAAGGGAATGCTGCAGATACAGTGTACTTAGACTTCAGCAAGGCATTAACTAGATCATAGGCTTCTTCTTGATAGTGGAACACTGTGGGATGGATGGCCCCACTACCAGAGGAATACTCAGTTGGCTGAACAATCATAGCTAGCTTGAGACTCTTAATGGGTCTGAGGAAAGAGATGTGCAGTGGGGTACCACAAAAATTTATCCTGGATCTAGTACTCTTTAAAGTCAACATTATTTACTTATCTAAGTAGAGGATAGAAGGCATGCTCATAAAATTTGTAGATGATGCAAAGCTAACACCCCAGAAGACATGTTGAACATTCAAAAGAACCTTGACAGATTTGAACCCTATCCTATAAAATGTTCCATGTTAACAACTGTAAGTTTCTGTACTTAGGCAGGAAAAAAAAAAAAAACCAGGTACATGATAAGTGGTACCTGACTTACCAATGCTACCTTTGATAAAGTTTCTTGGTAGGTGACAATGAAAATCACTGTGGTTTGGGACTGCATCAATGTGTGTAGAATGTCAAGATCACTGGAAGTGATAGAACCATTCTGTCAGCTGGATCTTCAGAGTGCGGTTTGCAGCTTGCTTGCCTTTACCTACTATAGAAACAGGGAGACGGGGGGGGGGTGTTGCCATTTGGGATGGTGAAGTGAGCTGGTGTGAAGTGTTCCCATGAAAATTGGAAGGCAGGTTTGCTACCCATCAACTGAGTGGAGTTATTTGGATTTCTCTAAGGCCAATTGTTCTGGGCCTCTGGAGGCATACAACATCTCCTGAAGAGGTTTTCCGATAACATCATATTGGACACTAATTGGTCTTTCTGAGCTGGGCCCTCAGAAAGGGCCCTGGGGAGAGGGATTTGGGGTGACTTTCAATGTGTAACTTTCATGTGGATTTTTTCCCCAGATCTTGCTTTTGCTTCTATCAATTCATTCTTAGTAAAAGTACCTCTTCTTTAAATCCAAAGTTGGGGGTTTTCTTTCTTAGGATTTGAATGGAGGCAGAACTGACATTAGGCTAGATCTACTTTATCGTCCAACTTGGAGACCATAGTCTACTGTGGGTGCTGAGCACTAGATGTTAACCCATGGGTGGGGACTGAGCATTTGACGTCAACCCACAGGAGTAACTGGGAAGAATCTGGAGCCCTGGGAGCAACACTTCCATGGCCATGCCACACTCAAAATGAGGTGGAATGGCTCGAAGAGCTGGAGTTTGATGAGGAGCCAGTTTGAAGCCAGATGGTAACTGATTGTAGGACTTTGAGGAGCATCTACCAGAGCTGACTTTTATCAGGGGCCATTGAGGATCCTGTAGAGCAGGGGGCATGAAGGAGACCATGGCAAGATGCCCCCTGGCTCTGACCACAAGAACCTCATGCTGAGCCATAATTGTATCTGTTGCAAGACGTGATCGAAAACCAGAGAGCCAGAGCAATGCTCGCCCAGATGTCCATCCAGCAACCCAGTGGAGAAGCCAGCCAAGCAGCTGGAGGAGTAGCCACCTCTACAGTGGCCAGAACAGCCTTCATTGCCCCACAGGGGGTGGTGCTGGCTGCAATCACACAGCCACCAGCAGCTGCAGTGGCTCTGGCCCCCCAGCTATGGGAGCTATCATTCAAAGATGACAGGCTTCTAAAGTGCTGCTGCAGAGAGTTAATTTTGGGGGGATCCCAAATCACTGGGATTCTTCCACCTCAAGTCTGGAGTATGGGGGAGAATTGGGATCAGAAACTATCAAAGTGAGATGTGTCACCATGGCCCTGAAAGAAGCTGCAGCAGAGTGGATGGTTTCTCTTCACAATCACAATGTCCCCCAACTACGAAACTGTGACCAGTTTATGACAATCCTCCGCTGGCAGTCTCATCGGTTTGATATTTGTAATTGAAAGTCTTAATCTAAAGTCTGAAAATGTATTTTCCTTTATGTATAATGTAAGCATTATATATAAATAATTCCTAAAGTTTGTAAAATATTATTTGAAAATATGTATTTTAATAAACAGTTAAAGAAAAAAATGTATTGGCTTAAAGGAAAATCTAGAGTTTTAAAAAGGGTGTATACAACAAGAAGAAAAAATATTATATCAGGGTAACTTGGAGGGAATGATCTAAATTTAATGAGTTAATTGGAGAATGAACCATAGTGGCACAGTGGTTAGAATGCAGTACTGCAGGCTACTTCTGCTGACTGCTGGCTGACTGCAATTGGCAGTTTGAATCTCACCAGGCTCAAGGTTGACTCAGCCTTCCATCTTTCTGAGGTGGGTAAAATGAGGATCCAGATTGTTGGGGGAAATATGCTCCCTCTGTAAACCGTTTAGAGAGGGCTGTAAAGCACTGTGAAGTGGTTTATATGTCTAAGTGCTATTGCTAGTGCTAGTGGGAGTTTTATTGGTATGAAAGCGAATTTTAATGTATGCTAAGAGGTAGTTTTTAAAAAGATTTATTAGAATGCTTTAATTTTAGAAATGATTTTAAAGAAAAGCTTTAAAATGTTTTAAAATGGAAAAAATATTTTTTTTTCCTTTAAGGTTAAAGAATCTGAAAGAATACAGTGATTTTTGTAAACTATCACCATTTATATTATAAGTGCAAATAGAAATATATATTATTTCATCAGCAAGGAAGAGAAAGCAGTAATGGTATTTTCTTCTATTTAAAGAAAATATATTTATGGTTTGTATTTGGATATCACTTCTGGATTTTGTGCTTGTGAAGAAAAAAATGAAACTTTGACTTTGGTTTGGTCAATTAGATAGATTTGTTGTTATAGAAACATTAGTTATACTAATGTGTAAAGATAAAAAGTTGAGTCTGTAACGTTATCTTGTACTGTACTAAAGAGAGTTGGAAGTCAACAGCTTTTTCTTTCTTCCCTTATACTTTCTTTTTTCTTCCCTTAATTTCCTATTTTTATTTTTATTTGTATTTTATACATTGATAAAACAATAAAAGTTATATAAAATGAAGACTACATCTATGCCTCAGGATTAGTGGACTGCCCATTACTGTCCTCCTTCATAAAGACAAAGTTAGCAAGAGTGGATGCAAATACTACAGTGGGAGTAATTGTCTAAGTGTCCCTTGGCAGGAATTTGAGAATTCTGACAGAAACTGCAGGATAGCTTTTTGACAGGCCTTTTTTTTTTTTTTTGACCTTCAGCAAGTCACTGAGAAAAGTAGGAATGTGAAAAATGCTTTGTATGCTTGTTGATTTAGAAATAAAGTAAACTAAATATCCATGAATTATGGGATGCTTTATGCAAATATGAAGTTAAAAGTTGGTTGTTGAATGCAATAAGAGCATGAGGAAAATAGAGCATGCATTTGAATAAATTTAATACTTAGTGAATGGTTTTGCATTAAACAGGGAGTAAAACAACAGGGTATTATGCCTTATTGTTTAATGTATTGATGGATAAACATATAAGGGATGGTTATAGTGATGGTATAAGTGCATAGTCTTTGGTTATGAATATACATGTACTTCTGTATACAGATGATGCCATGTTGTTGTCTAAGAACTCAAATTATTCCCAGTATAGGTTTAGATTCTATAATGCATCATGGAATGTAGATTCAAAAAATAATGTCTCAAAGACTAGGGTAGCTCTTTTTGCCAAAGAAAATGAAGCAACTGATTGCAAATTTTATACAAATGCTGTACAGAAATATACAAACAAGTAGATGAATTTATGAAGGAGAAATGAATTCATAGAGATGAAGAGGAAGACCAAGGACATGTTGGACAACATTGATGATCTTTTGAAGGAGAGAGATGGAGAGTTTAAAAAATGATAATGATTTTAGGGATCGATATGGAAGTAAGGATGACTTGCAAGTGTGTGTGTGTATGAATATACATTTATATTTATACATAAAAACACAAATACGTATATATGTGAAAAAATATAGAGAGATATCCGTGTAAACTAGTCTGTTTTGTAGCACTTGCTTATATTTTAATTTATTTGCTTAGCAGGCATACTCTACATAATGTTGCTTTCCCCCAATGATATGAAGGGTAAATCTGTATGGTTGTAGCAAGTCAAAGAGCTAAACCGGAGAAAACTCAAAGACTTTAAAACACTTCGTTTTTTAAAAAGTTAACAGTTTTTAGTCCCACTTGAAAATACGATAAATTAAATTCAATCTCAGTAAATATTAGTTTACCAATCAAATTGTATATAACAATGAGTCTTCATAATGCTAAAATTACATGTTGCAAATATTTTATTTTTTCCCTATTTTTTGAAAGTCTTTATATCTCTGATTCCTATAATCTTTTGTCATTTGAGTCCCACTATACCTCCTACTCTCAGTCTGTCTTCCTACTCAGGATCTGAAAGGCCACTTGATCTTATCATCTGCTCAACATTGTTTGACTGGTTTGATCATAAAGATCAATCTGAGCTGAATATAAATATATCAATAAAATATAAATATATTAATAAATTCTACAATCACCCAAATAGCCTCATTAAGTGACACAATTTTGATAAAAGGGCAAAAATACTTTACTCATTACTATATAAAACATAATATTCATTTTGCTGAGTTCAGTCTGAGTTTTTGTCCTCTGTTTCATTGCTGTAAGGTCTTCAGAAATCTAAGAAATCTGTGCTCCATGTCTAAGAATGTACTTATAAATTGTTGTATTAATTATGCTGGTTTCCTCCTTATTCCACTAACTGAACAGAGTGTTGTGACCCAGGCCCAAGTAACAGACGCAAACAGTTCCAAAACAAACAGACTTTATTAGAACAGCTGAGAATTAACTCATTCTGAGTGTAGTCCAAACTAAATCAAAACAAATTCTTCATAACACAAATTCTTCAGTCTAATCACCAACCTTGGTATAATTAGGCAAATTGCCAAAGGCTTCTCTTGGCAAAAGTTCAGAAGCAGAATTTGCTGACCAGAGATAAGTGCAGCAAGACAAGAACAAGTCTATCAATGTTGTTTTCCGACAAAGAGCCCAAGAGCCATTGCTGGTCTTTTAAGCTTTATGGGAAGGGCCAATCATCTCTTGCCCCTACTCCTGAGTTGTCCTCTTTGCTGTAGCTGCTCTTGCCTTCTGGCAGCTCTTCTCATACATGCACTAGGAACAGGCTCCTCCAGTTCCTCTGCCTCTCTACTGTCAACCTCTGGAGGCTCCAGAATCTGACCTCACTCCCCGATGGCCCTGGCCCCATCTCTGCCTCTGACGCAGAGCCCTCATCCGGGCCTTCCCCAGCCTCCAGGACTGGCCCATGTTCTTCCTCAGCCTCATCACTGTCTGACTCCGCTGCCAGCTCCACAGGCTGCTGGTGGAACACAATACTGAGATTCAGCAGAACAGCATCTACAGCTTCTCTGGTCTGTAAGCTGGAGTCCCATATCAAACAGAGTCTGAGAGTTAGACCAGTTCTGGAACTGACTACATAAGAATAGTGCATTCATTGCATAGTTTATTTTAATTTACTGTTCACCTACATGTCCTACCTAGAAAAAAAAATAGATCATCTGTAACTCATAATTCTCAGGGGTGGAATTCTACTGATTTGGACCAATTCAGGCAAACCGGTAGCTTCGATGATCAGCTGGGAGCGAACCGGTTTGCTCCGATGATCAGGTCAGCCCGCCCACCTGCCCCTGCACTTTACTTACCTTTATCTTTTCAGCTGATTGGCATGGCAGAGCAGATTGCTGTGCCTCAGCTGTTTTACTCCCAAGTGGTAACACAGAAGGTTAGTATTTGTAAAACTGCATACACGTGCAAAGCGCACAATCACTGAACCGGTTGTTAAACCAGAAGCATCCCACCACTGGTCATGTGTATTTCAAAAAATGAATTGAAATGGGACTATTAATTTGAACTCATAATATTGAGATGGCTAGGCACAAACATAGAAATCTCCAGTGCAACCAATTCGAAGTATACAAATGTTAATGAAGTCTCATGGAGAAGTGACTGGATATAGTGCAAATATATTAGCATATCATCTGGTATAGCTGTTCAAATCATAGAGATTGCTGAATTGTGTCTTTTTACTGATTCTGATAGTTTTATTGTCCCTTCACACATCAGAAATAGACTAATGAATCTTGGAAATCATATTGGGGATATCCAATATCTTCCCTCTCTCTATCCAATTCAGAATAAGTCATAGCAACAGCGGATCTTCTTGTGCTGCGAGATTCCCCCCTCTCACAAATGTGGCCCTCCTCACTACCGAGGGCCCACCTCAAGGACAGGTTTTGGGACCCAGAGAGGTGGCATGTGCAAACTAGGGGATTGAGTGGTTTTCTATTGAAATTTTTAGTCAAATTTTTAAGGGGTCCCAGGGAGGGGGAGGGTCAGATTGGAATTCGGGTTGTGGGTATGGGGGATAACCCACAAGGGGAGGGTCGGGTCTGGCAGTGAAGCATGGTGTGGGGGGTGTGGGACCCGGGGTCGAGGGGGGGTTAGAGCTTGTCCGGATGGTTTTTTGAACATCAGTACTGTAGGTGGGAGGGGTAGATATGGCGGGAGCAGGGGGCCATATCGTGTTAGGGGAGTGCGCACTCGCTGTCTACGAGCGGTGGCGTGCTCCGGCCCCCAAGGCTCTACTCGCTCCTCAGGTTGCATAGACCCTCAGGACCCAGGTCTTCGGCTGATGCTGTGCAATGCCAGGTCCGTAGTAAATAAAGCCCCCCTCATCTGTGATCTTGTTCAGGAGGGGGGTGCGGACCTGGCAGATATTACGGAGACCTGGTTGGGCCAGGAGGGGGGGGGTTCCCCTCATTGAAATGTGCCCGCCAGGTTTCCAAGCATTCCATCAGCCGAGGTCACAGGGGAGGGGAGGGGGGGGTAGCGGTTATCATTAAAGAAGGTCTGAGACCAAGGGAGGCCACTGTTCCTCAGATGGCCGGCTGTGAATCCCTTTTTGTGAAATGGGGTCATGGGGTTCAGATGGGTTTGCTGATCACGTACCTGGCTCCCTGCCACATAGCAACAGCCCTACCCGAACTACTCAACGTCATCGCCGCAGTGGCGGTTGATACCCCTAGGCTTATGGTCATGGGGGATTTCAACCTGCCGTCCATGGGTGAGACGTCGGAGATGGCTCGGGAGTTCATGGCTTCCATGACAGCTATGGACCTGACCCAGTTAATTCATGGCCCTACCCACACAGGGGGAAACACGCTGGATCTGGTTTTTGTCTCTGGACAGTGGTCGAGGGATCTTGATATAGGGGATATAGTTACTGAACCCTTGTCATGGTCAGATCACTATCTCCTTCATCTCGACTTTCAAACCGCTGCACCCCACCGCAGGGAGGCGGAGCTGGTAAGATGGTTCTGCCCCAGGCACCTGATGGAACCTGACAGATTCCAGACGGAGCTTGGGCCATTTCCTGAGGTTCTGGCACACGCCTCGACTGGAGACCTGGTGGCCGCCTGGGATAAGGCGGCTACTGGAGCTCTGGACCGGGTCATGCCTTTGCGGCCTCTGACCCAGCGCCGATCTCAACTGGCTCCTTGGTTCACCGAGGAGCTGAGGGAGTTGAAGTGCTGGAAAAGACACCTAGAGAGTAGTTGGAGGGCCAGTCTTTCTGAATCTGACCGGACACTAGTAAGATCCCACATTAGGAATTACTTAGTGGCGATAAAAGCAGCGAAATGTAGCTATTTTGCTGCTTTTATTGCATCATCAGATAATCGCCCGGCTGCCCTCTTTAGGGTGACCCGCTCCCTGCTCCATCAGGAAGCATGGGAGGACCCCTTGGAGGGTAGAGCCGAGGATTTTGTTCAGTATCTGTATGACAAAATCACTCAGATTCGGGAAGATTTGGACTCCGACTGGGTAGTCTCAGGGGGAGAGACAGGGGGAGGTCTTGAGAATGTTATCTGGGATGAGTTTGATCCTGTGACCCCTGAGGACATGGACAGGATTCTGGGTAGACTGAACGCGACCACTTGTTTATTGGACCCGTGTCCTTCCTGGTTAGTACTGGCTTCCCGGGAAGTGACACGAGGCTGGCTCCAGGGGATTATAAACGCTTCGCTGGGTGAGGGTGACTTTCCCGCTGCCTTGAAAGAGGCGGTGGTGAGGCCTCTCCTCAAGAAGCCTTCCCTGGACCCGGCAATGTTGGTAAATTATTGTCCGGTCTCCAACCTTCGCTTCGTGGCGAAGGTTGTTGAGAGTGTGGTCGCGCAACAGCTCCCCCAGCACCTGGATGAAACGACGTATCTGGAACCGTTCCAGTTGGGCTTCAGGCCCGGGTACAGCACGGAAATGGCATTGGTCGCGTTGGTTGATGATCTCTGGAGGGCTCGGTACAAGGGTGCTCCTCTGTCCTGGTCTTGTTAGATCTCTCAGTGGCTTTTGATATCATCGACCATGGTATCATGCTGCACCGGTTGGAAGAGTTAGGGGTGGGAGGCACTGTGTTGCGGTGGTTCTCCTCCTTTCTCTCTGACCAGTCGCAGTCTGTATTGACAGGGGGACAGAGGTCGACCCCGAGGCCCCTCATATGTGGGGTGCCGCAAGGGTCGGTCCTCTCGCCTCTCCTGTTCAACATTTATGTGAAGCCGCTGGGCGATATCATCCGTGGTTTCGGGGTGGAGTACCATCAGTATGCTGACGACACCTAGCTGTACATCTCCACCCCGGATCACCCCAACGATGCTCTTGAAGTGATGTCCTGGTGCCTGGAGGCCGTACGGATCTGGATGCGGAGGAACAGGCTCAGGCTCAACCCATCCAAGACCGAGTGGCTGTGGTTTCCGATGTCCCGATATAGTCAGTTGACGCCATCACTGACTATTGGGGGTGAATCATTGGCCCCCACGGAGAGGGCTCGCAACTTGGGCATCCTCCTGGATTCACAGCTGTCTTTAGAAGAGCACTTGACAGCCGTGACCGGGAGGATTTTTCATCAGGTTCGCCTGATTTGCCAGTTGCGTCCCTTTCTGGATCGGGACTCGTTACGCATGGTCACTCATGCCCTTGTCACCTCCCGCCTGGACTATTGCAATGCTCTCTACATGGGGCTCCCCTTGAGGAGCACCCGGAGGCTCCAACTGACGCAGAGTGCGGCCGCGTGGGTGGTAATGGGAGCGACATGGCGTTCCCATGTAACACCCCTCCTGCGCGAGCTGCACTGGCTCCAGGTGGTCTTCCGGGTGCGCTTCAAGGTTTTGGTTACCACCTTTAAAGCGCTCCATGGCTTAGGACCTGGGTACTTGCGGGACCGCCTACTACCACCAATAGCCGCCCACCAGCCGGTACGCTCCCATAGAGAGGGGCTCCTCCAGATGCCGTCAGCCAAAGTATGCCGACTGGCGGCCCCCAGGGGGAGAGCCTTCTCTGTGGGGGCACCTACTATCTGGAATGAGCTCCCCCCAGAGATACGGAGGATCCCGGATCTGTGCACCTTCCGCCGCGCTTTAAAGACCTTACTGTTTCACCAGGCAGGCCTGGCCTAATTTTCCCCCTCTTTTATAAAAGATTTTTAATTTTTAAATATTTTTTAGTATTTTATACATTCAATTTTAAATTGGTTTTAAAAGTTTGGGGTTTTAAATTTGTCGGGGCCAAAATTATTTAATTTGATTTTATTCTACTTTTAAATTTTGTATGTATGTGTTTTATTGTTTGGCTGTGCACCGCCCTGAGTCCTTCGGGAGTAGGGTGGTATAGAAATCAAATCAAATCACCAGTTGGTGACTTGCAGCGACAGGGTGTTGAGTGAGTGCTCGCTGCTCCTCAATACCTCTTAGCACCGCGTTTTGGGGATCCCCTTGGGGGATGCGGGACCCGGAGAGCCCTGCGGACAAAAGAGGAAGCCAGGCGAGTGGGGAAGTGGGGTGCGACCACCTCTCGCTGGACCAGGCGGCTCTGTCTATCCAACGTGGTGAGCCGGCCATTGATGGCGGGCGCGAAGTAGCAATAGCCAACAAAGACGGGAAGCTAAGAAGAAGATTGGAGGTGCTGTGGCAGATTTAAAAGCCTTTTTCCCTATACCTGTGATTGTGCGGTAGAGAGGAGATCGGTGGAGTCGGGAGAGGAGTGCTCGGAGCGGCGAGAGGCAGCGACAGAGAGGGTAGAGCAGTTTGTATTCCCGGCGACCCGACAAGTTGAAGAGCGGACGAGAAAAACTGACGGAGTGGATTGCGTTTGCAAGGAGCCCCGGCGAGTGCGGTGTGGCGAGAGAGTAAAGGAGAAAGGAAAGACCATTGGTGTGGCTGGCTTTTTGTTTTGTGAATGAGTGGAAGAAAGCAGGAGAAATACAGTGATTAGCTGTTTGAGGCTTCCAGCAAACAGGAAGTGCGCCCATTGATCGGGAAGAGAGGAACAGCAGAGGACGAACAAGAAGACACTCTAGCAGAGATTACTACCATCGAGCTGTGTTGGAGCCCAGCAAACTGAAAATCTGAAGACTTTTTATTTATACTCTATAACCCCGTAAATACTATAAAACAATATATTCATATATATATATATATTCCCTTATACTCCTTTTGAGTATCTGTGACCTTAATAACTGAACTCTGTTTCTCTTTCTCACTTTATAATTATCAGTAATTAGACCTGTTGATTGTTAAGAATATAGAACATAGACATCTTATAGATATATATTTTAAAAAAAAATAGGTTTGATTATATATAAGAACTTAGATTTCTATAATTATCATCAATTAGACCTGCTGATTGTTAAGAATATAGAACATAGATATCTTATAGATACAAAAAAAAAAGGTTTGATTATATATAAGAACTTGGATTTGCATTTTACCAATTAATTTATTTTATAGTATTTTATATTTATAGTAATCTATTTATATTCAATTTTTATTAAGATCTGAATTTAGAATTTATTAACTCATTAATTCATCGTTGTTAACTCATATAATTTAGAATAATTATTTGTACTGGTAGCATTTAGCAATTTATTTATATCAATACTCTTTATTAAGATTTGATCTTAGAATTTATTAACTTAGAATAATTATTTGTATTGGTAGTTTTTAACAATTTATTTATATCAATACTCTTTATTAAGATTTGAACTTTGATTTTATTAAGTGATTAACTGACTAGTATTTATATTATTGCCTAATCTATTTAGAGGAGAATTATATAATTATATAATTAGTGATTGTTAATTGCTGGAAATATTAAATCAGCCTGCTATAGTAATTTAGAAATTCAGAAATTTAGCATTAACTGGAATTTATTGAGAGTGTAGAGAGGATCAATAAAGGAGCGAAATAAGGACCTAAGAAAGCTCCTCAGAGAAAACGTGGCAAGTGCCACTGGATGAGAATTTGGAGAAAGATAGAGGAGATAATAAGAGACCAAAAATCGGTTCTGAAAGAAATGGCAAGTTTGACTTCAACAATTGCAAAAACCGGTAAAAAAGCGCCATCTGTACCAATTTTAGTGATGTCTTCTCCAGCCACCCAGAAATCAGTGGAAGGTCTCCAGAAAGCAGGCAAACTCCCTGCAACACCTACATTGCAAACGGTACAAGCATCTCTTCAGTCAATTCAAGAAACAATGCTTGTGATGCAAGAAAAACTCTTGAATAGTCACTCCGAATTAAAATCAGACATCCACGCTCTCGATTTCAAAATGAATGAGATCCAAACTGCTATTGCTAGTAACGAAAATAGAATCCAAAAAGCAGAACAAAGAATTGAAAAAAACGAGAAAAAACTGGATACAGTGGACCAAACTTTGTCGGCACAAAACAAAGAAACTGAAGACACCCTGATCCAACTTGAGATGGACAAGGCCTCGTTTTACCTGCGATTCCAAAACATCTTGGAAGATAAGGATGAGGATCTGGGAGATAAAATGGCTGAGTTGATTGCAGAGACTCTGCAGCAAGATAAACAGGAAATAATCCGTGAGATTGACGAGGTGTACAGAGTTCAGACGAACTACGTAAGAAGAAATAGACTCCCCAAAGAGGTCCATGTGCGCTTCGCTAGAAAAAAAGTGAGGGACATCTTGTACAACATAGCCCGGGAGGAAAAAATCACTTATGGGGGGAAAGAAATTAATATTTTGAAACAAATTCCGAGAAGAGTGAGGGAAAGGAGAAAAAATTATAGATTCTTGACAAATCATTTAAACAGGAGAAGTATAATCTTTAGGTGGCTTCTGCCAGAAGGAATGCTAATTTCCTGGCAAGGGAGGAAAATTAGAATTGACTGTTTAAGTGATGCTCAAGACTTCCTAGATCAACTAAGGGGAGGAGAAGAGGAACAAACCAGTAAGGAGGAAAACGAGATAGTAAACACGGAAGAAGAGACATCCGAAGAACAAATTACTAGGGAAGATATAGAAGAGGAGAAGAAAAAGGAGGACACAGAGGAAAAAGGGAAAAAATCTAGACCAGTGAGAGCAGTTACTTTAAAAGGTAAATAAGAACAAGAGACCAGAAACCAACTACAGGAATGTATGATACCAAGATCATATCGGTGAATGTGAACGGCTTAAATGATTACAAAAAAAGAAGGATAATATTGTCGAAATTGGTGAAACAAAATCCCGATATTATCTGCATTCAAGAAGTCCATATAAAAAAAGACGAAGCCGACCATTTAAATTATTGTAAATTTGATAAAGTATTTTCTTCACTAGCCGAGAAAAGAAAAAGGGGGGTCGCTATCTATGTTAAGAAAGGAATAGAGGCAGAATGTAAATATAAAGATGGAAAAGGGAGAATACTTATAGTTGAAATAATGAGAGGTAACTCTAAGGTGCTATTAGTAGGGGTTTATGCCCTGAACAAAAAACAAGGGAAATTTTACCGGAAACTGCATGAACAGCTGGCAAATTGGGCACATCTTGAAATATGTATGCTAGGGGATTTTAATGGAATTGTGGATCCAAAGTATGATTATAAGTGTGATATAACTAAAAAGACTAAAAGATCTCCCTTATCAAAGACCTTTTTTGATCTGGTGGACGAGATAAATTTAATTGACATGTGGCGTACTTTACACCCCCAGGATAGACAATTTACATTTTATTCAATCCCACAGAACTCCTGGTCCAGAATTGATATGGTTTGGGTTACCAGAAAATTGGCTATAGAAATTAAAAAGGTTAACATGAGCACCAATACTTGGGCAGATCATAAGCTCCTTGAAATTAGTTGGCTCCATGACACCAAGAAAACACAACAGAGATGGAGTTTAAGGACCAATCTCCTAAATGAAAAAGAGTTCACACTTAAATTGAATGAAGAAGTCAAATGCTTCTTCCTAGAAAACGGGAATCGAGAGACAGCCAAAGAAACTGTGTGGGACACTAAGAAGGCTTATGTAAGAGGAGTAGCCATCTCATATACTGCCTTTAAAAATAAGGAAAAAAGAAAGATCAGAGAAGAACTCACCCAAAAACTATTACAAATTGAAGATGAACTCCAGCAACGACCGGGAGATGAGGTGACGAAACAACAGTGGTTGATGATGAGACATAGACTGAATTTATTGGACCAGGAGGAGATGGCTCAAAAAATAAAAAGATCCAAGCATTATTGTTTTGAGAATGCTAACAAGTCCGGGAGATGGTTGGCGTATAAATTAAAAAAAGAGAAGGAAAAAAACCAAATATTAGTTTTAGAAGAACTATATCAAAAGTTTGATGATGTCCTGAAATTAGAACTGTTAGAAATTCTAAATGATGCTATTGCTGGTATAACAATCCCAGACTCTTGGAGGGAAGCGTACTTGACGCTCATTCTGAAAGAAGGTGCCGACCCAAAGCAGATATCCAACTATAGACCCATCTCATTGCTGAATGCAGATTACAAATTATTTATGAATATAATGGCGGAGAGGCTCAAGAAAATTCTAAATCAATGGATACATAAGGATCAAAATGGTTTCCTCCCAGGGAGACAGATTAGAGATAATTTGAGAACAGTCCTAAATACTATAGAATACTACGAACAACACCCTGAAAAACAGCTGGCCTTAATGTTTGTTGATGCCCAAAAGGCATTCGACAATTTAAATTGGACCTTCTTGGTAAACCAAATAGATCTAATGGGATTCGGGACCAACTTTAGGAGGATGATAGAGAATATTTACCAAAATCAGAGGGCAAATATATTAGTGAATGGAGACAGAACTCAGGCATTTCAGATTCAAAGAGGAGTCAGGCAGGGATGTCCCCTATCTCCCTTACTTTATATCCTGGCATTAGAGGTCCTACTTAGAAAGATTAGAGCCAATAAAGATATTAAAGGCTTAAAGATCAGGAAGGAAACATTTAAAACCCAAGCTTTTGCGGACGACGTTGCCCTCATAATAGAAGACCCATTAGAAACCGGTTTAAAATTAATGCAGGAAGTACAGGATTATGGAGAAGTTGCGGGCCTTAAACTTAATAAGAATAAAACTAAAATAATTGTGAAAAATATGACAAACTTACAAATGAAAGAATTAGAAGATCGATTAGGCCTCCAGGCAGTTAAGAAAACAAAATATCTGGGAATATGGATTACTGCGAGACTCTCCTCATTAAAAGATGATAATTATATCCCCTTATTGCAGAAAATTTATCAAGACCTTGATAGGTGGAGGAGGCTTAAATTGTCCCTGATTGGTAAAATTGCGGCAATCAAAATGAACATCTTACCTAAAATTCTATTTCTATTCCAAAATATACCGATATCACTAGATAAATTTTTTTTTTCAGGATTTGAACAAACATATCAGGAACTTTCTGTGGGAGGGCAAAAAATCGAGGATCTCTCTTAAGACACTTCAAGGGAAAAGAATTTTGGGAGGGTTCGGGCTCCCTGACTGGGAATTATATCAAAAGGCGGCAAAAATAATTTGGATAAAGGAGTGGATTAAGCTACAGGATGAGAGAATTCTGACACTAGAAGGACACGACCTCCTTGAAGGATAGCATGCTTACCTCTGGGATACAAAGGATAGGAGGAAACTTATTTTCATAAACATAAAATTAGGGAGACACTGATTCGTACATGGGTGGAAATCAGACAGAGGATTTATACCAAGGTTCCTAGCTGGTTGTCAATTATGGAGCTTTAGTGGCCCCAAATAGGAGAGGAAACTATAAATTGGGCACATATAAGGACATCTTGGATCAAGAAGGGAAGCTCAAACCATTGGAAGTATTGAGGGACCAGGGGTTCAACCTGGATTGGTGGAACTATCTCCAGATAAATTCTAGATTTCAAAAAGATAGAGACATATGTGGTATTGAAATGAAATATGGATATTTTGATAAAATTATCTGGGGAACAGATAAGAAAATGCTATCGAAAATCTACAATTTTCTATTAGATGAGGATAGAGCAGAGACCATAGCAAAAAATCAGTTAAGCATTTGGGAAAAAAACTTAGGATACAGCCTTAATTTCAATGATTGGGAGATAGCTTGGAACAGGAATTATAAAATAACGAAATCGGCAACATTCAGAGAAAATCACTACAAAATGTTGCATAGGTGGTACCTAGCCCGACAGGCTGGCGAAAATATTCCCAAACCTCTCTGCTACATGTTGGAAATGTGGAAAAACGATCGGCACCTTCTATCATCTTTGGTGGACTTGTCCTGAGACCAAAAAGTTCTGGTTAAAGATTCGACTCTGGCTCTCTGAAATAACGGGACAGGAGATAATCCTGGCCCCAGAATCCTTTCTTTTAGGTATGAATGAAGATGGTCTCAACAATAACAAAACCCAACTTGTAATTCAAATCACAACCGCGGCTAGACTAGCTTTTGTGAAACTCTGGAAAAATAAATCTACGCCTTCAGAGGAAACATTAATAAATAAAATTCTAGAGTGCGCAGAAATGGCAAAAAAATGAGGAGAATTCTAAATATTATGAAGTATGGGGAAATTGGTATAACTGGTTGAAGAACAAGATAAAAGTACGATAATAGGTTATGACTTGTAAGGCACTAGAATTGGACTTAATTGTATAGAATTGTATAGAATTGTATAGTATATTGTATAGTTATGGATGGAATCCATCCAACGTTTGATTCACCAATTGTGTAAACACTGTACCTCTGATCAAGATAGAGATTGTATATTATCTTTTTTAATTCTGGAAAATTCAATAAAGTATTTTTTTAAAAAAAGAAATCAAATCAAATAAATAAATAAATAAATTTGGGCCAATCCATCCCATTCATTCACAATTAAATTCTGAATTACACTCAACTAACCTAGTAGTAGGTTAGTTAAAAGAACTGTGGTGGCACAGTGGTTAGAGTACAGTACAGCAGGCTACTTTTGCTGATCACCGGCTGCCAGCAGTTTGGCAGATCGAATCTCACCAGGCTCAAGTTTGACTCAGCCTTTCATCTTTCTGAGGAGGGTAAAATGAGGACCCAGATTGCTGGGGGCAATAGACTGATTCTGTAAACTGTTTAGAGAGGGCTGTAAAGCACTATGAAGTGGTATATAAGTCTAAATTCTATTGTTACTAAGCAAAAACTGCATTGTATAATCAAGTGGGTTTCCATTAGGATCAATCTCGAAAGAGTATCAGCTAGTAAATACGTGTTATCTCATCTTTACTGCCTGATTATATCTTTACAACCTTACCTCATGCTATCCCTTAAAGCTGAAATAAAAACCTCAATAATCCAATCCCTCCAAAATGATATTTGAAAATCCTGAAAATTTTTAACAGCATTACAGTGCAACTATTTTCAATAACTAAACCACCAATAATCAATTCTTTCCCAGTGAAAAATTTTACAAAAAAGGAGACAATGACTGCCTTCATAGTTAGGTGGGTTAGCTCGTCTATAAATCTTAGCCTTCATATTATTCTCTACTTCCTGAGACACATTTGTGCACACCCAGAGACTTTCCATCTCACACACACACAAAAAAAATCATATTTACTATATCTAATATCCATTTAAGATACATGACATAGAAACAGAATTTGCTAACTGGTGGACTGTGTAAAGATATTCATAAATGAATGATTAGGGTAGTGGCCAAGAAAACAAGTCAATTATTTGGAGGTCAGATAAGTACATAAAACAAAATGACAAATTGTAAAATGAAAATATTTATTCATTAATTTATTGAATTTATAACCTGGCATTCCACCAAAAATGGAGTTTAAAACTCAAATGCATTAAATGCAATCATTAAACTGAAATATGTCTGTATTAACTTTATGATAATTACTGATCAGAATTCAACAAGTTAACAGCAGTTGTCAGAGAATAAAATAGTATGGTTTTTGAAAAGATTAATGTAATCAAACTATGTAATCTATTTTTATAAAGAGGAAAGCAACATATAGCCATGTTCATAGTAACTGAACCATACTGGTTATACTGTATATAAAATAAAAGAAATATTGTTCCTTATTGCAAAGAACAATAGTTGTCTAAAGGGTCTTGCTCCCAGAATAATCTATTGCAGGAGCTTTTACACTCAATGTGGTCAATCAAATTTGAAAGGGTCTTTTACTTCATGGTGTACTGCTGGTTTATCTGTTCACCTAGTTGAACTTTACTGCACTCATATTCTGAATACTCTCTTCAGATATTGGGGTGTTAGCAGACTTTATGGAACGTTCCATAATTTAGTGTTGACTACATTACTAAATGAACAAAGCATTCAAATAACTTTCTGTAAGAATATAATGGAATAGTTTAGCAGGAAAGAAGAGAAGTTGATATATTCAGGAAAATCTCTACAATAATCAAAATAATTATCTTTTTGTGTTAGTTAATAAAGTTTTATCTTTTTTTCCATATAAATCGGATAATTACAGTACTGTGACATGGCCTCAAAGGCCTAACTATCCAAGTCTAGATTTTATTTCAAATCTCCAAATAGGAATCTGCATATCACACACAAAAAAAATAATAATGGTGAAAAGGTATTATAATCACAGAGTAGGAGAAGAGGAACCAATGTTTTATATAAAAACAAAGAAATCCAGTGGCCTCCACCATCTTGACTTTTTAAATTTCTCCTTGTAGTGCTATAGACTTATTTATAGATGGTAACTGGGAAAAGGAAACGCTAAAAACGGAAGGCAGATAATTCATTGTGTTAATTGTCAGATCAAGTGAATGTTTCTTGGTGATGATTTCAGGTCATTTTTGAAAGAAAAAACACCAACCTCCTATCGAGATTTTAATTTCACTATTCTGTTCCTGCATTATTTGACATGCAGAAGGAGCAGAATGAGGCAAGCCATGTTAAAATAGCACCTGGGTATGTTTAACCTAAAGAAGAGACATGACTGAGATAGCAGTTAAGATCTGAAGATCTGCCATATTGAAAAGAGAATGGATTTATTCTGGATTAACCCAGAAGGTAGGACTAAAAAATTACCAGGAGGTAGGTAAATTCAAATTAGACATCAGGAGGAGCTTCCTAACTGTATTAACTATCAGCCAGTGGATGAGACTACCAAATGATGTGCTGAGATTCTGCACCTAGCAGGGGGTTGGATCAGATGAACTATATGATTCCTTTCTGACTCTCTGATTCTATTTAGTATATCATATACCCAGTTTTCACAGTTACAGCTCTCACACAGTCTATATTGTTCTATGATAATCTGTGTCTTTACAAGAGCTGTAAAGGAAGGACATGCAGAATAAAGTTTTCGTACTTTTCTGACTGAAGATGTTATGCTCGACAGGAATGAAAAGAAATTGCCTCATGCTTCACAGATTCACACACAGAGGATGATTCCACTTGAAAAGCTGAAAAGAAACAGTCCACGGTAGAAAACAAAGCAGGACTATTATGTATCTACAGTATATAGTTTCTGCATGAGTGCAATGAAAGTTTTGTGATTGCACAGAGGCACTTCAAAGAAAGGTCCATATTAGTAAATTAAAACTGGACACAAGATTCTTGACTATTTTTTCCTCCTAAAAAAAAAAAAGCTGTGAAGTCTAACAATTAAATATAAATGGGGAATGCCTAATATATATACAGAACAGAAGCTGCACTGATTTCAACTTTATTCTTACATTTACATCAGTATGATTGACGGTAGCTTACAAGGATGAAATTAATGCATCATGTCTGCACACTGAATCATATACTGTATACATTAAATACTTGAGCTTGAATGTAGTAGCATTCTAACATCTCCTGGCCTTGTTCTGGGATCAAATATGCCCTCTCTAATGTAAAGACACACACATACACACACACACACACACACAGAGGACATGATATTGACTTTAAAAAGACCAGAACTATCGTCAAAACTGAACACTTTAACAACAGAATAATCAGAGAAGCCATCGAGATAGAAAAACGCCCACACAGCATGAATAAACGAGATGATACCTCCCGCCTACCAGCCATTTGGAAACCCGCCCTCATTGACAAATGAGTCCCTAACACAAAGAAGGAAACCAGACCCACACTCATGAAAACCACACAGGATGTCACCACCACACATCCACGCAAAAAACAAACCCACACCGATGAGGCACGACTACAAACCAGAAGCCAGACAACAGCTGCATCATTAGCCACTTTAAACTCCTCCAATCCATACATAAAGCAAACTGACACCCATGTGGCACGACCACAAACGTGAAGCCAAACAAAAGCAACGCAGCTCACCAGCTCAAATCCCCCTGCAACTCAGACTAACCTGAGCACAACCAAGCCCCCACCTAAACAGAACACACCCCCAGCCAATCAGAGCACAGCCAACCCCCCATCCAATCAGAGCACAGCCAAACCCCCAACCAATCAGAACACACCTCCACCCAATCAGAACACAGCCAAGCTCCCACCCAATCAGTTCACACCCCCACTGGCAGTTAAAAGGAAGAAACAGCTGTGATCACACATTGCTCCTAGAAGCACGAAGCCGAAAACACCAGCCTGAAGATGACGAATGAGACTTCGTTGAAACGTCGCCAAGACACTTCCAATTTTACGTGGGAGAAGACCTAAATAACCAAAGACCTACATACATACATACATACATACATACATACATACATACATATATATGCATATTCTTTCTAGCCAGGTTTTACCTACGTAAACTTAGTTGTTCTACAGCCCTAGTTCTAGGGCTGTAGAACAACTAAGTTTACGTAGGTAAAACCTGCTAGAAAGAATATGCACATAAAAGCCTACGAAAAAGAAAAAAGACATATATATATATATATATATATATGTGTGTGTGTGTGTGTGTGTGTGTGTGTGTGTGTGTGTGTTTTTTCTTCTAGCCAGGTTTTCCCTACGTAGCCAAGGTTTTTTTGTAGCTCCAGCTCAGTAGAATCTCATCTACTCGGTTCTGGGCGTTTTTCCTTTCTAACACCTAGCAAGCTCTAACTGCTAGGTGGGAGAACTAAATAGATCCATTTCTAGCTCGTTAGCTGTCATCAGTAGGCAACACCCATATCCTCCCTGTAAAGGTACAGTATCAATTTTCTTACTTCTTCGTAGGGTTTATGTGTGTTTTTCTTCTAGCCAGGTTTTCCCTACATAGCCAAGGTTTTTTTGTAGCTCCAGCTCAGTAGAATCTCATCTACTTGGTTCTGGGCTTTTTTCCTTTCTAACACCTAGCAAGCTCTAACTGCTAGGTGGGAGACCTAAATAGATCCATTTCTAGCTCGTTAGCTGTCATCAGTAGGCCACACCCATATCCTCCCTGTAAAGGTACAGTATCAATTTTCTTACTTCTTCGTAGGGTTTATGTGTGTTTTTCTTCTAGCCAGGTTTTCCCTACGTAGCCAAGGTTTTTTTGTAGCTCCAGCTCAAAAAAGTATGTATATATATATACATACACACATATTTATTACTTACATAAATACTTACATATTTATTTATGTAAGTTTTCACGGGTATGTATGTGTGTATAGTTAATATTTCGGGTTTCTTCCCGTGTAATTGTGGATATATCCCTAAAAGGGTAGAAGCGACGTTTCGACAGAATCCCATCTGCCATCATCAGGCTTATGTCAGCAGTCTTTTGCAGTAACTGCTGTTGCTATTTGAAATCTGGTGCTGGTATTCTGGGATGGCTCCACCTTTTCATTCTGGGAGTCCCAGTATGTGTTTATTGGCTTGGCTTCGGGTGTATGGTCGGTTTTTCTCCACTAGGTGGCAGGGCTTCATCTTTGTGGCTGGTCTGAATATGATTTGGTTGGGATTATTTTTTTGATTAATGTTTGGTCTATGTTTTATATATGGTGTTAAGATTCGTCTATCTATGAGAGCAGGTTTCCAAATAGTAGGCAGACGTGAAGTGTCATCCCGTTTATTCATGCAATATGGTCTTTTTTCTCTTTCAATTGCTTCTCTGATTATCCTGCCATTGAGATGTTCTATTTTTGCAACTGTTTTTGTTTTATTAAAATTAATATTGTGTCCTGTTGTATTTATGTGTTGAACTAATGATGATGTGTGTTCTTGTTTTTGTATTGAGTTTTTGTGTTCCTCGATGCGCACACTCATTCTTCTATTGGTCCATCCAATGTATGTTGATGGGCAGGAAGCACACGGGATTTCGTATATGCCTTGATCTTCTAATTCTTTTTTTTTTAATTTTTAAAATTTTTATTAATTTTAGAAACCACATAATACATTTATAAATGCAAATAAAACAATTTACAACAAACATCATCTTTATAACATCTACCTATAATATCTAAATTGTTACAATATCAATATCCTATATTCTTCAATATACAATATTTCTCTCACCCTATATAATGATATTATTTTATTGATATCTCGTATCTCTTAAATTTCATCTAATGTAAAAATTTATTTTACTCTATTGATATCTTTTCTTTTATTTAATTTTTCTTTCTTTCCTCTTCTCTTTTTTTTTCCACTTCCCTCTAACCATTTATACCATTTTTGCCAGACCAAAATTTTGTTTTGTCTTGGTGTTGTATGTTTGATCATATTGATGACTTTATTTCTACAGAACCCATTTGATGTCAGTACATTAGTTAGTGTATATAATTCTGTTTGTAAATGTGCTTCATCAGCCAGACGTTTAGTTATTGTGGTTAATGTTTTGGCAACAGAGCTTATTTGTGCTGGATGGTGGTGTGATTTGGCGTTGAGATAGCGGTTCGTATGTGTCTTCTTTTGATAGATGGTATGTCCTAAAGTGCCATCAGATTTTTTATAAATTAATACATCGAGGAAAGGTAACTGGTTTTCTGATTCTATCTCCATGGTGAACTTTATTTTGGGATGGAGGCTGTTCAAATATACTAAGAAGTTTTCCAATTTATCTCTTCCATGTGGCCAGATCACAAAAGTGTCATCAACATATCTGAGCCATAATTTTGGTTTGTTAACAGTTTTTTCTAAGGCATTGGATTCAAATTCTTCCATGAAAAGATTAGTGATGACTGGTTATAATGGTGATCCCATTGGTGCACCTTCTACTTGTTTATATCTCTGTCCTCTGTGTATGAAATATGTGTTGGATAAACAATGTTCTGTTAAGTCTGTGATATGTTTTGGTAGTTGATATTTGTTTTTAATTGATGACAGGGCTTCTTTGACAGGTATTTGTGTGAATAGTGATACAACATCGAAGCTTACAAGAAGCTCATTTTCTTTTATGTGTTGCTTTTTTATTATTTGTATGAAATGGTATGAGTTCTGTACATATGAAGCAGCAGATTCTGCGTAAGGTTACAGATGTTTTGCTAAATATCTGGCTAGATTTTGTAAAGGTGAGCCTATGGAACTTACTATGGGTCTGAGAGGTGTTCCATCTTTGTGTATTTTTGGGAGGCCATATAGTTTTGGGCATTTTGATGATTTTTCTCTGGGAATAATTTTTTGTTGGATTTCTTTACTTATAGTACTTGATTTTATCTTTATCTATAAAAAACAGCAAGAGGAACAAAACAATGGGAAAGCCATCTTGCCCTATATAAGGGGAACAACAGATAAAATTAGCAAAGTACTACATAAACACAACATCAAAACCATATTTTGCACAGATAGAAAGATATCGTCCATTCTGAGAAACCCTAAAAACAAAATAGAATTAGAAGATCAAGGCATATATGAAATCCCGTGTGCTTCCTGCCCATCAACATACATTGGACAGACCAACAGAAGAATGAGTGTTACTGCAAAAGACTGCTGACATAAGCCTGATGATGGCAGATGGGATTCTGTTGAAACGTTGCTTCTACCCTTTACACAGGAAGAAACCCGAAATATTAACTACACACACACACACACACACACACACACACATATATATATATATATATATATATTGTTCTTTTAATTCGTAGGTTCATATGTATAATACTTTTCTAGTCAGGGTTTTTTTTTTCCTACATACCTCAAGATGTTTATTTAGCCATAGTGGGATTTATTTTGATTTATGGATCAAATTAAATTTGAAATCAAGAATTTGTACAAGCAAGATGTACTAAGGGTGATTGAAGACTAAAATTCTAAAGCTGGAAATTGCAAAGACAAAATCTTATTTGAACAGGATGGCCTACAAAACAGAAATGAAGATTTTTCAATTTCTGCCTTTCCAATTATTTATTTATTGGTAACACAGTCTTCAAACAGATAAAATGATACTATATACATGTAAGTCATCAGACAGTACACAAAAATCAAATTGTTGATACAAGGAGATGGAAAGGCTTCCTTATAACAGTAAAGACATATCAGGGAACGGATTTTGAAACAGATTGTGAAGTGCAAGTTCCAAGTCCAGCTAAAGTGAAACTATTTCTCTGACACAATATTTAATACATGCCCATTCATAAAATAATTTTTAATTAAAAGTTGTACAAAGTAAGTAAAAGCAAAACACACTAATAAATAGAAGCAGAGAAAAGAAAGGCAAAAGCAAAAGAAAAATGAATAAAAAAGAAGCTTCCAATTTTCTTTGCAGCAACATAGGTACAATTATGACATTATCTCTTACTCTACAATTACAAAAAAGCTCATTTTTGTAGTTTTGCACTATCTGTAAAAATATTTCAAGGTTAATAAAACAGGACAAAATGAATAAAACAATAACAAGAAAGAAAAAGAAAATGCATCAATGGCAAGAAAATTCAACATAAGGGAGAGTCTCAACGGTATATAAATATCTAAAATTCTAGATAAAAGTTTCAATAGTGGCTGTATTTTACTGTAAACCTTTGTAATAATGTAACCGTATAATCATGCATATATTACTCTAATTTTTACTGCACTGAATAATTGGGGCCATAAATTTGCCTTTCCACTGTTTAAGCACTGTTCTCTTAAAAGCCAAGGGCAGGGAGAATCCATTTTCATTCTTTGTCAGGTCCCATAGAGCAAGTACGTAATTTAAAAATATATGACCATCTGAAAATAATAAAATTTATTTCAGAGTAAAGTTAATATTCATAATTACATTTTCTCATAATAATTTTAGGACAATGCAAAAACAATCTTTTAATGAAGTATTATTCTTATTTTACCTCATTGTATCTGAAATGATTTACTTTTTGATATAAAAAGTAAATACTGTAGGTTCATTAAGATGTAATTCAGGGCTTTGTGGAGTTTTGTAATCAATTGTAATCAATTAGATAAGACGATGAATTTCTGTCATTTTCTATCATTTTAATTTATGTGAAGAATTAAATACCATTTATTATCATTCACTGACCGTGTTTACAACATTTAGTGATATCTCCATTTGAACAGCAGCATTTTTGGCTTCATAGACAATTACGTAGATGACAGAAGGTAATCACTAAATCCTGCAAAACAAAAAAACAAAAAAAGCCCACAATTAGTCTTTATAAATACTTATCAATAAAATGAAATGGAAATACAAACTTAAGGACTGAAGAGAACATGGAATTTGAGATCTTATCTAATAGGAAATAGTTTTAAAATCAATACCTACAGTTTGTCAAAAATAAGAAAATTGAAGGGTTGTGAATTATCTCCCAATAATGAATACCTTGAGAATTGACATTAAGTTTCAGAATATGAAAATCTAATATTAGAACATAGCCTTATCTTTAATTTTGCAGCCTGTGAATATGTCAGTGAGACATTAAATAAAGTAATAAAATACTTAGAATACTGTCTAAGACAGTATTCATAATTTAACTTTTTAATTTCTTGAGCTTGTATCTCAGGATCTATTGAAAGAATTCAAAGGGACCAAAAATAGTCAAATATAAGATAAAATACAAATTAAAATTGAAGCACATCAAGCAAAAAGACAGAAGAGGACTCCCCAGTCTACACCTTCTTTAGAAAAAACAATAAGGTAAAGGTAAAGGTAAAGGTTCCCTTCGCACATACTGTATGTGCTAGTCGTTCCCGACTTTTATTTTGACTGTTGGTAGAAAGGCAGTCAGCTAAAAAAATTTACTTTAATGGAAAGATTCAACTTAAAATCTCACACATTCTGTCTGTGCCCAATAATAACAGGATAAAAAGGTAGAGGCCCTAAGACTTTGAAAGACTTATATGTAAGTATGCAGACTTTAAATCACCTAATAACAATAGCACTTAGACCTATATACTGCTTCACAGTACTTTACAGCCGTCTCTAAGAGGTTTACAGAGTCAATATATTGCCCACAACAACCTAAGTTGGGTATGGCTTTAGAAATCATAATTATGTATTTGTATTTTATCCAGAAAAGGTCTTTTAGATTGTGTGGAAAGGATAGACAGACTGAACTGAAATACAAAATAGTATCTCTTAACTTAACTGATCTGTCCCCGTCCCCACACACACACAAACACAGCCAGCCGAGGGTTCAGGAAACACTTTGGAATGCACCCAGGTCTAATCTCCCACATGGCAGCGATAGACACACCGTCTGCCAAGTGACTTTATTTTCACAGTAAAACAGAAAGATAAATACTCAAGAGTCCAAATGTCCAACACTATAAATCTTTCTCTCAGCAGTTCTGGACGAGGCTTTAGTGACTATCCAAGGTTTGCTTTGTTTGTCACAAGGATCCCTGACCACTACCCTCTATTATATAGTCTCTGGGGTGTGGTCCAGTGACTCAGTTCTAATCCCTAGCATGCCTCCTAAGCTGCTGCAATCGTTTATCATGCCTTCAGAAGCGTGCGTCCAGGAATGATGTTTCTTCGTCACTCTGATCCGAATCAGCTGTCTCCCTGTTGATCTCCTCTCCCTCGGCCGGCACCTGAGACAATGCCAGAGGGGAGGGGCCTGGAGAGGGAGGCCTGGCTGACTCCTCTTCCTCATGCTCGGAGCTTTCTTCCTCCGATGGGACAGGCTCAGAGGGCGGGGCCACAACATTAACTTTAACCTAGTGGTGTGGTAGAGCTGGTTCATACTCAATAGATGCTAAGTATGTACTTAAATTTTCTGAAATTTTGCCAGGGTTGAGAGTAATGCTAAGCTGCTATACTTAATGGTGGGGCAGTAGCAGCAATGGAGCTGGCAGAGACATTTGCTGATACACCACTGCCTTAACCCTAAATTAGACCGGATGACACATTTCTGTTTCCCAGAATTAGCCTTTCTTTAACCATTTTAGGTAAGCTGGAGGGAACTGCAAATTTGGTACATGTGAGACAGGGGTGGGTTCTACTTACCTTTACTAGTGGTTTGCAATGGGTCTGTGCGCATGTGCTCGCTTTGCTGGCACGTGCGCAGAAGTGTTCTGATGATGTCAGGGTCGGTGGACAGAGCCTCCTGCTGGTTTTACTACCGATTCTATAGATGCTTTGGAGGTAATATACCAATAAATGTCTTCATTGGCATTTATTAGCTCTGCATTATTATCCAACCTTATTATTTTTAAGGGTTTTTTTTTTCTTTTTAAGAAAACTATCATGCTGTAAAGCCTCGGCCTTAGTTTAATGCCATGTACTAGCTTGACAGAGATGAGGATTTCTGTCATCACTCATCTGCATTCATATGCACAATACAATTATGAAGAGATCCTTTGAAAAAATAGATTTAGGTGACATTAGTTGCCTTTCCCTCCTTTCCTTCTTTTCCTCACTATAGTTATACTATATTTCAAGCACTTAGGGAAATAATTTTATATTTATCTGGATACATAATTCTTACTATCTAAAAAGTTCATTAATTTCTAGCAGATTTGAGAACTTTTTTTTTAGTTGTTTTAGAGAACTGCTGTTATTTAGCTTTTTAAAAAACCTTTATCCATTTGCTCTTTTAGACAGCATATGTATGTACTATTGGGACTAAAATAAGCAAATAGGTACTGCTATGAGAAATACGTTCCCCTAAATAAGAAACCAAATTGTTAGGAGATGCCCACAAGAAATGTATCTCATTAAAATATTTTATATCATTGGGTTTCTTGCCAACCAACAATAGAAAGCCTTGAATAAAACAGAATTACATGTTATATATGATTTGTTATACTGCAGTTAGTCATCAATGTACAACTTCAGTTGGGACTGGAATTTCCATTGCTAAATACTACACAGTCATTAAGTGAGCCACATCCAGTTTTACAAACTTTTTGCCACAGTTGTTAAGTGATTTACACAGTCATTAAGCACATCTTCACCAATTCATTTTGCTTGTCAGAGGCTCCTCAAGAAGGTCACAAATGGCTATTATATGACCCCAGGATGCTGCATCTGCAAATACATGTTGATTGCTAAGTGCTCGAATTATGACCATGTGACTGTGGGGACACTGCAATGACCATAAGTGTGAAGACTGATCATAGGTCTCACTTTTCAGCACTGTCATAATTTCAGATTAAGTATTGTAAATTGATAACTGCCTATACAAAGAATAGCCAAAATACAATCCAGAAGGCTTTAAATACAGTAGATGAACTATTTACCATGATCTCTTTGTTGCTTTTCATGCTAGTAGGATCCATGCCTTCTAGATAATAACATGTACAATAAACAACATTGTTGATTGTATTCATAGCCTTTTATTCATACTTAGGACAATTGTCTGATTTCATCTGTCTCCATTCAAAGATCCAAGTACTGAACTCTGAAGTTCATGGTTTTTTTAAAAAATATTTAATCCAGCAGAGGAAGGCAAGGTGTTCTCCAGTTTTTGTAGAAATAATAAATGTGGAAAATAAATACAGAAGAATACAGCTTTATTTAGTTAATTTAATCTCCACAATAAGAATGTCTTTTAGTCCCCAGGATCAATTCAGAGACCTCCAAGAATCTTGAAGGAGTTTGTACTGACATCCACTTGAGAATGATACTAGGCAAAAATCTATAACAGATTACGGAGGAGTCCATTTGTGAACTTTAAGAAAGCAGACACCTGCGTGCTAAACTAATCTGATCACTTTTGGCACAAATTTGTTTGACTAAGAGAATAGTCTGGGTATAGCATAACCTGGTTTTAGCAAAGAATTTGCTAAAATTATCCATGAAATTTGTGCCCAAATTTTGATCATATGACCACAAGGGCACCGCAATAGTAGGAAATACATTTTCCCCCAGTGACTTTGTAACTTTAAATGGTTGTTAAATGGATGTAATCCAAGGATTATCTTTATATGGATTCATGTCTGTTATGAATGTTATTTGGGCTTTGTTGATTCTGTATGGATATCTATCAGTATTGCTTCTTTACACTGATTTTGCTGTCATAGATTTCACTGGGAGTGCCTAGGCCTTCAGTCATATAATTATGAATATATATTGTCAGTGTTAGCCAAATCAGCATGTTGTTAGCAATTCTGAGACATAAACAATAGCAATAACACTTAGACATATGCCGCTTCATAGTGCTTTACAACCCTCTCTAAGCAGTTTACAAAATCAGCATATTGCCTTCAACAATCTGGGTCCTCATTTTACTGACCTCAGAAGGCTAGAAGGCTGAGACAACCTTGAACCGCTTGGAATCGAACTCCTGGAGTGAGCAGTGAGTCAGCCTTGCAGTACTGCATTCTAACCACTGTGCCACCATGGCTCTTATATCCACAACTATTGATGAATCTTGAAACTAGAGATATCCTATAAGACATAAACATATATCAGTCTACATTAATATAATGCAATAGTTAGCAAGACAGTGGCTAAATGGTCAGAAATGAGTTCTGGAAAAAAAAAAGACAGTTTTTAGGGTTCTATTGAAATAGCAATGGGGAATGCAGCACTATCTATTTTTCTACTTATATAGCAAGATAAAATTCCAGAAAAAAGGATGACTTATTGAAATTTAGGGGACATACTGTAAAGCTCTGCTTGAGGACAAACCAGTGGTTAAATGCAGTTGGTTCTATCCGGCTCAGGTGAATCGGTAGCACCAGCGGCAGGAGGCTCCACCCACCTGCCCGGACGTCATGACGTCCTGTTTTTTACGCTCTGTGCATCGCAGATGATCCTGTGCATGCACAGAAGTGTTGCGCGTAAACAAAGCCAGTGCACATGCACGTGCACTCCCATTTGCAAACTGGTAACGAAGGTAAGTGGACTTCACCCCTGGGACAAACCTACCAATTTATTTCAAATTCTATTTTAGGAGAAATATTGGACAGTCCTCTTAATAACAATGTTTTTTTTTATTATTATTATCCACATTTCACTTTTAAATTTCTAATTACTGTGAAAGAAAGAGCAAGCACTATATTCCTCAAACACTGTATCTTCTAACAATGTCCATAAATATTTTATTGACTATCTTGTCTTTCAAGTCATTAAACGTAACTCAGTTCTCAGTTGTTATTAGGTAATGAGCTAAACATTATGTGAGTCCTGAGTGGGCATGCAGAACAGTTTGTTTTGCTTCAGCACTTATTATGTTTTAACAGTTCAGTTCCAGAAAGAGAAGAAAGTCTTACTGGATAAGGAAATAATTGTGCACCTATAGCAAGGTTCAAGATATTTCCTGTGCTTATATTCATTTTTCTATTTGTGGCTTTTATTTTATTTAACTTGCCTTTATACCAATCTTCCTTGTGACCGAGTCCAGTAAAGTGCAAAAAGAGCAATAAAAATGATAATCAATAAAACACAATATCCTAAAATAAGATAATAAAGGTAATAAGAGTGCAGCAAATTAAAAGAGAAGTTCAGTTTCAAAGGCAATCTAATTTGTAGTCGGTTCCTGAAATGACTGTTAGCTTGAAAATATCCAGGCATATTGGCTGTTGGTTTAAAAATTAGTGCTTAGATAAGAACCAATAGGCACTAACTGTGTTCATTAGCTGTCATTTCCAGAATGAATGCTATTCCAATTTGTTTCAGTATATGCGACTGCTGAGAATTAAACTAGATGTGATTCTAAATATATCCTTTAGGGGTGACACCGCTTTTAAAATCACATTATAATAAAACAGATAAATAGAAGGCAGTCTTCATTAAGGTCTCAGAAAGAGGGTAGAAAGGGTTAAATGTCTTTCCAAGGAAGCACAGTCACAAACTAAATTTCAAGAGCAAGCTGTGATATGATTTCATGCTAAGAATTTTGCTTTGAATGAAAAACAAGGCAAAAAAAAAATCTAAGTGGTAATGTCCAAAATAGCTTTTTAGAGACAAGCTAATGGCATAAGTGTTTACACAGACAGCATACAGTATGTGCTGCAATTACAGGTGGACAAGCCCTCTAGGATAGCCTGCACCAATTTCCCAAGATGATCTAAGTGCTCAAAAAGATCTTATTAACTTTTTGCACTCAAGTCACTTATTTTTACCCTCACCCGCACGCACTCCTGCCTGTCTTTAAAATAGTACCCAAGGCCTCCAAAAAAACCTTTCTTCCCTCTTCCACCACTAAGTTTGCTAATAATAGCATGTGGATAGCAGGGGTATTAGCAGTTGTAGGTTTTATTCTCAAGGTCTTGCAATTGCAAGATAATTCTGAGGCTGAAAGTTCTTCAGACAAGGATGTAATAACAGTAATTAATTGTGCCTAACATTGAACTGTACCGTGCCAATTCTTTTAGAGCCCAGTGGATTTAAATAGAAATGGTCTATCCTTCCAAAAGACTGCAGATTCTATGAAGTAATATAACAAACGGAATCAACAGTTTTTGATGTTTTCTACACTGAAGAGATGATACTTTTTCTCAGCAGGATGTTGTTAAATATTTTCTTTAATATTGATCAGTTGTTCTTAGGTTGGGCACTGTGTGTTTTATTTAGCAGAAATGTCACTTACGTTGTCAAGCAACTTTTATGCTAATATTGATAGACTGGTGCTCTTGTATGGAAAAGTGTTTTATTCAAATAAAGAATGATGGCTGGCTGAATATAGGAGGACTTCTGGGATTCTTTTAGTGTTCAAGGATACAAAAATGAAGGCAGCTATATTAGTAAGCACATTCTAATTTACTCTAAGACATGAGTAATGACATACAATTGAAGATACTTTTCTCAGATAGGTTTAGAATTAAGATTCATCTAGAATTGTGTTGGGATGTGACTGTGCTTCCTAAGGTTGAAAGGGTTTGTGGGAGATCTAATACAAGAGCTATAAACTCGTGTATTCTCTCGTGTATAAACTCTTGAGATCATTTTTCTTTCTTTTTCTTTCTTTCTTTTCTACATGGTTAGAGAAATATTAATTCTCAAAGATAACATTTATGTGCAAAGGGCCATATATTTGTTCCACTTTTGAAGGAGCAATCTTTTCTATAAATTTTCTCCCACAACTATTTGACTATGGTCATATAATAAACTATTGCTGTTTCAAACTCTACAGGTGCTTTTTCAAGAGACAACTGGACTTTCTGATTTTTCGTTGAAGAAATTTTGCTTCTCATCCAAGAATCTTCTTCAGCTCTGACTGGATGGTGGGGAATGGAAGGATTTCAGATTCAGCAGTCCATCTGCATTTAAAAGACACAGGCCACTCTTTGGAAGACAACAAAGTCCATATTTTGGACAGAGAGGATCACTGGTTTGAAAGATGGGTTAAAGTGGCCATCTATGTCAAAACTGAACAGCCCTCTCTCAACAGAGGGGGAGGGATAAGGCATCATCTATCTCTGATCTACAACACAGTCCTTTAAATAGTTCAATTTGCACCACTCAAGTGACCCTGATGAAACAGATAAACCTCCAGGTGACTTTAACAACTTGCTAAAAGAATGCAAATGACCAGCTGTCTGTAAGGAGTATAAATCCTTCCATTTCCCACCATCCAGTCAGAGCTGAAGAAACTTCTTGGATGAAAAGTGAAATGTCTTTAAAGAAAAACCATAAAGTCCAGTTGCCTCTTGAAAAAGCACATTTGGGACAACCATGACCTGGATGACTGAGAATGTCCATAGACATCAAGAGAATGAACATTTAACTTGTGAATGTCTGGAAGGGAAGGGTCAAAAGGTGAAATTAGATATCATGGCAAAGGCCCATCGCTTTTGCACGTACATAAACATTTTATGTATGTTCACAGGATGGGGCTACAATTGTGCTGCCATAAACATACTCTTGACTTTTATAACACACACAGAGATATATATTTTGCAAATATACCTTTGACGAAGCAATATTTGGAACCTTTCATTCAAAGGATCACACTGGATCAGCAAAATAGATCAGATCAGATATATTCCTTTCATGAAATCAAATAGATTTCTATTTGATGTATGACGAGAACAATGTTATGCTATGCAGGTAATCCACATTTAGAGACCATACAAAACCTTGGTTATTAAAAGATTGCTAAGTGAAACACTGTGCTTATGATCTTACTTCAGTTTTCATTTGCTTTCCAGACCTGCTAAGATTGTAAATACAAAGATTGGTCATAAACCTATTTTCATCACTGGCAAAATTGTGAATAGTTGCTAAGTGAGGCAGTCTTTAACAAGACCTAGTTTTAACAAGTGCATGTTAATAGCAAAATTACACCAGGTCAAACCTGGGAGTCTGTCAGTGAAATCCCTTGCCGATGCTTATATATACATACATATGTATGCAAATGTATTTAGGAAGTCCCACCAAAAATCAAGATGGCAGCCAAAATCATAATTTGCATTTATGGTTCTTCTGGGGCAAAGTCTTCTCTTGTTTCCAACTGCCTTTATTATGTAATGTGCTAGTAAAACCCATGCCAAGGTTCAGTGATAATTTCCACGTAGAAGTTAGTTTCAAGGATAAAAGAGTTAAAGTGTTTTATAAGAGAGCAAAAGCATTGTAAGGATGGTAGGATGGTAGTGAAGGATCAAATAAGTGGTAGCAGCTTTTTTTTCCAGATAATATACAGAATTTTGTGTTAAGATTTGTGAAGCTTCCTGCTATACATTACAACTTTTAAGCTGTTATCAGTTTTCTAACAATTTAAGATAGCTTCCTTATAATCAGTTATAGTCTCACAATAAAGACTATAAAAGGTAATTATAAATGGCTACTACAATTAAAAGAAAATGGGTCCCAACATGGGCTTGAATTCAAATATTAATAATTCAGATTCTTTTTTCTCCCAAGAGTCTTTTAAAGTGCCAAAAGTGGGAGTATAGTAACAATGCTCCATCTAGTGGAAATAAAATTGGAGAAATGAAACTCCTTATAACCAATTAATGTAGACATTTCTTCAGTTTCTTTGAAGGGTGTATAAATAATACATATTGTGCATTCTTAGAAACTTTTTAAAAGTGACCGTATAATTCTATGTTCATGGAAAATTCCATCAATCTAAGTTTAGTCTAAAGAATTGCATTAAGATGTGTTAGTCACAATAGAATTTAGTTTGTCCTTCATTTGTGGTATGTTACAAGTTAAAGGGGAGTCACGGCTTAAACACCTGAGCAAAAGTTCTTGTTCTCAGTGAGGCCACAGCCTAGCTGTAACCAGTCATCATTTATTTCTAATTAGGGTATTATGTTAGCATTACTTTTTTTTTTCTAATTAGGAATTGTTTCTAAGTAGGAATATATTTCATATAAAAGTGCTGTTAGCCTTGGCAGTTCTAAACAATCTATAGAAAGCACACAAAACCAAACAGACAAGAATGGATTAATAGTAGAGTACTGCAATTTGCAAGCAAGTTTTTTGAGAAATGGTCCAAAGCACCAACAAACACTCAGTTCCCTTCTTTCCAAAGAGGCTTTTATTATGCAAGTTTAACAAACCTAGTTAATCTAATCCTCTACCTAATCTTTTAACTGCCACAATAAGTTTATGCTTTGCTATACTAGCTTTATTTATATCTTTGATCACTAAACAGTCCATGGAACAATTAAGTTCTCCTCTGTAGCCTAAGGTTATAGCAGTGTTTAGCCCCAGTCAAGATGGTTGGCTTTCTGTTACTCTCAGCTACTATTCTGAATTGTTACTAAAGCATTAGTTTCTCAATTTGGGCAAAGTAGAGAGAAAGAGGTCCTTGACCAGCTGTTAACTAGCTATTGATTCCAAGGACTGTTTTCTGGGGTGGTGGCTGTTTCCTTTTTCTGTTCATCTGGTTTGCTGAAGCCTGCTCTTCCTTTACTACCAGTCACCTGTTCAATTGACACAAAGCTTCTTCCTATACAATCCCGTCTCCTGTTCTTACTACAGAGGCTTTTTTTTTTCCTTTTATAATTGAAACCAGGGGTGGAGCCAATGTTATTTAGGCTTAAAGACCCAGGTGAGAATAAAAGGACCATAAAGTGCTCAGGCTGGTTGCTGCTAAGCTTTCATTCCACACAATTTATAAAACTATAATGTTAAAATAATGTTAATTATTCTTATGAGGAAAATAAGATCAATTTCTTATGGTTTATCCTGAATTTGGGAGAAGGGTTTGGTTGGTTGGTTTACTAATTTAGGCACTTTACAAGAATTATCTACCCATCTAGTCTTGTTCTTTTTGGATTTTGCTAAGGGAACACATGTTTTACTGTGGATGTCAGCTAATATGCAGTTAGGGAAAAGAAATGGCTGCTAGCAACCTTTATAAGGAAATTGTATAAGATAACATAAATAGTAAGAACTTGTAAATGTAGCCAGAACAAACAAAAACCTTACAAGTAATAACTGTTCACATAAGTTTTCTCTTGACAAATGTGCATTAGTATTAAAAGTATATGAAGTTATTCCAATGGCAGATACTGCTATAAACAAACTGAGGAAATATACATAAAATAGTAATCCTTGAATAACATATTAATCAGATATTTTACTTTTGATTTTCTAGCTTTTGGATATTTTCTGTAGAAAAAAAAATACTAGAGTTGGGACAAGATTACATAGTGTTTAAGGCATAGGAAAGACATAAGTTATCTGGTGTAGGGCAGAGTTTTTGACTAAGGTTGCCTTCAGTCTGAATTGGTGTGGTCAGCGGTAAGGGTTTGTAAGAGATGTAGCTTAAAAACAGTGTTTCTCAACTGTAACAACTTTAAGATGAAAAGACTTCAACTTCCAGAATTCCCCAGCCAGCACTGGCTTAAAACCAGTGGTGGGATTCAGCTAGTTCGCACCACTTCGGGAGAACCGGTTGTTAACTTTCTGAGCATTTGGTGAACTGGTTGTTGAAAAAAATCATTAGGGCAGAGAACCGGTTGTTAAATTACTTGAATCCCACCACTGCTTAAAACATTAAAACATTTGAAGGCTACTATCACAATGACTATGCCTGGTGTATGTCACAGATGTTTTATTTATTTTAAGATGGAGATGGTGATTTGAGTCTTGCTGCTCAGCATAGGCTATATAATTATTTTTCTTTATGACCTTTAGATTTTTACTATTAGTCAAATAGAATGCAGAGTATTAAACATACTATGATCTTCTGAGAACATGATTGTGCCTTCTCCTCTCCTCCACTACACACACTTTTGTAGGCTAAAGGGGACAACAACAAAAAGTATTTATTAAGCTGCTGTAACCCACCATATTAGAATGACAAATGTAGGTAGGTTACAAAAATGTGCTATTTATCTCTGTTTTTAATGCAAGGCTATTTGTGTTCTATTTCTTTTTATTAATGCCATTGTGAAACAAATCTGTTTTGCAAATGCATTAATTTACAAAGAAAAATGAGTAGGTTAGCCTTTGTTGTCCTAGGAAGTAAAGATCAATTGAAAGACAGATCCTTCATAAAAATGGGGGGAAATTGTTATGAAAGTAGGTAGGAGAATGGAAATATGCAAGCTACAACATAAGTGTTTATTTCAAAATGCAGGCCAGACACTTTCCATTATTTACCAAATCTTTAGCTCATTCAATTTCCTCATTGACACTCAGCATTTGGTGAGTGCTGAATCACAGTGTTCATCTTTTTAAGGATTTCTATTTTTATTTCTATTTCTATGTCTTTTGTGGGCATGTGCTACAAATTGTGAAATGCTGAAATCTGTTTTTTAAACCTCTTTTTTTTTATATAAGAATTTTTATTGAATAAACATGATTATAACAATTCAACGTTTTCAGTTTGGCTACATGCAATTATGTTATATACATTATGTAAATAGTATTGAATAAAGTTTATATAATTTAAAATTTAAATATTCAGTATTTATACGTTATTACATTGTCAGTTATAGTAGATCTTATTACTATTACCTATATATGTTGCATAAATAGTTTGATACTATTTCTCTTAATTCAAGTTAACATTTACATTTATTTCTCAGCCACCTATACCACCTTTCCCATACGGTGTAAAATTCCGAATCCTGGTTCTCATTTAATATATAAATTAACCTACACATTTCAGCGCATTCTAACATTTTACTAATTATCTGTTCTTCTGTTGGGCCTCCTTTATCTTTCCATTGTTTTGCATACACTAATCTGGCGGCAGTAAAGAGGTGTATTATTAAGTATTTCTTCTTCTTCTCATATGCCCTTCTTAGTACTCCCAGGAGATAGATTTCTGGCTCCCAATTGATATTTTCGTCTATTACTTCTTGGATCCATTTTTGAATTGTTCTCCAAAATTTTGTCGCTTCCGGACACGTCCACCACATATGGTAGAAGGTACCTTGTTGATTACCACATTTCCAGCACATTGGGTTTGCCTTCGGGTATATTTTCGCTATCCTGGCTGGCGCTAAGTGCCACCTATACAGCATTTTGTACTGGTTCTCCTTGTAGGTTACTGCTCTAGTCAATTTGAGGTTATTATTCCAGATTTCTTCCCAATCGTCTAGATTTATATTGTGTCCAATATTTTTCCCCCAAGCAATCATCTGATCCTTAACTATTTCTCCTTCCCTGTCATATTCAAGCATGTATGAGTATAGTTTGACTAATAATTTATTTTCTACTCCCATCCATATCCTATCAAATCCATTGGTCCCCATTTCTATGCCACATTCCTCCTTATCTTTCCTGTATTGTGATTTAATTTGCAAGTAAGTCCACCAGTCAATTTGAATCCCTTGTTCCTCCAAGGCCTTATTTGTTTTAAGATTGCCACTTTCATCTAAAATGTCTTGGTATGTAAACATTTTTTCCATACCTAACAAATTCGGATATATCATTGCCTCCATTATGGAGGTCCATTTTGGGATTTTTGTGTAGTGTTTGTATCTGATTTCCTTCCAAGTCCGCATTAATACATTTCTAATTTTATGTCTATAGAAGTACGTCTCAGCCCCTTTTCCTTTATCCCACAGATAGGCATGCCAGCCTTTCTGCAGGTCATACCCTTCCAGTGTCAAGAGTCTTTTATTTCATAATTCAGCCCATTCTTTCAACCAGATTAGATTAGCAGCTCTCTGATATATCTCCCATACTGGGAGGCCGAATCCACCTCTATTCCTTTTGTCCTGCAGTGTTTGAAGTGCAATCCTTGGCTTTTTTCCTCCCCAGATAAATTTCCTTATGGTCGTATTCCAATCTAAAAACAATTTCTTATCTAAATTAACTGGTGTAGTTTGAAATAAGTATACCAGTTTAGGTAGGATGCTCATCTTAATGGTAGCTATCCTACCTAATATTGATATTTGCAGCTTCCCCCATCGTTCCAAATCTTGCTTAATTTTGCCTAATAGTGGTACATAATTATCTTCCTTTAAACATGTGCATCTGGCCCTTATCCAAACTCCTAAGTATTTTATCTTTTTTTACTACTTGTAGACCTAAAGTTTCTTCTAATATTTTCTGTTGCCCGCCTGACATATTTTTGGTTAACATTTTGGTTTTTGTTTTGTTCAATTTAAACCCGGATAACTTCCCATATTGGTCCAATTCTTCCAATACTTTTCCCCCCATCTCTAGTGGTTCTTCCATGATTAATGCAACATCATCGGCGAATGCTTGAGTTTTAAAAGTTTCACTCCTAATTTTTAATCCTCTTATCTCATTATTAAGTCTTATTCGTCTTAGCAGAACCTCCAGAGCCAATATAAATAAAAGCTGTGATAGCGGGCAGCCTTGTCTCACACCTTTACTAATCTGAAAAGTTTTTGTCATGTCACCATTTAATATAATATTTGCACTTTGTTTATTATATATTGTTGTAATTGCTTTCTCAAAGTTTTCTCTAAATTTCATCTCTCTAATTTGCTGAATCATGAATCCCCAATTTAAATTGTCGAACGCCTTCTGGGCATCAAGGAAGACTAGTGACATTTGTTCCTCAAAGTGTGTTTCATAATAGTCTAAAATATCTAACACTACCCTCAAATTATTCCTAATCTGCCTTCCTGGGAGAAATCATTTTGGTCAGAGTGGATCTAATTATTCAATATTGTCTTCATCTTACCTGCAATTATACTCATAAATATTTTATAATCTATGTTGAGTAGGGGAATCAGCCTATAATTCTTTATTTTATTTGATTCAGTATCTTCTTTTAACACCAATGTAATGTACGCCTCCCTCCACGAGTCTGGAATTTTGGATCCGTTCAGTGCCTCATTACATATTACCAACAGTTTTGAGGTAAGTATTTCTTCTAGGTCTTGATTTTTGTACAGCTCTCCTGGGCGACCATCCGGGCCCCATCCAGGGATTTGTTATTCTTTAATTTTGATATTACCCTCTTTAGTTCCTCAATTGTAATCTCTCTGTTGAGCATCTCCCTTTCTTCCTCTTTTATTTGAGGGAGCTTCTCCTTTGCCAAGTATTGTTTGATATTCTCCATTGGGATTTCCTCCTCCTTATACAGGGCCTCATAATATTTCCGGGCGAATTCGAGTTTTTCCTCCTCTTTATTCAATTGCTTTCGGTCCAAATCCTCCAATTGATGAATGATCTCCTTTTCCTCGTCTTTTTTTAATTTATACAACAGCCACTTCCCCGGCGTATTTGCGTTCTCAAAATAATATTATTTAGATTGTTTAATTTTACAAGCCAATTCTTCCTGTTCTAATAAATTTAATTTGTGTCTCATTGCCATCCAATTTTCTTTTTTTGCCTCATCGCCCGGATCCCGCTGTAGTCTCTTTTCTGCTTCGCCTAGTTGCTCCACCAAGTCTTTCTGTGCCTTCCTTTTCTCTTTATTTTTGTATATGTTGTGCGATATTACTAGTCCTCTTAAGTATGCCTTCATTGTATCCCAAACAACTGCTCGAGGGGTCTCTTGATTTTTGTTTTTCACAAAAAATAGTTTTGGCTCTCCCTTGAGTTTTTTGGTATACGCCTTGTCTCTCAAGATTTGGGTATTTAGCCTACATCTCTTCCATTGTTTCCTATGCGAATTTTTCCACCTTATCTCTAGTGGACTATGGTCAGCCCATATATTTGGGGTTATTTCCACTGAGTCAATTTCCATCCCCAAACCCCTACTGACCCACACCATGTCAATTCTTGACCAAGAATTTTGGGGGTTCAAATAGAAGGTATATTGTTTTTCATTCTGGTGTAGGACCCACCACATATCCACTAGATTGTGTTCATCCGCTAGTTCAAAGAAGGTTTTTGTCAACTTTTCCCTCTTTTTCTTTTTTTCATTCCCGCTCCTATAATCCTTATCTGGGTTTACTACCCCATTAAAATCCACGACTATACAAATATTCCTATATTCCAATTCACTTATTTTTTCACCCAACTTCTTGTAGAATTCTCCCAAATTCTTATTCGGAGCATAGATGGCCACTACTAATACTGGGATATTCCCCCTCATAATCTCAATTGCCAATATTCTTCCTTTGGTGTCTGTGTATTTAAGTTCAGTAATAATCCCCTTTTTTACATACAGTGCTACTCCCCTTTTTTTCTTTTTGGCTAAGGAGACAAAAGTCCTCCCAAATTTATCAAATTCTAGATATTTCTCCTCTTCTCTTTTTATATGAACCACTTGGAGGCATATTATTTCAGAATTTTGTTTTATTAATTTCGAAAATAGATGTTTTTTCTTCCTGCTATCATTTAGACCATTAACGTTAATAGATAATACTTTCCAATCTCCCATCTCACTGCTGGGCTTGCTTAGTTCTTATTTACTCATACGGCTCTTTCCGGTCTTTGTTTCTTTCCCTTGGTCTCTTGGATTTCCTTCTCTTCTATCTCCTTTTCCTCCGGTGTTCCTTCTTTAGATTTTCTTTGTTGTACGCTTTCTTCCTCTTGAGAGACTAAATTAAAAGAGTAAAAATTAGAGAAAGGGGGCAGAAAGGGAGATATAAGAAAAAAAAAAAAGAAGAAGATAAGAGAATGGGAGAAAGGGAGGAAAATATCAAGAAATGCAATTGTGGAGAGATTAAAAGAAAATGGTTAAAAGGGGATAGCAGAAAGGAAATTAAAATATTAATATGTTGATTTAAGAGAAGGATATTAGTAGTAGAAATTGTATGTAAAAAGTAATTTAGAAGAAATATATAGATTATTGTAAAAGGGATATAAGTAAAGATGAAACGAAATGTGGGTAAGAAGCAAAAAAGAAATAAGCTGTTTAATGTAAAATAGATCAGCAGATGTAATGTGAAAGATAGAATGGGTTATATGTTTTGCTGTTTGAAGATGTACAGATTGGAGAGAAATAATGATGGTAAAGAAGTGTGTTTTAAAGATGGAGAAGAACAAAGGAATTAATTGAAATTAAGATGAAAAATTGAAATGTAAAGTTGAATAAAACTGAAATGTTAGTAAATGATGTAAGTAAGAATGAAATGAAATATAAGTAAGAAGTAAAATAGAAGAAATAGATTGTTAAAAGTAAAATAGATTAAGGGTTGGAAGGCTAATTTAACAAAGGTTTTATGGTAAAAATGGAATAAGTTGAAATACATTGTTAATAATGAAAAAGATGAGGGAATTTTGAGAAATATATTTAATAAATGGAGGAAAAGTCGGGGTTGCCTGGACACCATAGTGGAAAATAAATTGAAAATGAATACAGCAATAGAGAGAGATGAAAGAAGGAGTAGAGGGATGGAAGGAAGGGAGAAAGAGAGAGAGGAATGGAAGAAAGGGAAGAGGGAAGGAAGGGAGGGAGGGGAAATAAGAGTAGGAGAGAAGGTTACAGAAGGAGAAAGAGAGGAGAAGGGGGAGAAAGGAAGGGGAAGGAGAGAAGGAGAAGGAGAGGAGGAAAGAAAGTAGGAAGGATAAAAGAAGGAAGGGAGATGGAAGAGAATGAGAAGAAACATTGCTGTACAATAAAAAAGATGAAATGGAAGAAAGGCAACTCCGAACATGTGTAAATGTATTAGGATGAAGAATGAATTATTAAAAAATAAAAGAGAATAAATATGAGTAAAAATAGAGAATTTAGAACTTGAGGGCGAATAAATATGTTGTTTATATAAATAACTATATAAATATTAAGAAATTATCAAAAAAACATGGAAAAAGAAGTTTTTGGCAGAAATTGTAACTAAGTAAAATGTATTTGGATATGATAAGTTGTATAAGAGATGATATGGCCAATATTCTGTTCATAAAATATGTTGGGGAATGTGGGGGAAAAAAATCAATAAAACTTTTTTTTTTTTTTATTGAAAAAGTTTTCAAATACAAGTTTTTCCCCCTTTCCCCCCCCCCCCTCTTCCCTAACCCACCCTTTCCACCCAACCCCCCCTGTGACTTCTTCACAACAATAGGCTATTTCATAACTAGTTACATACATAATATCTTCCCTTTCCCTTAATCCCTTCTCGGAATACTGACCCTTAACTTGTTAATCTTATAACTCCCATTTTTACGGTAATCTGCCCTTTTTCTCCTCCCCTAAACTTATTGAGTATTATTACAAATTAACCTTTAATCTTTTATATATATTAATATAACATTTTAAATCGGCCTTCTCCCTGCAACCAAATTTGTTCAATTCTGTCCACTTCCTCCACTCCTCTAAATATATGACTTGAAATCAGACAATACAATTCTAAATATAATCCACTACCCACTTTACTAGAATATACACATATCTATATATGCATCCCATTTTATAACAATCAGTAAACTAACCTATTTCAGCCCTTCAATTCCTACAAAATCATACAATACGATTCTAAATATAATCAACTGCCCACTTTACTAAGATATACACATATCTATATATGCATTTCATTATGTAAAAAGAGAAAAGACAATAACTTTAAGTTTATGATCCATATAATATCTTCTTTGATGTCTTTCCACTAGATTGTTAAATCCATCACCCATAATAGGGTAAAATAACATGCTGGTGCAACAGTTTGTTCAAAATCTTCAGTCATCTTCTGCCCCCATCAGTAGTAGATATCCTCACACCTGTATAAAAGTAAAAACAACCACCCGAGTGACATTATAATTATAAATATATCCGTATGGTTATAGTTGTGGTATTCATCAGGATTGTTAATTCCCGTCATCCTACTGAGTAACATCCAGATCTTCTGCATGCCCCAGCAAAACTCTCCTGCCTTATAACTCAAAGTAGTTATAGTATATTTCCAAGAGAAAAAAAAAGTAAATAAGAAAAAATTAGATGATTCAAATCCAACAAAGTGAGGCTCTTTCCACTTCCCAAAATCATGGCCTTGCAGAGATCTGCCACAATCCTCAGGATAGTATCAGACAATTGTTCGCCACCACTGTCTTTTCTAATATTCATTCATTTTTTAAAGCGCCTGGCTTCACTGTTGCTTAGTTTGGAAATTGCTGTTTCTATAAGATCTGTTTCTTTTCTTTTTCTTTTTCGGGTTAAATTTCCATCCTCTTTTCTTGCTTACCAATTGTATATCTGCTGGTTGATTTTCATTCTGCTTTGTGGATTGTTCTTGTTGGGTTAATTTTATCATCTCATCTTTCTTCTCCATCACTTGTATATCAACTGATTGATTTGCGCACTTGTCTGTGACTTGATAATTCATCACCTTGGGTTCGGATGACACTGCTCTCTTATTTATAAACAGTCCAGCTGGGGTCTCCAAGGAGTCCAAAGACAATTTATCCATCACAGCCTCTGTAATTTGATGTTTTCCTTTTATTTCCAACTCCTTTTGCTTATCCTGTATTATGCCTAAAGGTGTTAAATTCATTTTTAGAATTTTTTGATAAAAATCTTCCGCTTTTTCAACAGTGTGCAATTGATATCTTACGCCTTGATATCTCAATATTAAACCAGCTGGGATGTCCCACCTGAATAGGATATTTCTTTTTTTTAATTCAGTCACTAAAAAGCCAAATTTCTTCCTCTCCATTAACATCTTGGGCGGGAGCTCCTTGAAAATCCAAATCTTTCTTCCATGAAATTGCAAATTGGAATTAAAAGAGTTCTGCACAATATTATTCCTAATTTCTTTATCTGTAAAATGGATCACCACATCTCTAGGCAATTGCCTTTGCTTTGCCCACCAGGAGTTTATTCTATAAATTCTATCAATCCTGCAATACACTTCATCAGGTTGAACCTTTAAGATCCCAGCCAGAATTTCAGAAGATACTTTCCTTAAATCATCTCTATTATTTTCCTGCAGACCTCTCAATCTAATTGCATATTCTGTAAAATTATATTGAATCATTAAAACTTCTCTTTCAATCCTCTGTTGTACATTTTCCTCATTACCAATCTTTTGGTCAATCTCCATTTTAGATTTATCTTCCAAGCTATTATCCTGAATGTTTATCAAATCCTTTTTAATTTTTTGAGTCATGTCATCCAAATTCTCCTCGACTTCCTTCATTTTAGTCTCTAATAATTCAGTCTTTGCCTCCATCCGAATCAGAAAGCCTGATAAACCATTAGCAACTTTTGAAATCTTTTTATTCAAGAAGTCAGACTCTGATTTCACCAATTCACCAATTTCTTTAATTTCCTGCTTAAATTTTTCAAGTTGCTGATTCACAATCTCATCCCTTCTTACAATCTCTTCAAGGATAAATTCTAATATATTAAAATCGGGTTTCTGACGCTGGAGAGTTGAAATTTGTTGGCGCAATTTCTTAAGGGGGGAAATTCCCCCCCCCTGTTTGTCCAGCTGTATAAGTCCTGATGCCATTTCCCACACAGACAAGATTTAGCAAAAATAAGAGAAGAAATAGAAAACAAAAAGACTTTCCCTCATTAAAAAAAACTTCTGAGCAGCACAGGAGCGAGGTTTCTCTAGAAATGTAGCCAATGATATTTATTCCGCTACATTGTAATAATGAAAAACGGAAGGACTTTCCCTTTTAGCCCTTCTCCAGCCACAGCAGACGCCATTTTAGAAGGCTCTTTTTCCCTCTTTTCCTCTGCTCTTTTCTTTTAAATAGTTTTTGAAAGGGTGAGATACTTGCGGTTCAGTATTAAGGGTCCAGTTCTTCATTTCTTTAATTATTCTTTTAGATTCACAGGCTTGCTCTTGACGCCTGGCTCTGCATAGGCAGAGGTCTCCCAAAGCCCGGAGCAGCGGCAGGGGATATGGGGCTTCTCCTCCGCTCCGTCCCAAAAGTTAAAAAAAAAACTTTTGGGACTCTGCGGGGAGTTCTACCCACCCCTGCCGGCTCTCTCTCCGTTTCCTCTTGGAAACGGAGTTTTTTCGAGCCGCCATCCGCTGTAACGGCGGCTCTATACAGGCAGAGGGAGCTGATGATCCCAGAGGAACGTCTGGCGGCGGCCAGCAGCAAACCGGAAGCCCCAAAAATCAATAAAACTTGATTAAAAAAAAAAAAAAAGAATTCAGCTAGTTTAGCAGAGCCCCACTAAGTCATTACCGTATCACTGTGATGTCAGCCCTGCCCATTCCTAAGAACCAGTTTTGTGCAGCTTTATATGTATATAGCTCCAACCATAATGTTCTAGAAATATAAAATTTTAGCTATTTTCCTTGGAATAAAATGTATCTGGAGCACTTTCACTGGTGCTGCTGATATGCATGTATGTGTATTGGGGGAGGGGTTTTATATATTTGGATACTTCGGATTCTCAATATTTTTCTGCTTTTTAAATTATAAACTGCCCAGAATTGCTCTTACCTTTCCATTGCATAGATACTTTTCAAGCTAAGACGTCCATAGCATAAGGATAATTCTGTTCATATTGTTCTTACCTCAGAAACATTTCTGAAAAAGTGCTTCAACACTGACTTGGGTTTCAAATATATTTTCCTCTCATAGGTTTAGAAAAATGAAGATTGACGATTCATTTTTTTTTAAAAAAAGACAGCTCACTATGGACAAGATAAGCAATTGGAAGCCTGTCCCTAAACCACCCTTCTCCAGATTTATGATGCTGAATTTCAGTGATAAATCAACAGCAATCTGCAATTAAAAACCAAAATAAAACAATACAGGTTAACATAGGTTTCTGAAATCTCCATTGGGTTTAGGGGAAATAAAAGCATTTTAACTTTAACTTCCCCTAATATACCAAAAACTGAAGAAAAAAACCCTAGTTCCTCCAAGATCTCCATTTTACTCTGGATGCCAAAAACCCCATTCCGTCCTTTCCCCATGCTTTGAAAATATTGAAGAAAATACTGGTGAAAGAGCCATATTACCATGATAGGTATGCATGGTACAAAATGTTCTTTATTTGCAAATGTTGATTTTAAATTATTTGAGTAGCAGCAGCTACATAAGAATATTTCTCTTGAGCTGGGGAAAAAAAATAAATTCCCAGTTTCATATACATTTGCTAAACATGTCTGCAGGCAGCAAGTCAGTTACTGGTATATGGCTTACAGCCTTGTTTCTCATTGTAAAATAAGTGCAGTCTTTGCTTTGTGGAAATGTTTGGTATAGTCCTAAGGGCAAAAAGAAAAAGAAAAAAAGGATAATCTAAATGTACCCTTTAAAAGCTTGTCATCACTTGCTTAGAAAACAACTGTTTTCTCAAGTACAATAGGTTCAACTAGATGTCTTCTATTCAAAAGGTTTTTTACGCCCTTTATTTGTAGCCATTATTCTGTGGCAGTAATAATGAAGGCTAATGGAGACCAAGGCATATGAGAATTTCATTTTTCCCACTAATTAAACATACTTTTAAGAAAGAAACAATGCAGAACATTTTAAATGGAGAACAATCCTGCTGAAGACTATTGAAATATGGAATATTAAATTGGCTCCAGCCTTTAGAAGTCGGCCAGAATTGTACACTTAGTAGCAGCCATTTTTTGAACTATGTTGCATATATATATATTTTCTCTCTCTCTGGGAATCCACATTCCAGGGTAGTCAAGTGTGGTTTCTTGTTTTTAATGATGTTCACCACTTCATAACACTTTTTCTCAGTCTAGGTCTAATTAACTAGTTAAGTAATTAACTAGAGAATGCAGATAAGAGTTTCAATTTTGCTAGTCATGATTAATAGCTCAGTTACAACCTCAAGTTACAAGCAGAGCCAAATAGACAATATTTTCTTCCCTCCTTCTAAATTACTACTTATCCAAAAATGTATATCACTGAAATTCCACGCTTATAGCAGTGCCATGTACAGCCGGTTTGCTTTCAGCTCTAGAGGATAGTCTTAGAAAGAATGGAGAAAATGCTGCATCAGATTATTTTTATGGGCCAAACTGTTATTTTATTGGATGTTCAGAGAGGAATTTTAAATGAGGATCATTTAATTATGCATTCATTCAAGAGCCGGTTACCCTGAAGACATTTGCCTTTTAGTAGAAAATCTATAAGATGTTTGATTTTAAGGAAAGTGACATGAAAAGAAATTCACTAGGCACTTTTTTAAATTATTTAAAAGATGTCCAGGCACTACTTTCATTTTTATTTTATTTTTTTGGTGGCTTGTCAAGGAGTACAGGGAACTGAATGAAAAGATTTATAGTTCATTTTTGTCACCTTTGTATCCCACACTTTCTCCAAGGAGCTCAAAGAAAATTATATGAGACTGTCTTATTTTATTCATACTGTCATGCCACAAGACATTGTCAGTGAAGAGATAACAACTAACCCAAAGCCCTCAATAAGTCAAACTGTGGAGATCTATCTCACCCAATTCCAATAATCAATCTCTTACATTAGAATGGATACAAATGCACTGTTTCTAGAAAAGGAATTAAAGGTGAAAGTGAAATCAAGATTCTTATTACTAGGAAATGTATTTCTGTGGTACTGCTAATTTTCGTTTAAACCTAGAAACCTATATTATGGCTAACAATCATTATTCATTATACACAGAGAAGAAAATAATTCAGGAGTGGGACTGAGTGCCATCATTGATTTAGTTGACCTAACATGTTAGATACTGTATATAAAATTCAGACCCACCAAATTGTTAAATGGTGCAGAATAGGGAAGTTGTGATCTGATGTTTTACCTTTTGTCTCTATCCTATTATGAACATCATGTACATAATGTAAAAAGAAATTAATTAGAAGAACCAAAGGCCACTTCTTTCAGACTGACCATGCTAATTAACCACAGCTTTGTTTCCAGTGGTTCTAGAAATTTCTGTGCCTTTTGAAACAAAAATACAGAAAAACAGATAATGTGGACTATTGATATTAAGTCCTTTGCCCTTTCAGCTCTTGCCTGATATTCTCACATTCCGCTGCTCCCTGGTTTTGCTTATTTTATTCCATTTTGCACATTAGCTGTCTTCAGTGCTTGTGAAGCCTAATAAACTAATTGAACTAAGTGCTATGAGTGCTTCGCCCTACTCTGCTCTGGATTTAGGGATTGACTGGGACTGTACCGTGTACAAACTGATTTAAAAATGACCCACAGCTGGGGTGTCAAACTCGATTTCATTGGGTTGTGTTTGAGCTCAAGGAGGGCTGGGGTATGTCGCCAGGGTGGGTGTGGCCAGCTTGATGTCACTCATGTTGGGGGCACCTATCGTGGCCCGAGCACTCTGCCAGTGAAAATAGAGCTCCATTTTCACTGGCAGAGGCATTACGGGCCGGTCCTTCACTGCTTCCAGGGCAGCCCCATGGTCCAGATCTAAGCACCCCATGGGTCAGATCTGGCTCACGGGCCTTGAATTTGAAACCCCTACAGTCATTTCTGATCTACAGTAATTTCCCAATGCAGCCAAGGGTTCATCTGCTTTGCAGAATCCTTTTGGACAACAATCTATCAATTTTTTTTATCAATCTATCAAATCTATCAAATTTTTTAAAATGCAAATTTGAGTGAATTCTCGAACAAATATTTCAGCCACTTGTGTTCCAGTGACACCAGGAGAAGAAAAATCTTATCCCATGCCCTGTAACTGTTAAAAATAAGGCTTATCAAAAGAGATAACTCCACCAACTTGCTTAAAAACTCCAGGATTCAAATTCTGATTGCCTGATTTATGGATATGTCAGTTCAAACTGTTTCCAGGATTTAGATTTTGTTTTAAATACACATGCATATTGGTAAATTTTACATTATTTTCTCCCCTACTTCAATATTTTGTCCAGGAGCCTCAGAGAGAAATGAGATTTCTAGTCATCCAGCTCAGAAAGCTTGATGAGTGAGGATAAACTCAGACCAGTCATGCTGGTTTAGGTCTAAGCCAAATATCCCTCTATGTAATAACAAATTTTTGCTCTTTGCTGCTGCTTAGAGTTTAACAAAAATGTTCCCGAGGTGAATGATTCTGAATTGTTACTTTTCCTGAAAACTTGTTGATTCTTAATTATAACATCTTGCCAATGGTTGTCTTACTGTGTGCCTGAAGCAGATTTTCAATTATGCTTAGTTCAAGGCAGTAAGAGAGCTATAAACTACAGAGCGTTCATTCTTTGTTCTTTCCACAATATTAACAAATGCTATAAAAATCTGGAAGGTAGGGAGCAAATGGCTTGGGCGGCCATAACGGTCCAACTTTCAAATGAAGTATATAAAACGATCATGAACAGCACTTTCTCATGCAAAGTGCTAATATTTGAAAAATCTGTTCATAAATTTAAGTATTCACACAATTCTTATTTATTATTATTATTTTATTATTTTATTAAATTTCTATACCGCCCTTCTCCCGAAGGACTCAGGGCGGTGAACAGCCAGAAGATAAAACACAGGAAATACAAAATCTAAAATAAATTAAAACAAATTAAATAATTTAGGCTGAATTTTAAAATACCCATAATTAAACAGATTAAAATTTATGTTTAAAATTTAAATTTAAAAGAGGAGATGATTTAGGCCAGGCCATAGACTGAATAATTTGGGAGGCACCATTGACACAACTGGTGCTTTGTTTTAATTTTTATCCCAACAAAGTAGTACCTTGTAATCTGTCAAAGACAACTATCACATCATTTGGATCTTTTACAATTATGCCTTACATGGATTGTATTGTGCAATACACTAATTCACAGAAGTATTAGTTGATTGCTACACAGTACTAGAGCCAACATCTGCTTTCCCCCCCTACAAACTATTGATCATTTATGACAGAATAACAGAGTAACAGAAAAACAGAGTTGGAAGGAACCTTGGAGGTCTTCTAGTCCAACCCTCTGCTCATACAGGACGCCCTATGTCATTTCAAACAAATGATTATCCAATCTCTTAAAAATATCCAGTGTTGGAATGCTGGCAACTTCGGAGCAAGTTGTTCCATGAGGATAAAAGCAAGTCAAGATGCCAAGTGTTTGATTAGAGTTTCATTGGCCTGTTCCATCTTTTATGAGAAAATACTGTTTACAGACTTGATTTTAACTACAGATATGGGTATAACAATTTTAAACTATATATATATATATATATATATATATATATATATATATATATATATATATATATATATATGTGTGTGTGTGTGTGTGTGTGTGTGTGTGTGTGTGTGTGTGTGTGTGTGTGTCTTTTTCTGTTTTTCGTAGGCTTTTATGTGCATATTCTTTCTAGCCAGGTTTTACCTACGTAAGCTAGGTTGTTCTGCAGCTCTGACTGTGGTGAATGAGATTTCACACAGTCAGAGCTGCAGAACAACCTAGCTTACGTAGGTAAAACCTGGCTAGAAAGAATATGCATATATATATATATATATATATATATATATATATATATATATATATATATATATATATATACATACATACATACATACATACATACATACATACATACACCTATTTGGCCCTGTAATCCATTAGCTAGGAACTCAGTCATAATGAATTCTATCAAAACAATTAACAGTTATTCTAGATAAATACTGTGATATTTCTGTTGAATTATCCTTAGTGGGAAAACAAAAAAATAAATTCAGTTCTTTCATGTTAGTCAACAGCTCATAAAGTCATTAAATCAATTGCAATTTATGAACAATTGTTACTTGTGTGTCCTAATATATTTATGTACTGATTACATGAATAATAACAGCAATAATGATGTCCTTTCTTTCAAGTAGGAACCCAAAACAATACAAGAGGGTTCAGTAATCTCTTCTTATTTTGTCCCCAACAACTCAAAAGATAGAATGGTATCATTATACCATTATAGCAGTTATACAACAATATTTTGTAGCTATTTCTATAATATATTCATATTTATATAAAATCTAAAATGGTTTACAATAGGAAGACAATGCTATAAAAAGAACGTGCTGAAGCATCAACTAATGTAAAACTTTCATCTTTACTTAGGAAGATCCCATGACTTGTTAAACCGGAATTCTGAAATACATTTTCTATGCATATAAATAACTTACAAAGGGAAAGGAAGAAAGAATCAATCTTTAATTTTACTGACATATGCTAGAGATATAAGAAAACTAATCCACACTGGAAGCATTACCATATTTTCCGGCATATAAGACGACTGGGCATATAAGATGACCCCCGACTTTTCCTGTTAAAATATAGGGTTTGGGCTATACTCGCCGTATAAGACTACCCCTCTTCCAACGCACCCAAATAAAAATTAAAAAATATCAACTGGCTCACCCACAATGTAAAAGCAGCTGTGCTAGACCCAAAATGGCCCCTGCAACAAGCAGGAACCTCACACAGTCACAAAAAGCCCAAAAAAACAACTTTCACACTTTACACACACAAAATTCCACATACAGCTTTGTGAGATTTTGTGTGTTTGTGTAGTTAGAGTGTAACACTACAGAAACACACTAAATCTCAGAAAGCTGCACAAATATTATTTTATTTTATTTATTTTTATTTTTATATGAAAACTAAATTTAAAACTTCCTAAACTTTAAATGGCTAGGTCTAAAAAAGAACAACTAAAAGAAAACCCAATTAACTATTTTTTTAAAAGCTCCCAAAGGGGAAAAAAACTTACCCAATAGAACAGGGCTCTCCAACTTTGGCAACTTTAAGACTTGTAGACTTCAACTCCCAGAATTCCTCAGCCAGCTTTGTTTTGCTGGCTGAGGAATTCTGGGAGTTGAAGTCCATAACTCCCTGCCTGCTTGATTGCAGGCAGGGAGTGGCTTGCTGATGGAATGGATTCAGGCAAGCAAAGCAAGGAAAGTGTTGCGACTAGCAGCTAAGGTAAGCAAGCTGGAGGGGGAAAACTTTTTTTCTTTTACATGTCTCTGGCAATCCCAGCTGCGTTGCCTGATTAGCAGGCAACTCAGCTGGGATCGTCAGAGCTTGGATCACCAGACCCATTTAAGGCTCGTCAGAGCCTTTTGGGCTGGTCTGCCTGGCTACCAGAGAACGACACCGGCGTATAAGACGACCCCCGACTTTTGAGAAGATTTTCATGTGTTAAAAAGTCATTTTATATGCCAGAAAATATGGTATATAATAATGTGGATATGTCCCAGTGTACAGTGTTTTTCTATTGAATTCCTTCCTCTTTCTCCCCATTTTTCCCAACTTCCATGTCCATCTTTCCATACTAAGCACCTTTCACATTGCTTATCCTAACATAAATGTTTCTGTGTGCAGCAACCCCTAATATATGGGGTGTCTGTGTGTAATTTTTTGGAAAGCTGCCAAACAAGCATACAGTCAATCCTCACATATTCTACACAGCAATGTCAAAAACACACCCATCTGGGCAAAAATTGAGAAGAAGCAAAGTATTCTACATTAAAAATAAAACAAGTGCAAAGAGATTTGTTTGAAATAAATTAAATGACCTGAAGAAACTGTATTGTGTTTTTCAAAATGAAATATTGCCTTGAAACTCAGGTATTTGAGTTGGTCTAGATCTGGAAAGAACTTAGTCCCTAAATTTGGAGAGAATCTACATAAATGTATAAGAAGTCCTTCAGATCTGAAAAACTCTCACTATGTATAGAGGTGGTTCTACGTTCTCAGTCTGGAAGTGCAATTTCTAGCACAATAGTTGTTATTAACTCTGGGTATTATTCTGTGGTACCTTTCACAAAATTGGCTTGATGAAAACCTTGAAACTGTTTTAACAGCTTTCCAAGCCAAGAGCAAGAATGATGACTTTGTCATGGATGGGATTGTTTGAATACCCTATTTCCTTGTAGAACCCCCTCCTTGTTTTCATCTGGGCTTGAGAGTTGATGCATAGCTGCTAACAGTGCTGATGTACTGGGATGTTGAGAGGAACACGTTTATTTATTCCAGTGGGCAAAATAGAGATGTTTGTCAGCAGATAATGTTTCATTGCAAAACCTACATTAGGCAGTGGTGGGATTCTACCGGTTTGGACCGGTTCACCCAAACCGGTTGTTCAGCGAACCAGTTGTTCAACCCACTCAGCGAACCGGTTGTTCAACTGGTAGGATACCACACCTGACTTTAGGGGTCCTGTTGTCAGTTTGTGGTTTCCCTTTTGAAAAGAACATATGTCCACTTGATGCTTCCTGTAATGAACCATCATTTGCAAGCATAGTCTCACTGAATGCTATTGCAGCATTAATAGATGTCAATGCTATAACAGTGATGTTAGACTGCTATGACCACTGGTTCAAAAGCAGGCCACCTGCAGGTTTGTGACAACAACTCTCACTGTTCATCTCAATCTGTTTCTTTGTCTCTTCCCCATTGCTGCAAGGCTTAACAAATTAGGCTTGAAACTGAGGTGAATTCAGATAGGTTGTAGATGAAGATGAAATGCACAAAAGAAATATGTGCATGATGGAATTTTAAGTGAAGCAGTTGTTTCACAGGAGCTCTCCCATTCTCTCGACAGAAGGCACCTTAATCCAATGACACGGACAATAATTGCAGAGACCTTTCTTGCTGAAATGGATGACCAGAACATCTAAGTGTCTTGCCATGCTCTTAGATTTCTGCAATGCCTCCTGGGCCTGACTTCTTGACCATTGGATTGGGAATTGGTCTCCTCCACTCAAATCTGCAAGAGTTAGAGACTTCACACACTGGGACAGACAGATCCTCTTCCTCATCAAGCGTTGAAGACCCATCAGTTGCCTTCATCAGGTTTGACTCATCTGCTGAGGTAGTTTACTAGGGTGTGGCCTCTACATATATTATAGCTTCTTGGAGCCATAGGTGAAAGCTGAGCACCACGTGGAGACCAAAATTAAATGAGCAGTTATAAAAGGGCACAGCAAGCCACCCCATTGGAAAAACTACCTCTTCCTGGACACTCCATACATTCCCTAAATATCTTTGCAAAGTGGCTCCCCTCCCCAGGCAAAATGAGCCATAATATAAAGCAAAACGTGTTTATTAAGATGGGGTGGTGGTGGTAACATCTTTATACAGGATATAGAAACAAATCATACAGGAATAAGTGATGAATGAAAGCAACTAATTGAGCAATAAAAGACACTATTAAATGTGAAAATAAGTAACACTGATTCCTGATAACTTTTCTCACGTATCAAATTTATTGATTACATCAGTCCCTTTCCTAGATGGATTTGTTTCTTTCTTAATGCTTGCAAGTGTATTTAAGAATTCCAGAATATGTTTCCAGTTGTTAAATTGCTGAAAAGGCTAGTTTTTGCATACAATATCAAAATAAATAGACTTGGCTCAGAGGAAAAAAAAAAAAACATGGTTTTCTAAATTTAGAAAAAGAGGCCAGGCTGCCATGCTAAAATGCTAATATCACCTTTTTAAAATGTTAATAATGAAACCTAAAATTCCAGGTAACAGTATTATGTTTATCCCATTGGCATACATTGTCATTTTGCATAGAGGAGAGTCTTAGCCTACAGAAGTTTTTCTGATTATTTTTTTCCCCTTCATATGAGGTGAATGCAATTCCAGTCCAGACCTGCTTTTCATTCAAAATGCTTCCTTCTTTACCATTCAGCCATTCTGCATATTTATTTAAAGCCAAAATATAGCAGACTTAGCTACACCAGTGCTAACTCATTTCTTATTTCTTTTTCTGCAGTTTGGCCTATATGTCTTTCTTTCTTTCTTTCTTTCTTTCTTTCTTTCTTTCTTTCTTTTCTTTCTTTCTTCAAATTTTTTCAATGATTGTTCCAAGCAGGAAATCCAAGTTTTTACCAAAATTTGATTGCCATCCTAATTCCAGATCGCTCATTTAGGTTTGGGATAATTTACATGCATGGTCATAAAGAACCCTAAAGTTTTTCCTTCCTTCCTTCCTTCCTTCCTTCCTTCCTTCCTTCCTTCCTTCCTTCCTTCCTTCCTTCCTTCCTTCCTCTTCTAAATTTATTAAAGGTTGTGTTTAATTTTTTGTCAACAATTAAAAAGTAATGATAAAATATCATATTTTAACCTCTTTGTGCTCACTTCCTAAGAGGAAGAGACTGCATTGAGACTTGATCCAGAGGATCAGATGGCAAAATTTAGATGGTTTGCTTGGGAGGAAGAGGGTCAAGATCAGAGTTGGGTTTCAGCAGGTTCTGACCAGTTCTAGAGAACCAGTAGCGGAAATTTTGAGTAGTTTGGAGAACTGGTAGTAAAAATTCTGACTGGCCCTGCTCCCATCTATTCTCTGCCTCCCAAGTCCCAGCTGATCGGGAAGAAATGGGGATTTTGCAGTATCCTTCCCCTGGAGTGGGGTGGGAACGGAGATTTTACAGTATCCTTCCCTTCCCTTGCCACGCCCAAGCTTGCCCACCAAGCCATGCCATGCCCACCAAGCCACACCCACAGAACAGGTAGTAAAAAATTTTGAAACCCACCACTGGTCAAGATAGCTTCTCCTTAGAAGTTCTCAGAATATATCTTTAATGATGCAAGTAATTCCTTCAGTTTGACAAGATTTACATCTATAAGTGAGCAACAATAAAGGTAACCACTTTAAACAACTGTGCTCTGTTTCCTTAATGTTTTTCCCTTCATTGTCATTCTTCATTGGTGGGATTGCCATACTTGAGTCCACATTTACTCTGGGATGCAAAGTTTTAAATACTGTGTAGTTTAATATCTCATTTGCATGTCAATTCCAGGTTGCTCTTGCAAACAACAGGTCTTCACTGATTTGATGGCAGTTCAGGCCAGTACAGTACATTACAGAGCCCTATAATATTGTTCATATTCATAAAGTACAGATATTGGCTTAATTTGCTGAGAGGACAGCTGTTCCATACATGCAAACCACTGAGTGACAAATAGGAAAAGTGAATTTCACAGATGTGAAAAAGTTAAGAGATTAAAACATATTCTACTTCCCAAATACATTAATGGACAAGCTGTCACATGGCAGCTGCTTTTTTTTTTTAAACAAATACCTAATGGGTTCATAGCATTTCCCCAAGAAAGCATTTTATATATGAACTATGTGGATAGGGAAAATAGAATTAGCTATGTAATTATCCCCTTGAGATATAGGACAAACTGCTTTTGTTGTTGTTAATCTAATATCATCTTTTCTTCGTACTTCCCCCACTCACACTTCTTTTTCTGTTTTTGAACCATATGTTTTGTTTTGTTTTTTGCTGAAGTAATTAAATAAACATTCAACAGCCACCAGCTATGAAGCAATAGTCAAGATGGTTCCATCGCTTTCTAAAGTTATCTTCTTGTTTCTTGCTTTATTTTAATAAGAGAATTTGTAACAACACATTGAAGTAAAGTATTATGAAGATCTGTCATTCAAAATCCTAGCATTCTATCCCAATGGCATTCAAACTTTGTTGCCCAAAACCCCAGTAATCTATAATCATGCAGAGGTTCAACGTGGCAGTTTATGATTATAGTGAAATTGAAGGGTCCTTCATTCCCTAGTTTCATTTAAATGAAATGTAGAGAACTCTACAACATTGTAAAATCTTCATTCATTAATTCCAAGCCTTTAGTTATGTACTTTTAAACACAGGTTGTTAATTCATTTTAAAGCCAAAGTAGTTTTATCTGACTGGATTTCAGGCTACCTGAAATACTATGGTATTTGTAGAATTTTAATAAAGCATCTGAAACTATTACTTCCAGAATTCTCTCTTCATGGGAACCTGAGCATATACTATACTTAATCAGATGTTTGCAATTCCAGGAAGCCATTTTTCTCCCTGATTCTTTTTCTTCTTTACTTCCTTTTTTTTTTTTCCAGTTCTGGTGTTAAGAGTGATACAAAGTTCTGGTTCTTACACTTCTGGCAGCCTTAGCGAGTTATTTGATGCTGTTGTAGTGTGTCTTTGATGTTGTCTCTCCATCTTCTTCTGGGTCTGCCTCATGTTCTTTGGCCTTTGCCTCTTTTTGTATGTGCCTTGTATGGTATAGAATCCCAATAAATTATCTCCAGGTGAGCAAACTTCTAACTTGCTGTCCTTGTATGTATTTAAAGATTGGTTCTCTTTCAATTCTTTCTCTTATGATCTCATTTTTTATTTTATCTCTTATGGTCACTCTGGTAATTTTCCTCAAACATGTCATTTCCATGGTGACAACTTCTGCTTATGCTTTATTGCAAGTGTCCTTGTTTGGCACTAATGACATAGGGCGGTGATCAATATGCTTTGTATGAGTTGCTTCTTTATGTTGATCTACCTTTTGTTGTAGCAGTGGAGCTACCTGCTTACCCATTCTTACTGTAGCAAATGTTTAAATGTAATATTTATTTGGTCAATGGCCAACAATATAAAGCAGACAAAAAGGAATAAAACAGCAACAACAATAATACAGAAGCACTCAATGTACTTGAAAAACATCAGAGAAAAAATAACAATAATAATTATAGTAAAAGTGTGAAATCAGTAGAAGAGGAAATAAAACATGATAAAAATAATACTACAGCCACACTCTGTGGATTAATGTACATACACATTAGACAAAATTTAGTAGTCACCATATTTTATCAATTGCAAGAATTAGGTGTTCAGCAGAGTGATGGCACAAGAGGAAAAATTGTCCCTGTGTCTTGTTATCTTGGCATACAATACCTTATAACACAGCCCTGAGATAAGGAGTTGAAACAGTTTGTGTCCAGGATGTGAAGGGTCTGCAGATATTTTCTCAGCCTTCCTTCTGATTTGTACAACATGCAGGTCTTCTATGGAAGGCAGGCTAGTTTAAATTATTCTTTCTGCAGTCTTGACAGTAGACAATATCATATTTGTTCACCTAAACAATAATAAATGCAATGTATTAAGACTATATACTAGCATATATATCCTAGAAAAAAATCAAAGATAACTGAACAAAATATTGGTTAATATAAGTCATTACTTCTTGAATGATTACAGAATATTCATGTAAAAATTGTCTCATCTTCCTAGAAATCTCTCTATTAAGAGGAGGATGTGTGTATATTTATTTATTTATTTATTTATTTATTTATTTATTTATTTATTTATTTATTTATTTATAACATTTATATTGCTGCTTACTCACACATGGTGACTCAAGGTGGCTTACAGGGATATAAAAACACCATATTAAAAAAATAACAAAAAGAAAAATAATAAGCCACCACCACCACCTCACCCGAGCGACAACACTTATTCATAGTAGCTATTTAATGGGCTCCATCCCACTCTGGGTTCCCCAGGCCTGTTGGCAGAACCATGTTTTCAGGGCCTTCCAAAAGAGTGTTAGAGTGGGGCCAGTCTAATCTCTGGGGAGGGGGATGATGCCACTACAGAGAAGGCCCTTCTTTTGGGTCCTGCTAGATATATCTCCCTAGGGGATGGGACCCCCAACATTCCCTTGCCTCCCTGCTCTAGTGGGTTGAGTAGATGTGACCGGCAAGAGACAGTCCCTGAGATAACCTGGTTTCAAGCCATGAAGGGTCCCAAACTTTAAAGGTGACAACTGGTACCATTAATTGCACCCAGAAGCAAATCGGAAACCAATGCAGTTCTTGCAGGAGAGGATATACATGTGCACTGATATTTGCACAAAATTATGCAGGCTGCTGCATTTTGCACCAATGGGAGCTTCCAGATGCTTTTCAGGGGCAATCCCATGTAGAGTGCATTGCAATAGTCAAGACAGGAGGTGACTAGGGCATGAGTGACCATGAGTTTGGACTGTTGGTCCAGGAAAGGGCATAACTAATGCCCAACCTGCAGTTGCACAAACACCCTCTTGGTCATGACTTCCACCTGCTCTTTGAGCAGGAGTCGTGTGTCCAGGCAGTGTCACCCTATCCAAGACCAATGGTGGCAATTCTCCATGGACCAAAAAACCCCAAATCCAGAGCCACTCAGTCTTGCCCAGGTTCAGTTTCAACCAGTTGCTCCCATCCAGCCCCTAACAGCCTCCAGGTACTGTGAGAGAGAGGTCATGGCATTGCTTAACTCACCACAGGCTGAAATATACAGTACAGCTGAGTATCATCAGCATATTGATGATATCTCAGTCCATGGTGATGGATTATCTCATCCAACGGCTTCATGTAGATTTTGAATAGGAGCAGAGAGAGCCCTGTGGGACCCTGCAAAGCAGTGGTGAGGGCTGGCTATCTCACCTCCAATTAACACTAACTGAGAGTGACCACAGCAGAAGGAAATGAACCAGGATAGCACAGAGCCCCCCACAGCCAACCCTCAAAGCCACTCCAGAAGGATACCATGGTTGATGGTATTAAAAGCCACCAAGAGGTTAAGTAGAGCAAGGATGGATACACTTCCCGCATCCCACTAGAGATCATCAAAAAGTGCGACCAATGATGTTTCAGTCCCTTGTCCAGGCCTGAATTCTGACTGGTCTAGATAATTTGTTTCATTCAGAAACCCTTGGAGTTGCCGCACATCCACCTTCTCAACAACCTTCCCCAAAAAGGGAAGATTGGAGACAGTTTGGAAATTATCTAACAGGGTGGAACTCAGCAATGATTTCTTGAGAAGAGGGTGGAGCATAGCCTCCTTAAAGTGCCTCCTCCTGTAGAGAAGCATTAATCACTACCAGAGTCCACCCACCTGTCATCTCCCGGGAAGCTTTCACAAGCCAGGAGGCAGATGGGTCTAAAATACAGGGGCTTGCATGCATACTCCCTAGGATCCTGTTCACTTCCTCAGGAGCAACAGGATAACAGGGCAAGAACCTGCCTCAGTGGGTTCTTGACAAGCAAACATTCCAGCATCTAACTGGGAATGAAGTCAAGCAATTTTGACTTCCAGGAAATCCGTAAATTCCTCAGCACACCCTTCAGGTAGACACCAGTCTCCTCCTTCCCCAGGAGGAGATGGCTCACCTTAAAGAGGGTCACTGGTCCATTATCTGCAGATGCAATTAGTGTAGAAAAGTATTTGCACTTCACTGCATAATTTGCCATGAGGAAGGCCTTAATATCAGCTTTTACATGTGTTCGATCAAGTTCATCCCTTGTCTTCTGCCAGTTGCACTCTAGACATTTCTTCATCCATTTTATCCCTCTCAGTTACTCTGTATACCATAGTGGGCAGAGAGGTCTGCGGGTGAGGAGAGGTTGCATTCTCTGACAAGAATACCAAATCAGGTGTGTGACCACTATTCCTACTCAGACCCTGGATAACTTGGGACAAGCCCATGGAAATCATGGTTTCCATGAAATCCCAGGCTACCTCTGATTCCACCCCCAGGGATGGCAGATTGAAGTCCTCCAGAACTATAGGCCTAAGGAACTCCACTGCCAGTCCTGCAATGAAGTCCAGGAGCCCAGGTAGGGAAGCTGCCAAGGCCAGATTACAAAACACTCCAAAGTTGCACAAAGTAGTCAGAGGAGCAGCCTAAAAGCATGGTATGCTGCACTTAATATTGTCACAGCTGTACAGTCCTACAATGTCTCCTGAAACTCAAACAGGTCTGAGCTTCCACTATCCAGTTACACATCAGAAAAACCCAATAGCAGCTTGCCACACTCCACAGCACTAGTATCCACATGAGTAGGCACAGCTGCCAACAAAGGCCAGGGAACCTTATTTCTTCTGTCAGCCCTGCCTCCATCATAAGATCCATGCTGTCTTTCAAAACTGCAGCTGCCGTACTCTTGGACTTTCAGGCCAGGGCTTATCTCCAACTGATTACAGCACACAGAAGACAGTTCATTGATATCTAGGGGAATCCAAGGGTAGTCCTGGAGAGTTCAGGGAGAGTCCAGGGAAGTCACACAATCATAAATCATCCATGTCCTCTCCTCTGTCTCACTTTTTAGCTGTCCCTTTCATATCTCTCCATTCTTCAAACTCTCGGCCTTTCTGCTTCTCCACCTCTCCATTTCTCCACCAAATCTCCAGCCTCTCAACAAGCTTATCATGCCTGTCTCCCTCTTGCCTTTCTCTAAACACTCCTCCACTTCCACATAACAATCTCCACATTCAAAACTTTCCAGAACCCTCTCTGCAAAAGGGTTCAGAGCACCATCAACAAACACATACAGACACCATCACCATCTTTTAAAAAAAAATATTGACCTAATATTCCTGTAGTATTTGCAGGATAATAAAACAGGTGAAATGTTTTCAACTCTTTATTGCCCACATGTACATATTTGCTCTTCCATGGGGGCTTTATTATTCCTGCCTTGCAAGAGTGCTGAAGAGAGGGTGCTAACTCTAGCTCTAAAAATGCTATTTTGATCTTAGGGAAGGTCATGTCTTTCAGATATCTTGTTGGTTCCCATATAGCCGTGGACACACGGCTGTCTTTAGATATCTTGTTGGTTCCCATATAGCCGTGGACACACGGCTGTCTTTAGAAGAGCACATGACGGCCGTGGCCAAGGGGGCCTTTTATCAGGTCCGCCTGATTCGCCAGTTGCAGCCCTTTCTGGATCGGGACGCCTTGCGCACGGTCACTCACGCCCTTGTCACCTCCCGGTTGGACTATTGCAATGCTCTCTACATGGGGCTCCCCTTGAAGAGCACTCGGAGGCTCCAACTGGTCCAGAATGCGGCCGCGCGGGTGGTTATGGGCGCGTCCCGCTGTGCCCATGTGACACCCCTCCTGCGCGAGCTGCACTGGCTCCCAGTGGTCTTCCGGGTGCGATTCAAGGTGTTGGTTACCACCTTTAAAGCGCTCCATGGCATAGGACCCGGGTACCTCCGAGACCGTCTTCTGCCACCAATAGCCTCCCACCGACCAGTCCGTTCCCACAGAGAGGGTCTCCTCAGGGTGCCATCAGCCAAGTTATGTCGGCTGGCGACACCCAGGGGGAGGGCCTTCTCTGTGGGAGCCCCAGCCCTATGGAATGAACTGCCCCCGGAAATTCGTAAGATCTCCGACCTCCAGGCGTTTCGCTGCGCATTGAAGACCCTGTTGTTCCGCCAAGCCGGACTATCAACACAATAGTTTTAAATTGGGTATTTAAATTTATTGGGGTTTTAAATTTGAGCCACCTATTTAATTATTTTAAATTTTATACTGTTGTTTTGTCTGTGTTTTTAAATAGGCTGTACACCGCCCTGAGTCCTTCGGGAGAAGGGCGGTATAGAAATAAAATTATTATTATTATTATTATTATTATTATTATTATTATTATTATTATTATTATTATTATTATTATTATTATTATTATTATTATTATTATTATATTCCATCTTACCCAGTTTCTAATATGTAGAATATATCCTATTCTAACCTGAATCCATATCCCTTATTCTATTGAAAACCAATTGCTTGGCTTGATCATACCCTAATGAGATTTAAAATCTTGGAGAAATACAATGCCAGCTTATGTTCTCTTGTTTCCAGAGAGAGTAGAAGTTATTTATCAGCACTAGAGGGGCAGACCAGCCAGTAAGAATTGAATTTTCAGCCTAGTTTAACAAGGTCGGACTCAACAGCCTTGATCTATGAAGAGAAGAATTTATCTTGGAGAATTAATGGTGCAAGGCCTTGAGGAAAAACATTAAGTTTGAGCCAAAGATTTAAGGAAGATATACAGATGATGGCTTCAACTTTTATCAATCCTGTCTCAGGGAATAGAAGTGCATTTGAAACACAATGAGGCATCTGGAGAACTGCTCTAATAAATTTGGATATAACTCTTTCTGGAGGTGTAAACCAAGCTAAGGGTCCGGACAGGGTCCCGTAATGAAGCTGTGTTTGCTGCTTGGCCTGAAAAAGCTTAATTGCAGCAAGAACAGAATATCGTCCCTTTGAGGAGCAAAAATTAGAGAATAGCATTAGCTGATCTTTGGCCAGAGGCAGCTGCATATTCATAATATGCTTTTCCTGGGCTGGGGGCATAAATGACCATGCCTAGTTACTTAAAGATGATTACTTGCTCTATGTCATTTCCATTGAGATATAACGAATAAGGTTTTGGGATGTTAGCAAAGGCCCCAACCTTAGTTTTCTGGTAATTTATGTCCAGTTTGTCATTATTACAATATTGGACAAGGACGGATAAGACTCTTTTAAGACCTACAGGTGTCCTGGAGAGAATTACAGTACAATCTGCCTAGAGCAATAGAGCAATGCTTCGATCTCATATTTTTTTGGGGTGGTAATTTGGTTAATTTAACTATTTTATCATATCATTAATGTAGAACTTGAGTGGGGGGGAGAAATTACCCCCTTTTAACCATCTTTTGAGTTTGGACAGTTATGGATCCTCCTCATACTTCAAATGCATGAAGACTTTTAAGAATATGATAAAAGCTACTTAGATTTTGGATGTGTATGGATCAGAAATAAAGGTGGACAAAATAAAAATATGTATTGAATTTGAAAACTACTACTATACAATAAACAATAGTAGTTTAAATCCCATAAAATTAAGATATATGGACAAGCAACAATATAGAATATTTCTGTCTAACTGATAATCTATTCAGTAGAATGGAGTCACCATCCATATTCATGTGAAGAATTTTCCATAAGATCTTCCTACCTATCCAGGCCTGAAAGAGCAGAAGATTCTCAAACGTTTGAAATTCTTTCATACCTGGTTATATTTAGTATGTTTGACAATAGGCCATGAATATTGCAGCAACATTTCAGGCTCAAAAGTGGCTTTAGGTGGGTCAGCCACAGTTTAAAAAAAAAAAAAAACTCCATAAAATTGTTTTCCAAAGCAGCTTAGAAAACAGTTGTTAGAAGCAAAATCTGATCTGTTTTTTAATATTCTAAGATGGAATAAAGATGCAGGAGAAATTAGCTGCAGCTGGAAAGGAGGTCTCCATTTATTTAGTAGCCAGAAACAACAGTGACAACAGCATGTTTCTGGGGTGGCTGACAAATTTGGGTTGACAGTAGATGGGCTTTTATACAATTTTTGGGGCTTTGTGATTGAGATGCCTGTGCACTCACTCTCACACACAGGTAAGTGTGGTTTAGAGAGTTTATTAATGTTCTCTAGAAATTCCCTTCATCCAGCCTCAGAACTGTCCAAATAAATCCAGCCTCAAGCAGGTCAAGTTTAGTCCATAAGGCAATGGCCAACAGCCAATAAAACAATGGAAAGTTGCTCCAACAAATAAGTCTACCAAACAAAGTTAATCCACCAGGCCAAACTGAAATACACTCACAAGAGTTCACTTGACAAGAGAAGTTCAGAGTCTCCAAAGTCCAGCAGGAAGCATGAGAAACAAATGCACACACAGCCAGAAACCAAACACATTTTTCCCAGCAATGCTGCCCTCTGCCTGCCATGATAAATAGTTTTCTGGTGCAGCTCATCAAGATGGGTGGGGCCTTTTCCCAAGTAAATTGGTAGATCTCTGTTGTTCTTGTCTTTTCTTTGCCATGTGTGCTCTTGGATCCACCACAGAAGGCAGCTCTTCTTCTTCACTGACCATCAGTCCCTGCAAGATGTCTCCAAAATCTCTTTTGACCAGCTGTTCAGAGTCATTAATTAATGACTGATTAATTACTGATGTGTCAGGAATGAGCTCATCCTCCCTTGAGCTGACCTCTGAGGAAGAATCTGAGGTATCATCCAAGGGAGTCATCACAACCTGTTCCTGTGCAAGAGTATGTCCTTTAATATTTTAATGGCTGTTGCCAGATTCCTATGGGATCATGTAGGGGTAATGACTGACTCTAAAGGCAAAAGCGGAAATGCAAATCCTAGGTGTTTTGTTTGTCTGACCTACTCTTGTCAGTTTTGGCTCCTTGTCTATTGTGCTGCTGGCTGCTCTTAGTTTATGAATAGAGTGGCCTGGCTTTATGAATGGATACAAAATATCCATTTTGCTTGAAGCTGTTTTCCTATAGCCAAAAGACTGGGGCTTTGTTAAGGAGATTTTCCTTCTCTTCTCCTCTAGGGGAAATATTCTATTCTCTTTTAATAATCTGCAGAATATTTCATTCTGGGGAAGGCAGGATCTTCTCACATAGTCATATACTGTATTTGTTTGTGTGTGTGTGTGTATCCTGTTTCCCCAAAATAAGACAACCCCGGATAATAAGCCCAATCAGGCTAATATATATAATTTTCACTTGTAATATATCATCTTGTAGGTAACTTGACATACTCCAAATCCTGCTAAATTATAGCCCCAGTTACCTCACCTTTGGGACTGTTTGGAGTCATAATTTTAATAATATATGGAATAATGTTTATTATCTGTTGTAGCGTGGGAATAACGAGAGGCACAAGGAAGCTAGTGACAACAGCTCTTTAATTCAGGGTGAGACTTCAGCAAAGAAACACAGGCAACAGCCCTCCTTATATACAGTTCTGAAATAACCATTAACCAATCACAAACATTCTATCATTTGAATTTCCCGCACAAAATAGATACATACATAACATTATCCTTATTTTAATGAATGAATAGGAATGAAGCACCACTATTTCTGCTTCCCAATCCCTCCAAAACTGGTTGGAGATCATCATGTTCTTGACTGACCTTGCAGTGCTGAGAACAATAAGCAAAGAATTGCTATGCCACAAGCCTGTATAATTATTTCATATGGTGAACATCTGATAGCTCATAAGCAAAGCAGTGAAAATTGGAGAAGATTCTGGGAGCAGCAGCTTTAATGGTGTCTTCTTCTTGTACCTTTGGAATATCTATGAAGGTGCCTGTAGCCTCAGAGGTGGGTGGCAAGATGAGGCACACATTCTTGCAAATGGTAAAACATGGTACTCAGAAGTTTCACAACAGAACATTAAAAAAAAATACACGCTATTCTTACAGTGATTTCAAATATGCTGAACCAGATGAAAATTGGATGAGCTCTCAAATACAATCTCAATCATAGAATGACAGAAGCTGAATTTAAATAAGCAGAGCCTTCATATAGAAGTGACCAGAGAGGCTATGTAAAGTCTTCCAGTTGAGGCAAACCTTGTTTGAATTCTCAGTTGAGATACTTATCAGTTGATTATAGATATTCATGTCATTGAGCTTACATATTTGTCAGGTGTTCTGTTTGTTCTGCTTTGTTACTTTAACATTATCTGGGTAGAAAGCTCTTGATTCTGTTATATATTAAACAATATTTTAAGGAGGTTTTTTTCCTACATATACTAAAAATAATACCAGAATTTTATCTGTGTCTGCGGGAGTGTGCGGGTATATGTATATAGTGGAATATTTCTTACTCAGACACTTCTTAAAATGAGTTGGAATAAAAATTATGCTTACAGAACTACTTTATAGTTACCATACATTGGCCTTAAATTAACTACTGATTGCATCACATATTACTATCTTATCTGTGGTTTACTTTCAGATTTTTGGCCTTTGCTGTGAAAGCTCCAGCTAGCTCTGCTAACTCATTTTTCTCCTTCAATTTATATTTTCACCTTGAAAATATTTAAAGGCTGTGTGATCCCTTGAGTCATTTTCATTTCTTCACTATCTGTGCAAATTTATCCTCCTCCGGTCATTTCTAGAATAATTGCATTATTTTTGTTGTCCTTATATCTTTACTTGTTTTAATAAATTCTTCTTAATTGTTGTGATTTGCCAGTTGGGAAGAAACCTGTGTCCTATTTATGTATGCATATAGTTCAAACTGGTCTGATCATTTTTACTATCTAGCAGAACAGGATAAATGCCTGTTAGCAAACTCTATAGTTGGTATTCATTTCACAGAATTTTAAAGGTAGCCTGTTTTAAGACAAGGCCATTTATGTTGTTCTCAGCAAGAATGTAAAGGTCTAGCATGCAAGTGCAGAGATCTGAGGCTATGTGTGATATGCTGAACAGGATCAGCCCTTCCTAGAACTGTAATATCTTGATAGCATGCTGGTAATCTTAGAATAAACTAGTTTGAGAGTTCATCCTCGTATCCACCGAGTGCAGCATGAAAATGACCCACTTAAACATTTTTAAAAGCTACCTTTGCATGATGTTGTCTTGGTCTCAACTCCAATCCACCAAGTAAATTCATTTTAGCAGTTTCGCTTCTAAATACTATCTAACTTATTTTCTCAATATACATTTTGACATGGACATAATTCATAATAATTTCACTGACAATGAAATAGTTTTGTGTTGTGTGGATTTGAACTTGACCTCCTACCAAGTGGTTAGCTGCAGTGGTGGGTTTCTACCGGTTCGTCCCAGTTCAGGCAAACCAGTAGTGGCAGTTGCGGGAGACTATGCCCACCCATCCAGATATCATCATGGATGCTCTATGCATGCACAGAAGGTTCTGTGCATGCGCAGAAGCACCACATATGAGTGAGACTGCACACACACATGCCCCCAATTCTGAACCGCTAGCAAAGGTAAGTGGAACACACTACTGGTTAGCTGAATATGTTTTTATAACTAGTATGCTTCTGAAGGTGTTACAGACACCTTAGTGTTTGATATACAGTGTTTCATCAAAGTGCTTGGTCCACTACCATGATTTTGGCTTGATCCAAGCCCAGTCTAAAATGAGCTAGATTAGTTACAATTTATACATGTTTTACTTGGTGCCACAAATGGATTTTTTTCATCCACAGAGTCATGTTCTGCAGAGCAGCTTGTATAGGTACTGAATTGGATCCATTCTGCCAATATGCTGAAACTATCATAACCACCATTTCTGAATGTCATTGGCTGTTGTTAACTGATTGCAGCATTGAAAATGGATGGTTTCATTTCTTAATCAAATCAAACCTTTATTGTCAATGCACAACATGTATACAATGAAATTGAATAATCTATCAGTATGTTGCCAAGGGTTCTTTGGAAAAAGACTTTTGAAAGTTTTCTATGTTTGGGATCTTTGGCTATAGGAACATCTATGGTCGAGCTCAAACACTGGTAATATCAATGACTGAAACTGATATTTTGGCGGTTAGGGTAAAAGTGGACTTCCACCAATGAGTGAACCAAAACTTATGGTGGCAGTGCCATCACTTTAGCTGTTCAGGCAACATGATCAATTACAGAAATACTTATTGCTTTCTTTAATTTAGGGACACTCCTTTAATACATCTGCTTTTCTGATGGTTAGTGGATTGTCCCAATGGCTCTGTTGTCTTAAATCATTTTACCTATGTCAGAAACCATACGATCGTTATCAGCTTTAATCATTGTCACAGATTAATCTTTTGACTCTGGGGATGCTTGGGCTTTGGCTCAGCTACATGATTTAATAAACAAACTTGGGGTAAACTTTGGGAGATCACTTTAGAAAAATTGAGATGACCTTTCTCTTGTGACAGAAGACCAAATCATTTTCTATCAGCAGTTTTCAAAAAAATGATATTGGTTTTTTCTGTTTTACTCTACTAGCCTCAGTAACTTTTTTGGATTTGTGTGTTATGTTCCAATTCATACCACTGTTATTGTTTCATGGCAAACAATATCCTAACAAATAGTTCTATTATTTGAAAGAGACAGCTACAAGCTGGCAGAATAATGTATCCTGAGATCTATCATCAAACTATGCTAATGTTACTCTTGAAGGAGAATTGAGTAAAATTAAAGCAAGTTGCTGAAATAAGTGAGAGATTTATGTCATTGCTCCGATTCTTGCCCTAAAAAGTGCTTATTCAACTCCACTCAATGGCAATTAAAGCAAATTTTCTAAACATATATTGACCTGGTAAGTGGTTTCATATTTTATTATGTTTACTTTAATCCTTTTTGGACTCAATAATATAGCATTACTGTTTTATACTTCAACTTTTAATTAATAAAATTAGCTTTGATAAGCATTTTATATATGTAATCAACATATACTTTTATATAGGAGCTGAGTTTAAATTAATCAAAATTAAATTAAAATCGGTGCTAGTGCCATAAAAAGAATTGCGTCAATAGTAAAGAAAATATGGGATCATTTTGAATATTCATCATCAGCTTTATAAATGTATTCTATGACTTTATATATCTGCGGTACCATATCTAATGGATTACTTTTCAATGTTTTATGACATATAACTTGAAATAGTTTGAAAATTCAAAAGGCACCAGATAAATTCAAACATGTTATTCAGACCAGCTTCAGATATACTTTGAGTATCACTTAATGAAACTTAAAATATGTAAATTAGCATCATGCTAAATGTGTCAGAGCTAATGTACTTTATTATACTTGTATGTCTTTGAAATCCATATAGACTATTAAGAAAAAATGCCATATTCCCACCCCAGATGTATGTTTGTGTCTCAAAGGATTTTCTAGTGGAAATTAATTAAAGCTCTCACATGCTATTCTTCCCTTAAGCCTCTCAATATGCTTAACTGACGTGATGGGGCTATGATCCATTTTTTCCTAGAGCCCTCATTAAATAAGTTAATTTGGCTTAAACATACATTTTCCCCCCAAAGTCACTAATACGCCTCTACTTGATTGCATTACCTGAGGTCAACAAGAATATGGCACTGGTAATTAAATAGTTTCTTCTACCCACTGTAAAAGGGCATTAAAATGTATATATGATTCCGAAGCCCACAGTTGACACACATTCATTACTATCAGAACATCTAATATTTTAAAACAAAATGAGGAAGTCTGATTAATGATTTTTTTTTTCTTATTTCTTAAGTCTCTTTGATATTGAAGTGAGTTATAGACAAGGCTCCTATGTATACATAGAGCAGAATGAATAGGAATGAATGAATAGGACTTAGCCTTCCATCCTTTCGAGGTAGGTAAAATGAGGACCCGGTTTGTGGGGGCAATAAGCTGACTTTGTATAAAATAGAACACCGCTGGGGCGGGGGGGGGGCAAAAAGCCCTACTAAGCAGGTATATACAAAATATGAAGGCTATTGCTTAATGCATTGTAAGCCGCCCTGAGTCTCCGGAGAAGGGCGGCATATAAATCGAACTAATAAATAAATGAATGAATAAAATCTGAATGACTAAAATAAGTAAGACTACTGTAGGCTGCAAAACCAGCTGGATTTTCTTATCCAGTTAATTTAAGTACTTTTAAACAGACTTAGAAACTAACATTCCCTTATAGTGGAAAGAAGAGCAATCTATTTCATTTCTCCATGTTTATCATGTTACAAACAGGGATGAAATCCATCAGGTTCTAACAGGTTCTGGAGAACCGGTAGTGGAACTTTTAGTTTGGAGATCCGGCAAATACCACCTCTGGCTGGCCCCAGAGTGGGAAGGGAATGGGGATTTTGCAGTATCCTTCCCCTGGAGTGGGAAGGGAATGGGGATTTTGTGATATCCTTCCCCTGCCACGCCCATCAAGCCATGCCCACAGAACTGGTAGGGAAAAATTTTGGATTTCACCCCTGGTCACAACCACCAGATTTTCCCACAAACCAAACTTAAAGCAATATAAATGGGTCATTTTTTAATTTATTTTTTTTCAGGACCTATATTGCATAAAATGACTCTAGGTAGTTCACAACAATTTATATTAAAAAAAAAAAAACAACAACAGTTAACACATAAGCTTCCCCCTAAGTGCCACACCCAACATCCATCTGTCTGCTCCTATTCCAATGCTTATCTTCCAGGCTTCATAGCCTTCCAGAAGGCTAAAAGCGCACCCTCTGGTCTCCGATGTGTGTGTGTGAGAGAGAGGCTTTTCCAAGGAAAGGAAAGGGATGGCCATTGGGAAGGCATGCTTCTGAAGTCCTATCAGATGGAAAGGTTTAAGGGAGGATATCTAGAGCACATCTACTCTATGTAACCCAGTGGAATATGCAGATACTTTAGGGAAAGGCATTTCACAAATAACCTGCTCCAGCGCCATATAGAGTTTTAAATAAAAGGAAAAGAATTGGAGATGGGGGGCTCATGGACGATGACACAGTTTGGACATTCAGTACCAGTCCATTTAGCCTTTTTTCTTTCTAGAAACACAGGCTGCTAGATTTGACTGAAAACCCAATCTAAAATGATAATTCTCCTACCGACTACCTTGAAAGAACACCAGATACCTATAATTTGGGGTGGTTCTTTTTCCTTTTAAGCATCCGTACTATATTTTTGAGAGGCTGAAATGTACATAATTCAATGGAGTAAGAGAAGGTTTGGAGCTGGGCTCTGTTAATGTGTGGGTTTTTTTAAGAAAGATGCCTACAATGTTGTTTTTGGGAGAGAATTAGATGATTTCCTCATACGTATGATGGAAAAAGAGCAATATACCCCTTCCCCAAGCAAATAGGAAAGCATTACAATAACAAAATAATAATAATAATTCCCACAGGAATTGAGCCCCTAACACAAAAACTGCAGAATAAAAGTCCTTCACAAAGGAAAAAAAAAAAAAAAACCCAACCGGATGGAGAGACGAACAATAGGAGTATCTTCCAACACATATTTACCTTGGCAATTGGCTGAGAGAATCCAGGTAAATTTAGGAAACATAACTGCAAAGAGGTTCATGCTAACTTTTTTAATGAAAAAAAAATCTTATTACCTTTGTTGTTAATTTACCTTATAACTATGGCCTGAAACTTTCTTTTCCTGAGTAAAATTCCATGACATCCAGAATATTTTAATGTCTAATAATTTAAATATTGGGTTTCTGACTCTTGGTTGCTTGTGTATGGGCTGATTTGTTAACTGAGGTTCCAAAAGATATCTAAATCACATAGATTGTGATTTAGATTTGATATTTTGGTTTTATTATGATAGAAAGCAGTCCTTGAGTTGGCCAGTGGACTTTGCAAAGGCTATCAGTGTCTTTCTTATAGGTGATATCTCTCTTCCCCACCATGCTCTGCACATATATTTATTTAATCAATGTATATGGCCACACTCTTACCCACAGCACTTACGAAAGATAACAAGATATACAATGCAGCTTTCAATTGGCATCATACCATCTTCCAATACGGGCACATCTAACTTCCAGATGAAAAACCAGATTTTTGATGCCATACAGAAAGCTAATGTGAGATCTAATCAAACCTGAGAGTGAGTGGGGAGATAATTTCAGATGGTGGATAATGTCATGGAAGGGTACACTTCCTGAGCGCAAACAGATTTGATTAGTACAAGGAAGGGATCTAAAAGATGCCCAACCTGGAAGATCATGAAGGCTAAGTAGCCTACAAGAAAGTACACTATACTTTTCCCTTTATCCATAGATTTCATATTCAATTTAAAAAAATGCCTGTGAAAGCTTAAACAATAAGTCTTTTAAGAAGAAATTCAAGGACCGAGCACTTGGTAAAGTAGTGTTATTATAATATTAGAAAAGCCATTAATGATACATAAGCCGCTACCAGAAGTGCAAGACTCAAGCTAGATATATAATAGGGACAAGGTTGAAATCTTATACTTACATTATAATTTATCCGATGATCAGTTTGCTGCAGCATACTGGACAGATTCAGCTCATCAATCTGCATGGAATTTTCCAGATGATAAAATCTTAATTATTGCAGAAAGCAATTATTTTATAAACTAATTCGGCAGCATTCTTTGCATTTTGAGAGTGGTGAGGGTGGGGGATCAGAGGGAAGAAAAGACTATCCCCCATTAAATGCAACAATGAAATGGTCTCCTTCCTACTGAAATTAAAGCACCCTCAGATCAGCACAGGCCCGATAATGTGGCTGAAATGCAAGGTTGCAAGGGGAATATTGTGAATTAATCTTGACTTTAGTGCACTGTTACTGTTTGCCTAAAAATCAATCTTTCTGGCATTTTATAGGCATTCTGCAAATGGAAAAGAAGCAAATGAGCCATTTGCTGCTTTTATTTTCTATATATAGTTATGCCTTGAGTTTTCCCATTTGCCTCTTTCTTTCTTTTTTTTTTTTTCCAGCAGAGAAATTCTTGTTTTGCAATATAATTGAGACTCTAATTATTAGTTATGACTGGAATCTGATTCTGTGTCCCTGGTGATATACCTATTGTTGCACACAAACCACTGAAAACATATATAAAAGTTGGGTTATAAAGTCATTACAAAACAGCAGTATAATGAAATATCCTGCAGTCAGTTCAGAAGGACTGAAACTACAAAATGCCACTTTGATTTAGTGTTTAAACTTGAAATATCTATTTTTTTTTCCCAAATGATATTTGCCATAGGGTGCCTGCAGTTTAAGATGCTTGAGGGGAAAAGGCATACAATATGCATGTTCTAATTTAAGGACTGATATTTTCAAGGTGACAGAATAAACGTTAACATTGTGATTGGAGGTGAGTAAAAGAAAGATTTCTGTATGAATCTGAACTCTTAACCTGTCTCAGCTACTGTGAAAACAGAAGAAAAGTTTAATCGGGTGTAGCTAAATTGTTCTTCATCTATCTGGTCAAAATAAATGAATATTTCCATTTCAGACATAAGTGGGAGAAATAGGTGGATCAATGTCAACCTGTAACATTGAGGGGAAATCATATTTATGACTTCAAGTTTAAACCAGAAGTGAATAATTGGATTAAATATTATTTCTAAGCAATCTATAGAGTTAGAATCTACCCTGAATAATAGTGTGCCTTTACTGACTCCTTGACACATAAGAACGAAGCTCAGATGAAACAGTAAAGGAAGACAACCAGCAGCATCTTGCCAGCAGGTTGACTTTAAGAGTTCCAAAGTTACATAACACATAAGTAAATCTCACCAGGGAAATCCATGTGCAAGACAAGTCCCAAGAAGTGGTGCTTCTGACACTGAAATTTATGACACACCACACAAGACCCAGATATGGGAAACAATAAACCATGAAACTGAAGATATTATACTGGAAAGCAAACAGTTATCTCTAAGAATCACCTGATTCCCAATGCCTGGTTAAATAGATCCAAGCCTGGTGTTTCTCACTGGGAGGAGTGAGGCTGCTTCCTTCTGAGTAGCCTTACTGATCTCTGTGTTTCTCTTCATTTTGTAAGGCTGTGATGGCAAACCTATGGCACACATGCCACAGGTGGCACACAGAGCCATATCAGTGGGCATGCAAACTCAGCTCCGGCATGCGTGTGTGCACTGGCCAGCTGATTTTCGGGCCTTCTGGGCCCACTGGAAGTAGGGAAACAGGCTGATTCCTGCCTACGGAGAGCCTGGGTGTGTATGGAATAGGCCCGTTTGTCTCTCTCCCCAGGCTCCAGCGGCTTTCTATGAGCCTGTGGAGGGCGAAAATGGCCTTCCCCACCCACCTGGAGGCCTCCCAGAGGCCAGAAACGGGCCGGTTGCCAACTTCCTAGAAAGCCTCTGGAGCCTGGGAAGGGCAAAAAACAGACCTACTGGGTCCACTATGCCATCACATGCCAAAAGCAGGGAGAGCATGGGGGGGGTGTCACATGCGCATGCGTGGGGGGCGGGGCACATAGAATTATGGGTGTGGGCGGGAATGCACAGGCGTGACCCCCCCGCACCTCCCCCGCTTTTGCCACACGATGGCAAAAAGGTTAGCCATCACTGATGTAAGGTCTCCTGCTTATGCATGGGGTTGGACTAGAAGAGCTCCAAGGTCCCTTCCAACTCTGTTATTCTGATTGTTGCATCCTTTCCTTAAGTCTTCCTCTCCTTAGTGACAGTACAGATTTTTCTGGAGTAAAGATCTGATGGCAGCAAACCTAGCCTAGGGTTATGGAAGAGTGTTTAGAGATCCATCATGGGTGTCATGAAGGATGAAGCTCAAGCCACCAAATGTGAAGCCCATGACAGCTTCAATAGATTTGTTTTATTAAGATGCACAATTACAAAGGGTAGTTCTCCTTGCAGTCCATGAAAATGCAAAGATCTCCCATGAGACCTTATTACACATAACAAAGAGCAGAATACCTGCAGCCTCATTATGCTGTCCTCTTTAAAACACCTGTGTTTAAGCAAATATTATACAATGGATATCATGACCTCCTGAATGATATCCCCCACAAAGATCAATTTGGCATCTACCACGATGATGTTCCAGAAGTCTTTAAAAAGTTGGCTGTTCTCCCAGGCTTTTGAATAGGATATGTATAGAGTCCAGCTGATTATGTTTTTTATTATACCGAGTGTGTTTGTCCAAATGTATGGGAATTTCTCTTTTTTATTGTTTTCTGTATTTTCTGTAAGCTGCCCAGAGTCATTCTGGAGATAGGCAGCTTCTAAATAGCATAAAATAAAATGAAATGTGAATTATTTTTATATTGGTTCTATTTTTCCAAGATTGCATACTTTTCCTTATTTAGCTTATATGCAGAATACATAATGAGAAATGCTGCAGAATAAGTAATAAGGATTGGAACAAAAAACCTCTAACAATCTCAAAAAATGCTGATGATAGCACCATGATGGTTGGAAGTGAGAAAAATCTAATGAAGCTCTAATTGAAGTTGAAAAAAAGCAAGTGTAAAAGCTAAGTTGAGCTTCTGCTTGCTATTAAACAGGTAAATAATTATATCAATAGGTATTGTCTGAATGAAAGGAGGCAAAATTAAACCGGTCACAGACTTTATTCTAGATTCAAAAATTCGAAGGCATGGTGACTGTAACTATGAAATAAAAAGACTTGGAGAAAGACTGTGACAGATTTAGATGAAATATCCAAATATAAAGACATCACACTGACAACAAAGGTATAAATTGTCAAGACTATGGTTTTCCCTTTTGTAATATATGACTATGAAGGCTGGACCACAAGAGAGGATGAACAAAGAAGTTATTAATAATAATAATGCCTTTGAATTGTGGGCTGGAGAAAATTGAGAATACCTTGGATCACAAGTGATTCAATGTTAGATGAAGTAAAATCGGACTGATTCACAGGAAGCATTAACATTAAAGTTAAACCTAAACTATTTTGGACATGTAGTAGAAAGGCATGAATCATTGTATACACCCTGATGCTTTGGCAAAGGCAATTGAAAAAAAAAAAGCAGACAGAAGACAAGGTGCTTATAGGCAACCCTGATGACACAAGCATGATCTTATAGAACTTCAAGAAACAGTTACTGATGATAATCTTGCTGAAGTGATATCTGTCAAGTCACACACACACAGAAAAAAAAATCACAAGTGTTCCCTTACTATATATAGTAATGAGAGTACAATCAACATGTTACAAGGATTGGTGGATCAGGCCCAATAAAGAGACTTGAGACTTCAAGTAAAATATCTCTCCTTTTATTTGCAGGTTCATCACATCAACACTTGGTTACATTAGGATCTGAGCAACATGGAGGAGTGTGCCCACCTTTTGTACCTGTGGGCGGGGATTCAGGTAAGGAGGGGCCTATGGGAGGAGCTGGCCAGGTGGGTGTCTGGGTTAACCCTTGCACTGCTGAGCTATAGCTGGTCCCTGGCACGGGTAGGGCATTTATACCTGACAAATCCCCCTCTAAATGCCTGACCTGTGTCTGTAGGCCTGACTGACTGGTTGGTACCCTGTGGCGAATGTTGAGCTTGGAAACTAAGTGTGAGTGTTGTTTGCCCTGCAGAGGTTTTGTGAGTATGTCTGCAGTCTGTTCTTCTGTATCGCAGTGTATGGCCTTTATGAAACCGATTCTGGAGAGCTGTCTCACATGCTTATACTTTATATCTATGTGCCTTGACCTTTGTCCTACAGCGTCGGACATGGATATTTCTATAGCGGCCTTGTTATCTTCGTAAACATTTATTGGGTAAGCTGGTTCTTTCCACACGCTGGCCAGTAGGTCGTCGAACCAGATGAGGTTGTTGGCGGCCTTGGAGAGGCATATGTATTCAGCTTCGGTAGTCGAGGTTGCCACCAAGATTTGCTTGCCTGTATACCAATGCACCGGACTGTTATTTAAGTAGAATATGTATCCAGACGTGCTCTTCCGGCCTTTGGTGTCTCCGGCCCAGTCAGCATCGGCGTAGCAGGAGAGGATGGGTTCGTTGGATTTTTCAGGCTCTAGGGTTAGGCATGCATTGGCACTTTGTTTCAGGTATCTTAGCACCCTTTTCACCGCGTCCCAGTGGTATGTGGTGGGTTTGCTCACGTGTCTGGACAATAAATTAACTGATAGAGCAATGTCCGGTCTTGTCCAGTTAGCGATATACAGCAGAGAGCCTATGACTGACCTGTACAGCGTGTTGTCTTCAAATCCGGGTGATTCATCATGCATGTTTCTCAGGAAGTCCGTCTGCATGGGCGAATCACACCCCTTGGCGTCTGCCATGTTGCACTTATGGAGTAACTCTTCTATTTTCTCTTTCTGTGACAGCTGGAAACCTTTTGGTGTTTGGTTGACTTGCACCCCCAGGTACCGGTTTATCTTTCCGAGGTATTTTAGGGTGAAGTGCTCGCTCAGTCTGCTGGCGAAGGTGTCGCGGTTCTCTTCGTGCTTGCTGATATATAGTATGTCATCCACGTAAACCAGGATGTATTCTGGCGAGTCCCCCTCCTTCCTGGTGAAGAAGCAGTTGTCAGCTATGGTCGCCGTGAACCCCATAGACTTCAGTGCCTCTACCAAGCATTCGTACCAGCGCTTGCCCGATTGCTTCAGTCCGTATAGGCTCTTGTGGAGTAACCAGGTGTCCCCCCTGTTGGTTTCTTTGCTGTGAGGCGCTCTGATGTATATCTCTTTATCTAGATTGGCGTGCAAGTAGGCAGTCTGTACATCAAACTGGTGCACCTCCAGTCATAGCAGAGATGCGATGACCAAGGCGCTTTTTACACTCTCTGTCCTTACGGTGGGCGAGTAGGTGTCAGTGTAGTCCTCCGGGAACCTTTGAGCAAACCCCTGGGCAACTAATCTTGCTTTGTATAGGCTTTGCCCACCCTCTAAGTTTTTGATCTTAAAGATCCATCGGGTGCCTATTGTGTTCTTGCCCTCTGGGACTTTGGTTGGGGTGTAGACCTCTAGCTTCCTCAGGCTGTCCAGCTCTTTGGCCATGGCTAACTCCCACTTTGCCCTCTCTTCCTGGGGTAGTCTCAATACCTCTTCATAGGAGTTGGGTGTGACGTGATTCGTGTGCACGTGCATCACGTAATCATTTAGTCTTCTTGGCAATTGGTTTCTGGTAGACCTGACCGGTCTGCCTACCGTCTGCTCAGTGTCATGCAGATGTCTGGCCTCTCTTTGGGTCAGTGAGTCTACACTTATCTTGGGGTGATTCTCCTTCCATCCCTCAACCTTGATGCCTTGGAGGTTGGGCCTGGGCCTATCCCCTTCCCATCTATCCACTGCCTCGCTTTCGTCTTGAGCTTGCTCAATTGGACTATCCTCTCGCTTGGTGAGTACCTCGTTTAAGTGTATTCTGGACCAGTTGGCCTGCTCATGGAAAGTCGCTGTCCTAGATATCACGAATCTATTATTGCTATCCACAAACCTGAAGCCCTTGGTTCCTGGCTCGTATCCCATAAACCTCAGTCTTCTGGATACCTTGTCCCCTTTTTTGCGTAACTGTTTGGGTATGTGGACATCAGCGGTCACGCCGAACACATGTAAGTGTGCTATCTGTGGCTTTTTGTTATACATGAGCTCGTATGGTGTTTTGTCTATCACACTGGACCATGTTCTGTTGAGAGTGTAGTTGGAATAGACCAGGGCTTCAGACCAGAAGTGCTGGCCAATGCCCGCGTCCTCTAAGGCGCACCTGACCATCGTCTGGAGCGTGGAGTTGCGCCGTTCTGCGACCCCGTTCTGAAAGGCGGAAAACGGGGACGACGTAAAGTGAATCACGCCTTTGGATCTGAGCCAATGGGAGAAGTCCTTAGATAGAAACTCAGATCCTCTGTCAGTCATGATTTGCTTGATCTGTGTGTTGTTTTGTGTTTCTACTCTTTTGTAAAACTCTTTGAATTTCTGGAAGACCTCATCCTTTTTCCTTAAAGTATAGACGAAGCCATATCGGCTAAAGTCATCTACTATGGTGAGAAAGTATCTTTTCTTGTAATTTATGGATGGCCTTAGGGGCCCTACCAGGTCCATGTGAACTAGGTCGAATATTTGTTTGGCGGCGCGTAACGACTTCTTGGGCCTGGGTTTTACCTTTAATTTTGAACATTTGCACACCGAGCACTCGAGGTAGTTTTCGCAGTTCTTTATTTTGACACCCTCGGTACAATTGGCCATTTTCTGGACCACGGGGAAGCTGGCGTGCCCTAGCTTCCGGTGTAGCAGATGAGCACAGTCGTCATGCATGGGTTTGCCTATTGAGGGCCCCTTTTGGGTGTGTCTGTTGTGTCGTGTTTCTTGTGTCGTGTCGCCATCGCTATCTACCTCTCTCCCATCTACCTGTTCTCCCTCAGTCCTGCCCTGATCGGTGCCCTCTGTGTCCTCTGAACTGGTGCACACGCTGTGGGCGTCATCCTCATGGAAAGTTATGTATGGTAACCCTTGGTTGACGGTTACTCTCCCTATATCTTCCCCATTCTTGCTAACTTTGACATAACCATTTGTAAAGGTCACCTCAGCCCCTGATTCCTTGCTAAGTTTTACTGCGGCTAGGATGTTGTGGGGTATCCCCGGGACTAGCAGCACCCCCTCTATTTTTCCCAAGCCTGGCAATGTAACTGTCCCTTTGCCTGTCACCCTAACCTGATTTTGATCTGCGACTTTGATCGAAAAGTCCTCCCTCTTGAATGATGAGAGTAGCTTCTGATTGTAGGTGGTGTGGTTGGAGGCTCCCGAGTCCAGGAGCCATGAGCTGGTGTCTTTGTCTTGGTATGTGATGTGTGTGCGCTCACCTATCCCGTATAAGGACCCTGTCCTGCTGTCGCGTGAGCTGTCTCTGTTCCCCCTCCTGTCCCTGGGGTTGGGTGAGTCCCTGCGCCTATACCTTTCTTCCGATGTGTGCCTTTCCGTTTGTCTGTGCCTGTGCTCTGGTCTGCCTCTCTCCCTATAGTTCTTGGGGCAGTCCCTTTTGATGTGTCCCCTTGACCCGCAGATATAACATTCTGGCATGTTGTGTTGTCTCTCTTGGAAGACTACTCTCTTCTCACTCTTATGTTCTCTGGGAGGGCCGGGGCGGCTCCTTCTCAGATTATCTTCCGCGATCAGCTTATTGGATAGCTTCTCCACGGATAGCATTCCCAGGCTAACGGTATCTAAGTGTGTCAAGAAGTTATTCCATGAGTGATCTAAAGAGTTAATTATTACGCTCTTCATAATCTGGTCGGAAATAACCTCTCCCCTGAGGTGTAGCTCTGCCCTGGTACCGCTTAAGGACACTAGGTGCTCACTCATGGGTGCTCCTGGCTTAAGTCTGGCAGAAAAGAAGTCTTTGGAGATTTGGGTGGTGGTGGACACACTCTCACTGTAAAATAACCCAAACATTTTTCCTATAATTTCTGATACAGTGAGGTTATGTCCAATACAGTGGTAAATAGTGGGTGATATGCTTGCAACTAAAAGGTAGAATGCCCTGTGGTGCATGCAATCCAGCTCTAAAGACCATGGTCTCTCTGGGGGATCATTAATAAAATGAGACATATTCTCTTTTAGGAATACCACTTGGAGTTGCTGTGACCACTCTAGGATATTGCCCCCATCCATTCTCAACTTGGGAAATTCAACAGGTAAGTTCCCAGCACTATTAGTAAAATTACTTACTGCTGGCTGTTGTCCATGGTTCCTTATGTGCCTATAGCAGCAGTAAGGCATGGGAACGCTTGCCGGTAGTTTAAAAGTCCCGCTTTGTAATTTTTTTCTTTTTTCTTCCTCTAGGCGGAAGAGCGCATGTGCGAAGTCCATTTCAGCTCCGCCGTCGCTGTGGAAGGACCTGTTCATTGCGGCTCCGCTGTAGAGGTCTCTGCCGGTCGGGTAGGCCTCGGCTTCGGCCTTGGGGATCCAGGTGTGCTCCGGAAGGCGTCGTCCAGCAGCTGCTTCTCCCGAATGAAGATCCTGGCGGTGCTGGGGCTCCGGCGGTGGCTGTAAGTAGCTGCCCCAATCCATGTGGTCCGGGGTGTGCGGCCTAGGCGATCGGAGGCGCGGTGTCCCTGGGGTGCGAAGGTGGGCTGGCGAGCTGTCGCGGGCGTCGGTGGCTCTCGGGTGGGTGCTTCGTTGCCCCTCTCCTCGTTTTCCCTTTTGTTTTGGCCTCTCCGGCTTCTCTTTAGTGATTTTGAGGCCTGGGCCGAAGGCGGCAGCAAGGGTCTTCATGGCCCTATCCACTTGCCGCTCGCTGGGGGTGTACCAGGGGTCGGAGTCGGATTCAGTCCCCTCTCCCCGGTCACTTTCATCATGGCTCATGGTCCGGCATTTTTCGCGCGCCGGCCATTTTGAATTCTGTTTGTTGATTGGTTGGGGGTCGGCCATCTTGTCCGACCATGTGGACAAAGATGGCCGCCGTTTCAAATTTAGAGCGGGGCTTTGGGGCTCGGTGGCCATTGGGAGTGCCCTTTTGGGCGATCCACTCACCGAGTCCAGCTCCTCGAGTTCGGAGTCCGAGCCTTCTTCGCTCCTTGCCACCTCGCGGTCGATTATGAAGCTCCGCAGGTCGGCAAGTAGGTTCTTGTCGCCGGCTCGCTCTTTCAACAGCTGCAGGATGTCGAGTCGTAGCTTCTCTTCTTCTTGGTCGTGGTGGGCTCTTTTCCCTTTCTCGATCTCCCCCCTTTCTTCCGTCGCGGAGGCTTTGGGGGGGGTTGAGGTTCCTGCCTTCCCTGGCGAGTCCGATGGGTTGCTTTCCCGTTGCTTCGGGGGTGTCGCCATTCTGCAGGTAGGTACGGGTCCTTGTCTTGTGTCTTGGGATCTCTGGGCCTTACCAACCATCCTCTGCTACCATTTTGTTACAAGGATTGGTGGATCAGGCCCAATAAAGAGACTTGAGACTTCAAGTAAAATATCTCTCCTTTTATTTGCAGGTTCATCACATCAACACTTGGTTACATTAGGATCTGAGCAACATGGAGGAGTGTGCCCACCTTTTGTACCTGTGGGCGGGGATTCAGGTAAGGAGGGGCCTATGGGAGGAGCTGGCCAGGTGGGTGTCTGGGTTAACCCTTGCACTGCTGAGCTATAGCTGGTCCCTGGCACGGGTAGGGCATTTATACCTGACACAACATAGCAGCAACAAGTAGAACACCATAGAAAAAATAACTGAACTAATGACTAAGCGTCATTGGTACATATCTCCTGTGTGTACTTAGCCTAGCATACATAGCCTAGAGAAGAAGAACAAAGCTATTCTCTTTACATAATGAGAAGAATGAAGATATGTGCTCAAATTGTACTAGAGGTAATATGATTGGTGCTTACAGTTCCATGGAAAATAGTTAAGAGACAGAAATTAGCACGGAAGTAATTTCGGTCCCTATTGATTCTTCCAACATCATAAACCATTGTATGCAGATTCTTTTTCATACCTCTCTGATGCAGGATGTAATTTCTTTAAAGGTATGCATTAAAGGGGTGCTTTAAATAACCCGTAATATGCACCATCTATGCCATTGCTAGCTGTAAAAAGTTACAAAACAGGCTTTGAGTCTTTCAGCTAATGATTACCTGCTCAGTGAATTGTTACACAAACCAATTTCAACATCAGCCATTTTCTTGTCCCCTCACTGAATCTCCTTAAATTGCATTTCAAGGAAGCAATTTGGCTGATGGGATGGCTTGGGTAACTCATGTCAACTCTCTGCAAAATTGTCTCTTTTGGGTACATTAATGATTCCTTTTCTCATTTGCCATTTTTGGACATGGTTAAGAATATTATCAGGAGAGGTAGCATTGAAGAGTTTTAAGGGGAAACTCTGGGTCTATGTGTGGAGAACCTTAATTAAGATTATGGTTCTCCACAATGAATCAGGTTCAATGATTATGGATCTATTTTCAGGCACCACTCTTAATTGTGTACTTAGTTTAGGAAAGAAAATAATAAGAGAACAATAGTACACAATGCATGTATTTCTTGCTTCTTGAGGTTTGCCTCTAAACCCAACCCTAAAATTAAGACAATTAATAAGATGACCACTTTTATTTATTTATTTATTAATCAAATTTCTATACCACTTACACCGAACAACCACTAAAATAATTAGTGAAGGCAAATGGGAAAATATCAAAGAAACAAAAGTGTTTCATATGTCAAAAGTTGCAAAGGGAAAAAAAGGAATTGGCTCCAGGGCATCTGCCTGGGTTATGAGATGAAAAAATAGTGTCCATGACCATTAAAGTACCAACCCTTTTCTTTATGTATTGTGTACACTACTCTTGTAGAAAAAAAGAGAAAGGGTTTCATTCATTCTGCATTTGCTGCATCGGATGAGGAGAGCACATCTTTCTCCTTCCATCCTGGCCACTTTTTACAGAGGCACGATTGACAGTGTTTTAGAAATAGAAATAGAATAACAGAGTTGGAAAGGACCTTGAGGGTCTTCTAGTCCAACCCCCTGCCCAGGCAGGAAACCTTACACCACTTCAGATAAATGGTTATCCAACATCTTCTTAAAAATGTCCAGTGTTGGAGCATTCACAACTTCTGAGGCAAGTTGTTCCACTGATTAATTGTTCTAACTGTCAGGAAATTTCTCCTTAGTTCTAAGTTGCTTCACTCTTTCATCAGTTTCCACACATTGCTTCTTGTTCTACCCTCAGGTGCTTTGAAGAATAGTTTGACTCCCTCTTCTTTGTGGAACCCCTGAGATATTGGCAGACTGCTATCATGTCTCCCCTAGTCCTTCTGTTCATTGAACTGGGTAATGTAGTGTATAGTGTAGTGTGGATATGCTTTGAAAGCTGTATGCAACAAAATTTCATTTTAATGTATGCAGACTAGTGTACATTCAAAGTGACAATAAAGTTAATCTAAGTCTAAGTTCTATTCCAATAGCTGTGGCCACCATCTTTCTTCGTTTAACCAGTTTAATAAATGTACCAAAGTATGGATTAGGGAAACAGGAAAATCTGTTTTGCTGGTAGATGCTTTTCCATTAGGAAGACATTGCTATTGTGGCCCACCAGTGGCCTGCATGGATCATGGCTGATCCCAATGAGGAGAAGGCTGGGGTGGGGTCACACCAGCAGCCTGCGCAGCCGGCACTCGTGTCGGACAGTGAGGAGGCTGAAGAGGATGTGGTGCCAGAGGCAGAGACTCAGCCTGGGCCTTCAGAACCTCCAGAGGCTCCTTCAAGTGGAGAGAGCGAAGTGGAGGAGCCTCTCCTCAATGCTCGAGCGTGCAGGGCTGCCAAAAGGCAGGAGTGGCTACTCAGGAGGAGGAGATCTCCTCCAGAGTAAGGTTTGAGGATAATTGGTCACTCCCTTAGCCTATTTAAGTCATACACAGTTAGTAATTTTTTGCTGGAAACAATGTGTAATTATTACAGAGCATTTTTGAAGAGTGAGTGTCTTATCATATCTTGTTTTCTGGGCTGGTTGCCAACCTTTGCCAGACTTTGTTTATTCTTGGTATGTTATAACTTTGATAAGGACCGTTACTGTGTGTCACAATCCTTGGGAATCCGGAGCTGGGGCAGAACAATTGCTGACTTGGATACAGTATAATTCATTTACTGCTATCTTGTAATCAATATCGTATAAAATACCTCTGGTTAATATATTAAGGAAGTGATTCTTTATACACTTATTCAGTGGACTTTGCTGCTTACCAAAAATGTTCCCCTTCCCTTTCATTGTCATGCACCCCTACACCTTTCTAGTCACAAGTGAGTTTTGTTGCTTTTTTTTTTTTTTTTTTTTTTTTTTGAGTGGAGGAGAGCAGGAATAAAAGTTTGATAAACTGGAGCAAGAGAGCTGTAAGGGCAAACATTGTAAAATGGTAATTCATTGCGGAAATTAAAATATCAATTTCAGTGGCCTTTGGAATAATGGATAAAGTGAAGTTGAGTTCATATCTTTTATAGATGGACCTCTTTCTGAGTTTATAGCTGAATAGCTTGAAGTTTGTCACCAAATATCAGCTTACAATAAACAAGATACATTTCTCTGCTACGATTCTATTAAGATGTAAGTTTAACCATTCTAAAAATTACATAAAAAAACAAAGCACTGTCACCATGAAGAATGCATGTCCTCTATTATGTATTTGTTTCTGATATCCTATTTTCCGAGAAGAAAAAAAGCATTTAGTTTCATCTTTTCCCTACCCATGGATTAGAAGAAATGATTGATGTACAGCATTACTGTGTGACTTTTATGGGTGATGTTATCTCATAAATTTTAGCTCATATCCCAGATGCTGCCCTTTTGCAATTTTTTTACAATGGGAATATTTTAACATTTTAAGGAATGGAGTTATTGCATACTTGTTTTCTGCTGGTTGTGCATTATGCGTAGAAATGTCTGCTTTTATAAATAAAAATATATACATCTGCAACTATTTGTATTATATATTGGAGCAATTTCTGCTGACAAGATGGGTCTTATATTTTGTGAGTGTACTTATCTGTTTATATGTTCAAAGATGACTCTTCACTAGGACAGAGCAGAAAAGCAGATCCTGCCCCTGGAATTATATATAAATCTTGGACTTAAATCTCAATTTGAGCATTTAGATCCCTGCAGATGTTTGCTTACTAATATTGAATTACATGTCCTGTACAGCCAATTCCATGTTATCTTGAATTAGCTTCCACTGAGCAGATAATTTAATATTCTATTGCCACAAAAATATATATTTCTCATTTACTAACATGCAGTCACTTGTTCTTCATGTTCTTTTGTCATTCAGAAACATTTGCCTTGATGATATTTGTGCGGCTCTATCTTAAACCCTATTTAACAAATTTCCTTGCACATAATTTGCTATTTCCATACTACTCACTGACATTATGATTACCAGATTTCAGAAAGCAGAGCTCACTCAGTTGTTCATGGGAAGTGAAGCTATATTTAATTTTCCCCATTGCAAATGCACTTCTCATCAGTTATTTATTTCAGATTGGTTACAGATAATAGTGATCCATCTATAGACACGTTTGTGGTGGTGATACAAGGAACCATGTATTTTACCAAAAAGAGAACAACATGTCATTGAAAATAAAGCCCAACTAATATTTAAATTGACTCTCAGATGCCCTTCAAAATTGCCTCTGGTATTGTATTGTGGGTTTGGCTCAGGGTGAAATTCAGTTACTTTCCCTATCGGTTCGCAAATGTGCACGCACTGTGCGCACACTTGCATCGCTCGCATGTGCCATCATCCGCGTGTGCGCAAAGCCTTCTGCGCATGTGCAGAGGCTTAAAATTGTCACAAAAAGCATCCATGTGCGGGGGGGGTGGAGCCTCCCACAGCCGCCACTACCGGAAGAACCCAGAGGTGGGTTTCAGCAGGTTCTGACCAGTTCTGGAGAACCGGTAGTGGAAATTTTGAGTAGTTCGGAGAACCGGTAGTAAAAATTCTGACTGGCCCCGCCCCAATCTATTCTTTGCCTCCCAAGTCCCAGCTAATCGGGAGGAAATGAGGATTTTGCAGTAACCTTCCCCTGGATTGGGGAAGGAATGGAGATTTTACAGTACCCTTCCCATGCCATGCCCACCAAGCCACATCCACCAAGCCATGCCACACCCACCATGCCACGCCCACAGAACTGATAGTAAAAAAATTTGAAACCCACCACTGATAGAACCAGCTGAATTTCACCTCTGGTTTGGCTGCTCCTCTGTATTTTTTTACTTCAATACTCTATTCCAGTATATAGATTAGCAAAATTCTTGTTCTGAACAGCTTTATGGGGAGGTGGGGGGTGAACCTTGGATGTCAAGAAGAAAATTTGCCATAGAATTATTAGCTAAGTTTTACAGAAACTGCATTTCTACAAGATGGCCATGTTCATCTATTACTAAATATTATTTGGCTATTTAAGGGGAAATAAAAATAGATCATCATTCCCCTGTTAAGCATCTTTACCCTGGAGACTATGCCTGTTGACTACTATAGCTCAAAACACACTGTGGATTATTACCTTATTTATTACATTTCTAGGTCACCAAATCCCTGCAGTTCCTCAGTTCAAGGAGACAAAATTTAAAAATAAAGACAAAAATGCCTTTTGAGTCATGCTCAGTTCTGGATGATTACTTGGACACATCCATGCCTTACTTGTAGTAAGCATGTGGAAGTAGTTTGCCAATCACTTTTCTCAGGGATTTTTAAGCTTCCCTATGTCACTGACAGTGAGGCAGGAACCATGAGTTCATGCTACACAGAACTGTCATATAAACAGCGAACAGGTGTGCCCCAGTTTCAAGATTATGAAGAGAACAGCTAAATGTCTGTTGGCTCCATAGAGAAAGGCCTACATTTTAAAATGTAAAGCATGTCTGTGTATACACACACACATACACACACACACCACAAAGGACTTGATTTCTGTGCTCTGCGGTAGTTACATTTGCATTTATATGGTTTCTATCTTGTTTACAACAAGGGAGTATGTTTGGCTGGGTCATGTCTGTGAGTGTCTGCTGTAAGCAAGTTCCTGAAATGGGGGTTAAGTACCTGGAGGACTGAGATTTATTGTCATGCAAGGTATCAGACACTAGCCTGCAGGTAGTCTCCCATTCAAAACACTAATCAGCTGAAGGGCATTTCATCAGAAAGACAAAGCATGTGTTAGAATGTCACAATGCAAATTCTATCTATTACATATTTGTGTGTGACATTGTGCCACATATACAAGAGGGGAAGATTTTGCATAATGACATTGAAGTATATGCTTCTTCTTTTTTTATATAATAGCATTGACTGTTTTAAAAACAAGAGAAAAAATTAATACAAATTAAAATAGAGTAAGAAGGAAAAAAGGAAAAGGAAAAAATAAAAGAGAAAGGTAAAGCACAGAAAAGAAAGAAAAAGAAAAATAGGAAAGAAAAAAGATATAAAGAAGTGACTTGCAATCGCACGTGAGGGCAGGACAAGAAGCTATTGATAGAAATTAATCAAGGAGACAACCAACCTAGAAATAAGGAGAAATTTACTGAAAGAACAATTAATCAATGGAACAACTTGCCTCCAGAAGTTGTGGGTGCTCCAGTGTTTTACAAAAATAGTTTGACGCGAAAGTGACTGCCTACCAAGGTTCCTGGATTGGGGCTGAAAGTGAAAGTGGAAGCAGTATGCTCCATTCCATAATTGAGTAGACCAGGTTGATCTGATAACCCGGTCTCACTGGACAAAGCACTTAATCTCTCCCCTGGTATAGCCGACAAAGCAAAGAGAGCCCATGGCTTAGAGGTTAATACATCTACCTAATATCAGGTAACCCAGGTTTGAATCCCAGAAGGCTATGGCTAATTGATGAGAGCTAAATAGCTTGAAATAGATCTATACTAGTCTCCCTTTATATCTTTGCTGGTAAATCAGTGGTGGGTTGCTCCCAGTTTGGAGTTCTTGCGAACTGGTAGAAACAGCAGCGGGAGGCTTTGCCCACCTACCCGGTTGTCATCATGAACAATCTGTGCATGCTGCTATAAAATGGTACATCATTTTTAAAAAAATTCTTTTTAAGATTATAACATAATGGAAATTTCATTACTTTAAATTACATATTTTCCCTTTGTTCCATCTGTATATTATAACCAAACATTTTAGCCCACATTACCATATATTCTTTCACTCATTCTTCTGGTTCAAATTTCAATAAGGGCTTATATATATTCTATAGTCTCAATATGCCACATCTAAGATAATTAATTTTAAAATTAACTTTGAATTTATTGTATCACAAATATCCATGCCACCTCAGGTAAAGTTCTTCTAACTCTAGAAGTCTTCTATTTCTTAGCAACATTCTTTTTTCCATCCAAACCAAAAAGCAACATACAAAACACAATTTTGAATCAGGTAAACCCAATCTTCCATATTGTAATACTTTATATTTAACTCATTATTATTTTTTTTGCCATGCAAATTTAGGTCTATCCTTTTGCCAGGGTATACAGTGCATCATTTGTATCACTACTATTGTCTGAAACCAAAACATCACATTAGGCAAAACATTTATTTCTATCACAGAAACTCTCCCCAATAATAACAATTATTTGATAATTGTTTTAAGATAATATATAATTCATATTTATCATGATGATACCCAGATAGTTATTTTTTTTCAGTCTTAAAACCAACTTTTTTCATCAATTTGGTTTGATTGTCTATTTTTATGTTTTTGTTAGCATCTTTGTCTTCTGATTCATAATCTTAAAATCTTCTAATGTACCAAGTTCTTTTAATTTTTCATTAATGTTTCAATTCCTTTTAAAGGATCTTCTAAAACCAATGCCGAGTTATCTGAAAAAACCCTTAAACTTATATGTTTCTTTTTTAGTCTTTACTCCCACAGAAATATATGTTTTTGTGTGTGTTTCACCTTTCCCCATAAATGTCCATGGGTCTAACCCATTCATTATTTTCAAGATCAGCCAAGATCAGCTAAAATACACCATCTACTGTGAGTTAAAAAGATAAAAACAGAATACTAGAAAGTACCTGCAAAGTAGCACAATAATCAAGATAAAAATCAGCAACTGCACTAACTCATCACAATAAAAGAAGCAAAGAGAATACTAAAGTCGCAAGAAGATTAAAATTGATTCACAATGCACAGACTCCTCCGCTGATGACTACAATGGTGCATAAATAAATTTTAAGAAGAAAACAACATTTCTGGTAACCCCTAAAGTAGTTGCCTTTCTTAGCCTCTAAATCCCCAGAGCTTTCTCCTCAAATGAGTACAAGCATGTATTTATGTAAATACATAATTCATATATATACACATATGTATATATACTTAAAGAAAACTGCCAGTGACTTTTCCAACAGTCAAGGCAGCCATAAGCAATAATATCAACATTATTTTTAATGCTTTCTAAAAACAAAACAAAAAAATTACACACATGTTGCTATATATTTTTAGATATTGATAAGTTAAATTATCCAGGAGATAAAAAATATAATTCGTAGAAGAACATAGTCATGACAAAGCTGCCATTCATTGCTTTCATGTTTCTTGATTCAGTAATCTTTCCTTCCTTCCTTCCTTCCTCCCTCCCTCCCTCCCTCCCTCCCTCTCCCCCTCTCTCTTTCTGTCTTTCTCTTTGTTTCTTGCCATTTAGGAAGATCAATAATATTTTACCACATATCATCAAAATGAAAACATAGCCTAATGATAAAAGTTAAATGTCCAACAAGGTCAGGAGATATTTTAGAGTGCATTTTTTCCTTATAGACAACAAGATTCACACTAAATGGTGGTAGAATATATATATATATATATATATATATATATATATATATATATATATATATATATATATATATATATATATATATATATATATATATTAGAGCATAAAGAGGATCTCTTTATGCTCTAAATGAAAAAAAAAAATCCTTAAAACATTTTTTTTTAAAATTGATTTATATGCCGCCCTTCTCCGGAGACTCAGGGTGGCTTACAATGCGTTAAGCAATAGCCTTCATACTTTTGTATATTTATACAAAGTCAGCTTATTGCCCTCACAAACTGGGTCATCAATTTACCTACCTTAGAAAGGATGGAAGGCTGAGTCAATCTTGAGCCTGGTGAGGTTCAAATTTACAGTAATTGCAGACAGCTGGTGTTAATCACAATGCTATCAGTCTGCTGAGCCACCAGGCCCTTTCTGAGTTAAGAACATGTGCCAAATTACTTGCTGTGAATTCTTTGTATGTAGTGAAACAAAGGCTGGTAAGCTTTGTAAACTAATAAAGAGAAAAATAAATGACATATCTACACAACCTACTTTCTTTTCTATTATTTTATCCCTCTCTTGTTGGAGGGGTGGGGAAAAGCATTTCTACTAAAGATGGAATAGAATTCTAAAAGAAGAAAAATGCATCCTTTTAAAGAAATCTACTCTTTTTTTTTCTTTTTGTTCCCAAGGAGGATCAGACATGTAGATCTCTCAAACCGGATCTATTTTAGACATAGCTGGCACCAAGGTGCTACTTTAATTAAGTGGCAAATATTCAACACTGCCAGGGAGAGAAACAAAAATAAATTAATGCTTGAACATCCTGGGTGTTTGGAAAAATTGAGGACTATGTAAATGTAGATCACCTATTTTACAGGAAATAAACACAGAGACACATTAGAATACTGTTGTTTTAAAGATACACAGGTTATAGCACAGAGTAATGAGGCCTATAATTTATGCCTCTTTCCTCTTTCCTTTTGTTTACTTTGCTGTCATAATTTATTGGCTAATTGCTTCAAAAACTGAGCTGAACAATTTGAACCGTGTCCTGTTTATTTACACGTATGAGTAAATTCCTGGCAATTAGTTTAATCATAAGCAGGAAAGGTTCTTATCATTCCCTTTGAACATGCCTTTTCCTTTGTCCAATATTATGTAATGTTTCAAATTTTGCCATAAACAGAAGAGAAGCCAGGGACCAGATCGGATTGGGCAATCTTTGATTCAGTCCTTAACAAACTGGGCTAGTCTCCCAAAATAATTGTGTAGACTGTGTACACTACTAAAATGATGACTCTGATGACTTCAGAGGACAGAAATCTTTCCCATTTTCCACAATGATCACTTTTTAAAAATCAGGGTATTTATGTTGTCTGATTTTTACTTCAGATTGCATGCATTTTATGAGCATTTTTGTTAGAATTTCTATACCTCTTGCTGTTTTATAATGTTTCACTTTTTTCAGAAACAATTGCCTCACTAAAATGCCTTTCCTTATACTATCTTCCCTGATGCCTTTATTTGGCCAACATTTTCCCCGAACATGCACATTTTCTCAAACACACATTTTAGTACATTATAGAGCCCTACCACAAATTTTGATTTTCCATCATTCTTGTATACACATGTATACCCTGCATTTTGGCTGAATAGTGGAACAAATTAAGCTCTTTGTCCATCAGACAGTAACTATCCATGGAATGTAGCAGTTCTAGTATAAAGAAGAAAAGAAAGAGTTTCAATTTCCCAAAAACTATTTCTGAAATTTTTAATCATTTATTTCTGGCATCACCAACTTTTAATGCTCTGAGTTGCGCTACTTTTTTTTTTTTACCTTCAAGCAAACTGACTGTATAGTATAGACAACTTGCATGAATTAATCAGACAATGAAAGATTTAAGCAGTGGTACCCATGCCCATTACTGAGGGCAAAGCCCCATTCTTCTTGATGTCATAATGGGAATTATTGCTACCCTGCGCCTGCCAACGGGAGAGAGCGCACAGGATCAATTTTATTGATATTAAACAAAGTTATCTCTCTATAATAGTAAATTTTATATACAAGGCAATTTTATATTCCCCTTACAATTCTCACTAATAATTTATAAGCATAGTAACTCTTTTCTCACTATCCTGCTTGCCCCTGAAAGCCAACAGTGTTCTATTTTAAAGTAATATGCCAATAGTCAAGAATTATACTCCAGAAATAAGAAATCTAATTGAGTATATCGTTCTGGACAAAATGTATCTGCCACCGATAAAATGAGAAACTGCTACTATAAAGAAGGGAAGGTTAGCAATGCAATCTTCATCGGTTGCACAGGAGGAGATTTGCTGAACTCCAAAGGCAGAGGTCCCTATGGAAGAAGATGAGTAGCAACAATTCAATTTAGTCTGTATCTGTGCACATAACTCCCTGTGGTTTTTTCTGATTCAAAAGTGCAACATTAAACTGGAACAAAAGGAGACAATATCTGAAAAGCAAGATGGGATGGAATGGGATTTAGGGTATACAAACTGTATTAGCATTTGTGAATGCCCCTCTTTCCAATACATGACAAATTCCTGTAACACAGATTATATTTTCCTGTTACTGCAAACTATGGGTGTATCAGGCTTAGACAGTTATGGTTGCTTAGTGCTTACTGTTATACTATCCAATGACTGTAATTGAGTTGGCTCCATTGGAGTCACAACTAATTGTCTTAAGAAGTTGTCATTATCTTAGTCCTCTTACCTATATCAGAAAAGGGGGTTGTCACAGAAACAAGCTTGGAAAAGCACAAGCAAAGCACTACTAAGAAACTTTCATTAGCTTGATTTATAAAATGATTGTAATATAAAAATTGCTGAGGAAACTGGCAGTATAGTAATAACAAGTAAGTGCAAGGAACACCCAAATCTATATTCTGTATGTACCTGGTCATATAAAAAGAAAGACGATACTTTATTGTGTTTTATACAGGCCAATTCTCAATACAGGGTGAGTATACCTTGAGTTAATTTCATTTCATTTTTAACGTTTCTTCATTTGTAAAATTACATTCATCACACAATATGCTACACTGGGAATGTGTGCATGAGCTGCCTCCTGGAATACGATTGATCCCGGACCTCCAGACCTTCCGTAAAGCCCTGAAGACGTTTTTATTTCGTCAAGCCGGCCTAGCCTAAATGGTTTTTAATTGGGATTTTAAATTTTATGGATTTGGGGTTTTAAATTGGGTAGCCAGTGATTTAATTCTTTTAATTATCTTAACTTTTGCATTTGTATGTTTTTTAATTTTGGCTGTTCACCGCCTTGAGTCCCTTCTGGGAGAAGGGTGGTATACAAATTAAATTAATAAATTAATAAATGAATGTATACATAATATTTTTCCAGAGTACCAGTCAATAATATTTTCCCCAGTTTTCTACACTTCTGTTAATGGAGGTTAATAGTGAATCAATTGTTTAAATGCTAATTACCATGGGTATTTTTTAAGTAGCAGGATAATACTAAATACATATTTATCGAAATATTTGCCTATTATCAGTTTTTTAATTCTAAAAATTGCTAATTTAGGAGAAACATTACCATTTCTGCTCACTTCTAATAATATTTCTGATTGTATGTGAAGCTTTTCTTAACATACAGAAGACAACAAATGCTTAGGGTCATTTGAGGCAAAACAGCAGAACCAGGGGTGAAATCGAGCAGGTTCTGACAGGTTCTGGAGAACCGGTAGCGGAAATTTTGAGTAGTTTGGAGAACCAGAAAATACCACCTCTGGCTGGCCCCAGAATGGGGTAGGAATGGAGATTTTGCAGTATCCTTCCCCTGCCACACCCACCAAGCCACACCCACCAAGCCACATCATGCCCACCAAGCCACGCCCACAGAACCGGTAGTAAAAAAAATGAATTTCACCACTGAGCAGAACCACATAATTAGGATGAGGTTGATATTTGCTCCATTCAACAAATGCATTTCCTTCCTCACTGGCCACTAGAAACTATTAGACATGCTATCTGATTTTCTTTTTTCCTCTATCAGTCATTCTTCTGGTTACATTTGTTTATATTCTAACTCTAGAAGAAAGACATGCTCCCCCTCTCCAGTCTCTGTCTCTCTCTCACTCTTTCTCTCCTGCCCTAGGTACACAAAACAGGGTAGATAGCAAATAGGTGAAGTAATTGCTTCTGAGAGGTGTCAATGGCAATTCTCCAGTTACGATTTTTGACCTCCATAATGGGTTCTCTATTGTTGGAATAAGACTGAGCACATTTTTTGAAGGAACATTACTTTGAGCTTCAAGTCAGGTTCTCACTTGACTTCCATTTCTTATGTGGATTAAACATGTTGTTGGCTTCATTGGTTGCCAGAGAGAAGAGGGAATCAGAGGTTACATTAACAGAGGGATGGACTCAATATCACATGAAGTGTTAATACCACTCTGTAATGCTTTGGTAAGACCACACTTGAAATACTGCGTCTAGTTTTGGTCGCCATGATATAAAAAAGTTGTTGAGACTCTAGAAAAAGCGCAGAGAAGAGCAACAAAGACGATTAGGGGACTGGAAGTTAAAACATACAAAGAACGGTTGCAGGAATTGGGTATGTCTAGTTAAATGAAAAGAAGGACTGGGGGAGACATGATAGCAGTGTTTCAATATCTCAGTGGCTGCCACAAAGAAGAGGAAGTCAAGTAGTGGTGAAATCCAAATTTTTTTACTACTGGTTCTATGGGCGTGGCTTGGTGGGCGTGGTTTGATGGGCATGACAGGGGAAGGATACTGCAAAATCTCCATTCCCACCCCACACCAGGGGAAGGATACTACAAAATCCCCATTCCTTCCCCACTCCTGGGTGAAGGATATTGCAAAATCTCAATTCCCACTCCATTCTGGGGCCAGCCAGAGGTGGTATTTGCCAGTTCTCCAAACTACTCAAAATTTCCGCTACCAGTTCTCCGAACTATTCAAAATTTCCGCTACCAGTTCCCCAGAACCTGTCAGAACCTGCTGGATTTCACCCCTGAAGTCAAGTTATTCTCCAAAGCACCTGAGGACAGGACAAGAAGCAATGGAGGGAAACTAACCAAGGAGAGAAGCAATCTAGAACTAAGAAGTTTTTTGACAGTTAAAACAATTAATCAGTGGAATAATTTGCCTCCAGAATGTTGTGAATGCTCCAACACTGGAAGTTTTTAAGAAGAGACTGGAGAACCTTTTGTCTGAAATGGTATAGGGTTTTCTGCCTAGGCTGGGGGTTGGTCCAATTCTGATATTCTATTCCATTCTAACTGCTAAAAAGAGCTTCTGGGCATATGCAACACATGTCTAGGAGCCTGCTTTCAGACTGAAACAACCAACTAAGGCAAAGATTTACAAAGCAGGAGGAAAGGCAAAGCATCCAAAATGGGCAGAATGATGCTGCACAACGTATCCTTGAAGCCTTGAACAAGTCTATTGCCACAATTATGATAGAAGTCACTCATTCTGCTATATAAAATTCAGGGACCTGAGCTTACACAAAATACCAATGAATGCCATCAAGGTCAAAGACATTTTGCTATCCCATTCCCCACGGAAAAAGACTGAAAAAGATTCCATCAATATTTTATTTGCTCCATTTGCAGTGAAGCAGTACCCTCTGTGTAGCAATCTGGTGTGAGTGTTGTGTGATGCTTTGTTTTTTGTGATGCTTTGTTGTTTTGAAGGTCTGCTAATTGTTAGGGCCAGCCCTAGTTACTGCTCACCCCATTACTTCTGTTAGCAAAATGGTTTGAGCCAGACCTGGAGACTCACAGCATATCTTGGAGCAATGTATACTGTAGAGGAATTGAATAAATGAATAAAACCACCTACATTGCTTAAAATGGTAGTAGACTTCCACCTCTCACAATACTAGACAAGACAGTATCAACAGTAGAGACTTTCAAATTTCTAGGTTCTACCATATCACAAGATCTAAAATGGACAACTAATTTCAAAAACATCATCAAAAAAGGACAACAAATAATGTTCTTTCTGTGTCAACTCAGAAAGCTCAAACTCAGAAAGTTCAAACTGCCCAAACTGCCCAAGAAGTTGCTAATACAGTTCTACAGAGGAATTATTGAGTCTGTCATCTGCACCTCTATAACTGATTTGGTTCTGCAACCCAATAAGACAGACACAGACTTCAGAGGATAATTAGAACTGCAGAAAAAACAGTATTTGCTAAAAACTGGAAAGGAGAGAAGATACCTATGGATGACGATGTTATTAAGAAAATTTTGGAGTGTGCTGAAATGAGTAAATTGACATTTGAAATTAGAGAACAGGAAGACAAACAATATTATTTGATATGGGATTAATTTTATCAATGGTTAGACAAGAAAGCATGGAAATGAAATATAAAATATGAAATGGACAAAATAACAAAATATATAAAGAGGGGTTCATTTCCTTTATGGAGGATAAACTATTGTCAAATAATTGGTGAATGAGAATAATAATGTAATAAACTGTTAAAGATGAAAATGTTGGATAGAGAATTAAGCACAAAAGATTTGTAACCGATCAATACACTTTCTGTAATTGTAATGGATGATAATTGTTTTATGTTTTAAGTTTTGTTTAAAAATAAAAAACTTTTTTCAAAAAAACAAGAACTGCAGAAAAAACAATTGCTACCAACCTGCCTTCCATTGAAGACCTGTATACTGTCAAAAAGAGGGTTGTGAAAATATTTATAGACCCCTCACATCCTGGACATAAACTGTTTCAACTCCTACCCTCAAAATGACACTATAGAGCACTGCGCACCCAGCCAGATTCACATAACAACGAAGTTACTAACTTATCAACTGCAGTGATTCACTTAACAACTGAGGTAGGAACAGTCATTAAATGGGGCAAAACTCACTTAACAAATGACTCACTTAACAACATAAATTCTGGCCTCAATTGTGATTGTAAGTTGAGGACTACCTGTATATTAAAGTTCTTGTTATCTGGTTTTCCTGGTAGTTTTTTATATACTGATCATGTAAATGCTTTGCCTTGCAATGTCTCTTTTCTATTCTTTATTTGGTCTTTTTTGTAGGACAGTTTGGTCTTTCTGGTACTTGGTAAGCCTTCAAATGAAGATGTGCTTTTGTTTTCTAGTTCTTCAATTTCTTGTCTTTCGTCCATTCTACATTGCTTGGATCTGATTTTAGCATGCTGATTGATGATCTTATTTTCCAGCCTGGACTTTTATTTTGGTGGTACATTTTTCAATTCCTTTTCTTTGTTGACTTTTCATCCAAGGTATTGTACTATAATATTAACCAAATACAGTACCTTGGATGAAAATATTGGTGGGTTTGTTTCTTGCATTGAGCTGATTTTTATATTTGATATTTCAGTATTAGTATCCTTTAATACCTGTGCAAGCTGTTTCTTTTTTGCAAGCTTCAATTCAGGCAACCTTATTCTGCTATTTTTGTGCTGTTCTAAATGCTCAGTTATTCTTCATTTCATTTCCTCTTCCTGGATCAATATGACTCAGTGACATATACATTCAATAAATAAATAGACATGAATGAATGAATAAATAAATGGGGTTCTTGTTGTGATCCACCTTTTCTACTTTTTGGCTTTGTGGCCCTTTCATTTCATTTGAGCATGCTAGTGTTTAATTCATCAGGTTATTGTTGTTTTGATTAGATGGGGACTTAAATGTTTACTTATAATTTAGGGATAATATAATCAAGGGCCATTTCATGAGTCTGGGTGTATTATGGGAGGATTTTTAATATAACAAATATATCTTATAAAGTAGATATGCACGCCACCTAAGCAAAGGTCTTGGAAGATTGCTGGTTCTCCAAGACTTTTTTGAAAGAATGCAGGATCAAAACTATACATATCTTGAGGGAAATGCAATTCCCAAGGACAGGTTCCATGAGAGAGAAGGCCTAATTTTTATGCCATCATGTACTGTTTAATAGATGGGACTAAAAGCATCCAACGTTGTCAAATTTTGCACAAATTGGAGTGAGTAAATTCCTCAAATTCCAAGCTCTCTACCTTGCTCAACCATAACATCACCTGCCTTGTCACAATTGAACTAGAAGTACTGTATGGGTAAAACAGAGAAAAGGCTTACAATTGCTTTCCTACTTTTACAATATGCATTATAACTTTTCCACAGCTGTTCTCACAAAAGCAAATTCCTATTTGTAGGGATTTCTTTTTTAAAAAATTAATTAGGACCCAAATTAGTTAGCATGATCGATGTCAGCAATTATTCTCTAATAAACACACAGAGAAGGTGGGGTGGGGAGGAGGAAAGGGATAAGAAAAAGAGAATTTTTTTTTCCTATCTATTTGCATGTTAATGAGATTTGAACTGTTAATGAATGAAGCAAATTTACTAATTACCTTGGTAAGTATCAAAACTAAAAGTGAACTTTGTTAGATGAATTAATATTTGTTGCTCATTAGTGTGCCCTAATTGCTGAAAATAATGAATGTTTTATCAAGCCCACCAAAAATAAATTATTAGCATTTATATGTTCTGCGCTCTGAAAAACATCGTTAATGATAAATGATGGAAGGCATGTGACTCACTGACCTTCCAGATAAGTTTCTCTGCTGTAAGGGAATCTGAATAATCTGATTATTCTTATTAGAAAAATTCCAGTCAGCCTTTGAAGACTTAAAACACAGGTAGGAAGAAGGACCATGTTATATGAAGAACAGAAGCTTTTAGAAGAAAAATGACCAAGTAAGTATGGGCAGGTAAACTTTAACTTATCGAGCATTTTTTCAACACATTTTACTTTACTCCTTTGTGTGACTATGTGACAAATATGCTTGCTTTTGTAGGTAAGCATTAGGTTTTGGAGGGAAAGTGCAACTTGAAAGAGAAAAAATTGATTTGAGTAGATGACAAATGGCAAATAATAGCAGAAAGGTGAGATCACACTCTCTCTCAGCCCACCTCATCTCACAGAGTAGTTGTATTATATGTGCTGTCTTGAGTTACTTATGAACCTGATATAGACTGGATAAAAATCAAACAAATTAACAAATAAATAAAATTGCTAAAGACTTCCTTCATCTGACCTGAGATCCTAGCAATGACATGACATATTTTGGGGGCAAAATGGGCAAAATTTTGGGCTTTTCACTGTCTTATGAATGTTTTTCCAACTTTCCAATCTAATCTACATTAAATTTCAAGTTCATTTCTCACTCAAGTATCAAGCAGGTCTGAAGCTTTTCAGGGTCCCTCACCCCAAAATTATTTGAAATCAGCTAACCATTTCCTCATAAATGCATTTCCCAAACAAATTTCTCCTTGGATAAGCTACTATTTTAAACAAGCAAACAAGCTAACTTCTGCCCCAGCTAGCCGATTGCAGGCTGCTAATCACACTTGGTAGCCTTGGGAAGAAGCAATAGTGTTCCTGATTAGGGAAATAGAAATAGACAGCCAAAACCAGAAACTTTTCTGCATCGCATCTGGTGACTGGGTTGAAATTGATAATACTGTATACGGCTTTGTATAAGCTTGATTTAGTTTGAATCAATAAAATCCTTAAAATTGCTTGGCAGTGCATAGTGCCACTATCTTACTGTTTTACTAGTTCTAATCCAGGAGCACCACTTTAGTTCTGCTCAAAGGCCTTTTTCAGTTTCACTGACAATAAATCTTTTAAACTGATTACAAAGCTTTTGCAGCATTCTAAGTGTAATTTTGGCCTGTCCAGTTTTGCTAATGTTTTGTGTGATTTATATTTATACCAATGGGCAAATCTGTTAAGTGCTTTGTCTTGCTGTTTTTCCATGCTGTTTTATACATGTTTTTCAAACATTGATTCATCACACATCAACCACGCAATGAGGTGTAGAACTGAAATATGCCATGTTGTGTCTTGTCATGGCATGTCATGTTAATATGTGTTAGGAATCTAAGAGTATATTACCTTCACATCCACAATGGCAAATATCACTGGAATTCCTATTTCCTTTTCTGTTTTCCCTTGATACTTTTAAGTGTGATAATGTCATTCTGAAGTAAAAGTTTACATTATTTCTGTGCATTATGTTCAGTACACACTCACACTGAACATAAATAGAAAAACAATACAGAGATAGATGAGGGAGAGGGAGGAGGTAGGGAGGGAGAGAGAGAGATGGGAAAAGGGTCTGGTTCTTGAGCTGGAAAAGAATACACAAAGACCACTGCTTGAAGAGAATAATTTATTTCCAAGAGCACAGCACAGAGGTTAGCTTCCAAAAAGCTAGGCTATAGAGTTTGACATTGGGGTCTAAGATTTTTTATAGGGAATATTATATGTGTATGTGTAGAGGAGGAATGTGCTCATGGTGTTTTGTGTTGATCTGTTGGCTGCATGGTTTAAGAGAAGTCTATATGGATATGTAAACCATTTGTCTGAGTACACTGATTCTTTCCCTATTCATAGTATTTGTTTTGCATATTTTTGCAACATTGTTTCCTAGTGTTATTGGCAGGTCAAATTTAAATTTCTAAAAGGGTTTTCTAAGGGGGGCATAATAAAAATTTAGGATAGATAGATAGATAGATAGATAGATAGATAGATAGATAGATAACAGATGATAGAGAGACTGATATAGAATTATTCTTAGATATGTATATATGGGATTGTAGTCTTGTATATTAAAACTATTTTTTAGATATCTCCTCCTCCCATTTTCCTCTAGAACCATAATTCTAAAAAGTAGGTTGTTCTGAAAAGCCACACCTTGTCTTGTGTCACCTAATGATAAGTACAACCAACTATATCCACACATGACAAATTGAAGTTGACTGGTTTATAGTGTTCTTACCTATAGTACAATAGGTAATAGGAATATCCTCAGACTGCTTGCCTTAGGGACAAAAAGACTCTATAGAACCGGGATGGTAGTGGTGGTGGTCAGGCTTTTGTGGCTCTGCTAGGATTCAAGGCTAGTCCCCCACTTGATTCTTCACCCTTGCCTGGTTTGACATTTTCAAATATCTATTTTGAACCTTTATGGATGAAAAATTCTGATCATGAGTGCAGAGGCATCCACAGATAGCCATGATAATGCAGAATGACAAAATATGCATCATGACATTATAATGCACTAGTGTTAGGACACTGCATGTATGTACATATGAGCTGGAATTTGTGCTACCATATTGCAACACACGTTTCATCATTTACCCCACTTTCCAATCCTAAACATTTTGATATTTCCTTAGATGAAAAGCGATGTAGAAATATTATAGACAAAGCAAAAATTTTGACCTGTCTCTAATCTTCCCTTTCTAGGGAAGGTTGTTGAAAAGGTGGCTGCATGGCAGCTCCAGAGGTTTTTGGATGAAATGGATTATCTAGACCCCTATCAGTCAAGATTCAGGCCTGGATATGGGACAGAAACAGCATTGGTTGTGGTTTTTGATTACCTTTGGTTTTCCGGGCGCTTCAAGGTGTTGGTTACCATCTTTAAAGTGCTCCATGGCTTAGGACCTGGCTATCTACAAGACCTCATTCTGCCACCGATTGCCTCCCACCGACCTGTACACTCAGAGAGGGCCTCCTCAGTGTGCCATCAGCCAAACAATGTAGACTGGCGACCCCCAGGGGGGAGAGCCTTCTCTGTGGGGGCCCCGGCCCTATGGAATGAATTACCCCCGGACATACGAAGGATCCCCGACCTCTGCGCCTTCTGTCATGCAGTGAAGACCCTGTTATTCCAGCAAGCCGCTCTGATGGGATAAATTATTTTAATTTGGTCTTAATGGGATTTTAAAATTGGTTTTAAATGAGAGTTTTAAATTCAGCCCATGATTTAATTATTTTAATCTGCTCTTAAATTCTATTTTTGTACATTGTTTTTATTATGGCTGTTCACCGCCCTGAGTCCTTCGGGAGAAGGGCGGTATATAAATTATTTTTTTTTTTAAAAAAAAAGCGGGATGGGGATAGTGCATCCATTGATCTACTTGGCCTCTCAGTAGCTTTCAATACCATTGACCATGGTATCCTTCTGGAGCAGCTTCAGGGATTGGGAGTGGAAAGCTCTGGGCTATCCTGATTCACCTCCTTCCTCTGTGGTGGCTCTCAGCGAGAGATATAGCCCTTACCCACTGTTTTGCAGGTCCTACAGGACTTGGTACTCTCTCCACTCCTATTCAAAATGTACATGAAGCCATTGGGTGAGATCATCCATCACCATGGACTGAGATATCATCAATATGCTGATAATGCTCATTGTATATCTAGCCCATGAATTAAGCAATGCCATGATTTCCCTTTCACAGTGCCTAGAGGCTGGATGGAGAGCAATGGGTTGAAACTGAGCAATACTGAGTGGTTCTGGTTTGGGGTTTTTTGGACCATTTGGTCTTGCATGGTGTGGCACTCCCCCAAGCACTGCCCTGTGCATATTCTGGAGGTTCTTCTGGACTCACGACTCCTGTTCAAAGAGCAGGTGGCAGTCATGGCCAGGAGCGCCTTTGCGCAACTGCGCGTTGTGTACTAGTTACGCCCTTTCCTGGACCAACAATCAGTACTCATAGTCACTCATGCCCTAGTCACCTTCCATCTTGACTATTACAATTCACTCTACATGGGACTGCTTCTGAAAAGAATCTGGAAGCTCCAGTTGGTGTGTCAGGGTTCAGTTGGTGTGTAGGGTTAGAGCTGGCTTGCTGTCAGTGTTCCAACAGATGCCCTAATTAAATCATGAGTCTCAAGCCAAGCTTCAAAAGAAATCCAGTTATTTATTAGTAGCTTCATGTCGGCACATTCCCAAGTGAAGCCAGCCTGACCCTACATAATTTACGCTCCAATTATGATTCTGTTTCCCCCCTCCCCCCAGAGTGTGTCATCAATCACATTTGCCAATGGAGCAATTTCGCAGGTCACTCCCCACAACTGTTGTAGGTAACTCTGGGATACAGCCTTGAGAGAAATAAGCATGGAATGTGCATCTGTCTTTGGCTACTGTGCCATTTCCCCAGTTTCCCATCCCCACTGGCCTATGGCAACTCGAGAGCAGGCCAGGGATGCTTTGTGAGTTGACATTGTGCAAACTGCAGCAGACACATGGTTTTGTGCAAACTTTGGTGTGCACATGTATCACCTCTCCTGTGGGAGCTGCATTGGTTGCTAGTTTGCTTCTGGGTTAAATTCAAGGTGCTGGTTGTCACCTTTAAAGCCTTTCATGGTTTGTGACCAGGTTATTTGAAGGGCTGTCTCTTGCCGGTCACATCTACCCAACCTTCTAGAGAAAAGAGTCAAGGAATGTTGTGGGCCCCGCCCTAAGGAGACATATCTGGGGGACCCATAAGAAGGGCCTTCTTCATGGTGGCTCTCTCCCTCTGGAACATCATACTTCTGGAATTTAGACTGGCCCCCACTCTAACACTCTTTCAGAAGGCCCTGAAGACATGGTTCTGCCAGCGGGCCTGGAGAACCCAGAGGGAGATGGAGCCCATTAAATGACTGGTATGAATATGTGTTGTCACCAGGGTGGGGTGGGGCATATTTCTTTATTATTTTTATTGCTTTTATATTGTGCTTTTATGTTCTGTAAACTGCCTTGATTAACCATGTGTGAGTAGGTGGCAATACACATTTTCTAAATAAATAAATTACAATTTTCAGGATTTTGGCCAAATTAGGGAATATTTCAGATATCGCTCTGATGATTCTGAAAGTAAGGGTTAAAATGTACAAATGAAAGTAGAATAGAACTGTGAATATAGCTCTGTGAATATAGAAGAGTACATCTCTTATTATAAGCCACACACACACACACACACAAGTATATAAAGGGGAATATTTTAGGAAACATTAGTTCTGGCCTAGAAACCAGGAGACTGAGTTCTAGGCCTGTTGTAAGCATTAAAACCCTGGGTGGGTGACTTTGGTCCAGGAATTCTGTCTCAACACAACCCACCTCTTGGGTGGGAATAGCAGGCAGGAACATTAGATATGTTTGCTACTTTGAATTGTGTATTAAAATTCTGGATAACAATCTAATCATCATCATCATTTCAAGGTATTGAATCTCACTGGGTAACTTTGGGTGAGTTGCTCATTCTTAGCCAGACCAACCTTATAGGATTTTTGTAATGGAAGAAAATGGAGGCAGGGTTTTTTTTTATTTTTTTATTTTTTATTTTTTTTATGTAAACTGCTTTGAGCTCCTGGAGCAAAGGCAGGATAGAATTAAATTTCAAAGGTCTTCTGGAGTTCAGTCATGATCTATGGATGTTATCAACCATCATGTCTATTTAGTGGTATCATTTCAATCTGGATTGAAGGATTCCAGCATTTTTGCATTGTGAGATCAGCCAAGAACCACTAATTTCATAATTCAGGATCTATACACATGACTAACAGCAAATCTGAAAAGCTTTTGATCAGAGTTAAAGAGATTTATAAGATATAGCTGAGGTTTGATTAATTTTTGCAGCCCAATGAAAAGCAATAGTCTGCTGGACATGATTCTGTTTTAATGAATATATTGTGCAGCATATTTGTTCATGCTTAATGACTAAAGATAGCTATGGAGATCCATCAAACTGTTTGTCAAGGGGTCTGAGGACCAAAAATGCCATATTGCCCTGTCAGAGGGAATTTAATAACTTATGCAAATGACCCCAGAAAATAATCCATTTCCACTTTTAAATTTCAATTAGTAATTTGTGAAGCATTACAAAAACCGCACAGAGTTCTGATTGTTCACTATGATGCAGGGAATTAAAGGGTTATGGATCCAGTCTAATATGTTTTTTTTAAAAAAAAAATCTTCAGACTATAATAAATCCTTTCTGAGGAATATTTAGGTTTGTAAACAAAATCAAGAGTTATATTTCTTGTAATGACAATTGTGTTTCACTTATATGCAACATGCAGGGAAAAGAACCATTGTGGTATAGTGACTGGGTAATTGTATTAAGGGAAAGGAAAGGCTGTAGACAATGGAGCACTCAATAGGCAAAAGGTGTTGATTGTACACAATGTGCCTTAAATGCTTTTCTTTCTCTGTGCTGTGCACTTAAGAAAAAGAAAAGAATTTAGAATACTTTGTGCTTCACAAGATAATTCTATGCAGTTTGAGAGATTCTAAGAATCCAAGTCATATGTAAATGACAAGCAAAAAAAAAAAAAGATGTTACTTTTAATATCTTATTCACTGATCTGCATTAAGGACTCATAATCTTGTGATGGGGAATATCTTGGGCCAGAAGCATCCTAATAAATGGAAACCTTGGACAAGCTCCAGTATCTATACACTGGAGCAGAAGGCAATAGATAGATTATACTAAGAACATGTGATCCCAAAACCATGGGATACAGCTGCTTAGAACACATACAAGTACTCTTTGACCTACTACCATATTTGACCCTGGCAATCATGGTCATAAGTCATGATGGTCATAAACAGGACCACCATGTGACTAGATACAATGTTATGATCTTTTTGCTTCAGTCATTAAGCAAATGCTATGGTTATTAAACAAACCCATTATTTGCCATGACTGGAGTGGTTTTTTGTTTTTTTGTTTTTTGCCAGAAAATGGAAGTAAATACTAGTTTCCAGAAAAATCTTTGTAAATCACAGTCATGTGGCCATGGGGCACTACAAATGTCCAAAATTATTGGCTTTTTGTTGAGTGGCCAAAATGCAGTTATGTGACAACAGGGATATCAATATCAGAACTTTGAAATCTGGTCATAAATAGCTTTTCAGAGATCCAACATAACTTCAAGGAGTTGCTAAGCAAATGATTGTAAATCAATGCTACTTGTAATTATATTGCCCAACCAATATATGCAGGTTCTTTAAAGGTCCTAAATTGTTTGTCCTGAAGATGCTAACAGTTTCCTCCCAATTATCTCAAAATCAATTTTTGCATAAAATTTAGATTGAATCGAAGGTGAACTTTTAATCCTAAATGTTGCAAGATTATTAACTGGTTTATTGTGTGATAATTTCTCATGGAGTATTTCCTCAGACTATAGAGCTAGACTAGACTGAATGGGCCATGATTAAAACCTACTCTGGGCAGTGAAAGCTCAATAAGTAACTTTGGACCAAATTAACTTTTTTTTTTTTTACTAAGGTAAAATGAGAGTTATGCTAAATACACCATTCAGGCAGAACATGAATTTCTTGAAGAAATAAATAAATCTACCTATCAAGTATAGAAATATTGGTGAAGTAGTATTTTAGAGCCATGGTGGTGCAGTGGTTAGAATGTAGTACTCCAGCTATTTCGGCTGACTGTTGCCCAGGCTCAAGGTTGACTCAGCCTTCCATTCTTCCGAGGTCGGTCAGATTGTTTGGGGCAATATGCTGACTCTGTAAAATGCTTAGACAGGGCTGTAAATCGGTATATAAGTCTAAGTGCTATTGCTATTGCTATAAAATTTTATAGAATCACAATAAGCTAAATGCAGGAAATCTCCTGCAAAAGAGAAATTTTAAAGGCAGATCTCAACAACTGTACTTTTGATCAAACTTTTTCATTAACATAGCCAAGCATGTACAGAGTTCCTGATTTCTGGTTTAGGCCTAGTGCATCATTCAGTTCCTTCCTGCTCTCACTGGGAAGACTACAATAAACTTCAGTGGGCCAGTATTATACTTCAGTGATAAAGCACATCTTTATTGCCTGCTAATGATTGCTGCTTCAATCCCCTACATTTTGAAGGATGCTGTAAATACCCTGCTTGAAATATTAGCTAGCTTCTTTCTAGTCATTGTCAATAAGCCCAAAGTTATTTGGATGATTGATGTGGCAAATAGAATGAATGAATGAACAAATGAATGAATGAACAAATGAACGAATGAATGAATGAATGATATTAGTCTAAAATAATAGTCTTAATATAAGGTACTTTTCTATGTTTCTGCACAGGTTTAAAAATGCGTAGACCTCAAGGGCAGGTGTCACAGTGTAATCATAACTGGCCAGTTTCTATGTCTATCTTATTTCTTCAGACCTTTAGAAGCAAAAACAACCAAAGAAAACAAACAAGCAAGCAAGCAAAAAGCTTCATCACAGATACTGTTCCTTGCCCCCTGTAGTGTTTGAAATGATTTTTTTTTTTTTGTCTCCAAGGGGCTTAAATTTTTATGGAATATATTATGTGGTTCTACTGTTTTCTTTTTTTGTACTTTTATCCTGACATACAAAGGGGAAATTCTATGCCACTCAGAATCAGTTCTGATTGGAGCAGTCTTTATACCCAATCAAAGAGTCAAAATGTAAGGAGCAGAGTCTAGAAGCCCTTATATAGATAGCAGTAAATAACTAGCATTCAGAAAACTTTCAGTTTCTTTTATGTTTCAAAGGGCCAGGCTTCAAAGAGATAGGATTGAAAGTGACGCTTGTTGAAATGACATTAAATTACAAAAATTATTATTTATTTTTAGATAATATCAGGTGGAGGAGATTTTGAACCAATGAGAATTTTTTTTTATTGAAAAAGTTTTAATAGAAAAAAACCACAATTTCCCCACAACCCTCCCACCCAACCCCCCCTCCCCCTCCCCGACTTCCCAGAGCAGAACACAAGGTATTTCAGTTAACTTTTAACAATAAACTAAATTGCTTAACTATCCGTTAAACTAACATCCCCTCTTAAAAAAAAAAATTCTTAACCCTCCACCCCCCCGCCATAGATAAAATCATGCTTCTTGGATATAATACTTCTAAAATCACTCATATAACACTTATACAATTAAAGATTCATTCATAAGCTATTTGATATTTTTTAGTCTGATACTTACTTTGAATATAATCAATCCATCTTCTCCAATCCAGTATATATCTTTCTTGTATATGATCCTTCAAGTATGCTGAAATTTTAGCCATTTCAGCTAAGTTAGTTACTTTCAGTATCCAAGCGTCAATAGTAGGCAAAAAGTCCTTCTTCCAGTGTTGTGCTATCAACAATCTTGCTGCTGTTATTAAGTTCAGGATCAGTTTAGTCTGTACAACTGTACAGTCCGTAGTTATACCCAGTAGAAACAAGTGTGGAGTAAATTTCAATCTTTTTAAAAAAATATTCTGCATCACCCACCAAATCTTTATCCAGAATGCTTTGATATTTTTACAAGTCCACCATATATGATAATAAGTTGCATCATCATAATCACATCTCCAATATTTAACTTGCACATTAGGATACATACATGATATTTTTTTGGGATCTAAGTGCCATCTATAAAACATTTTATAAAAGTTTTCTCTTAAATTTTGTGCTTGTGTAAATTTCACATTTCTAATCCAAATCTTTTCCCAAGTCTCCATCATCACTGGCTCTTGAAAATTTTGTGCCCATTTAATCATGCAATCTTTAACCAGTTCCGTCTCAGAATCTATTTCCAATAAAGCATTATACAACCTTTTGATATGCATTTGTTTTTGATCTCTAATTTGTTTTACCTCATTTTGCACAAAACCAGTTTTTTGATCTTCCTTCCATCTAGCTTGAAGCTAACCATACTGAAACCATGTGTAAATTATACCTTCTTCTCTCAATGTATCTAAAGATTTCAAATATAATGCACCCCTTTCCATAACAAGAAGCTCTTTATAGGTAATCACCTCCTGTTTTTGTTCTATACTTATATTTTCTATTGCATGTCTAGGATTTGCCCATACAGGTATCTTATAATTTAATTTATATTGATATTTTTTCCAAACCCTCAACAAAGCATTTCTAAGTATATGGGCCTTAAATACTTTATCCACTTTTTTATCATATAACAAATAAGCATGCCATCCGTATAGTAAATCATAACCTTCCAGATTCAACATTCTCCCCTCAGTTAAATTAAACCAATCACTAATTTGTGATAAGACCGCTGCTTCATAATATAATCTTAAATTAGGCATTTTAAGGCCACCCCTTTCATGTGTATCTTATATAATTTTCATCTTTATTCTGGGTTTTTTCCAAGCCCAAATAAAAGTATTAACACCTTTCTGCCATTCTCTCAAATTTTCATCTTTCTTAAGCACTGGTATCATTTGAAACAAGAATAAAAATCTGGGTAACACATTCATTTTAATTGCTGCAATTCTTCCCAATAAAGACAACTGTATTTTTTTCCAATTCTCCATATCCTTCTGTACCTTCTGCCAGAGATCTTCATAGTTATTTTTGTATAATTTTGTATTTGAAGCTGCTATATACACTCCTAAATATTTAACCTTTTTAACTATTTCAAACCCCGTTATTCTTCCTAGTTCATCTCTTTCAAATACAGACATGTTTTTGGTTATCATCTTTGTCTTGTATGAATTGACTTTAAATCCTGATACCTTCCCATATTGATCAATTATATCCAATATATATGGAACCGACTCTATGGGTTGAGATAAGGTAACAACCAAGTCATCTGCAAATGCTCTTAATCTATAATCTTGATGTCTGATTACAATACCCTTCAATTTTTCTGAATCACGTATCTTATTTAGTAGCACTTCCAAGGTCAAGATAAATAACAATGGGGACAGAAGACATCCCTGCCTTGTTCCTTTCTCAATTCTAAAAACCTCTGTTAGACCTCCATTAACTATTATTTGTGCTGTTTGCTGCTGGTATATCGCTCTAATTGATTGTGTAAAATACTCCCCAAAATGCATTTTCTCTATTATTTTGAACAAAAATTGCCAGTTCAAACGATCGAATGCCTTCTCTGCATCCAAAAATATAAACGCTGCAGGGACTTGGTTGTTTTTTTCCAAGTATTCCAGTAAGTTTACAATTTGTCTAACATTATATTTCATTTGTCTTCCTTTTATGAACCCTGATTGATCATTATGAATTATTTGTTGTATAACTGGCATTAATCTATTAGCTAATATCTTAGCAAAAATCTTATAGTCGGTATTCAAGAGTGAAATTGGCCTAAAATTCTCAGGTTTAATACAATTTTGATCCTCCTTTGGAATTAGTGAGACAAAAGCTGTTTTCCATGAGGGTGGTACTCCTCCCCCTACCTGTATTTTGTTAAATAGAATTTTAAGTGGTTCTAACATTTCAGATTGTAAATGTTGTAATAAACAGCTGTTAATCCGTCTGTTCCCGGAGCCTTACCTATTTTTAATTGTTTAATTACCACAGCAATTTCCTCAGAAGTTATTGGCTGGTTCAATCTTTCTCTCTGTTCCAGCGTTAATTCAGGAATATCTACCTTTAAATATCTATCAATATCAATATCAACATCTTGGATTGAGTCTTTAGCATATAACTTTGTATAGAAATCCAAAAAAGCCATTTTAATTAAATTTTGTTGATAAATCTCCTTACCTCTAAATTCTATCTTATCTATAGTACGAGATTTTTGCTTTTTCCTCATCGTGTAAGCCAGCCATCTCCCAGGTTTATTGGCATTACAGAATTTATTATGTCTAGCATATTGTATACTGGTTGCTACTTGCCCAGCCATTAATATATTAAATTGCTCTCTTAAAATATTTATCATATCTTTTGCCTTTTTGTCTCCTGGATTAGATATAAGCAATTGTTCTTTCTTTTTTTTATTTCCTCCTCTATCTCTTTCCATCTGCTTTGTTGTTTTAATCTATATTTATTGTTCAGAAAAATTAATGTTCCCCTCATATAAGCCTTACTTGCATCCCATACCATTTCCATAGAGGTACCTTTATTCATATTGTTAACAAAAAATTATTTCATTTGTTTTTTAAGTTCATTCAAATTATCTTCATATCTAAATAAATTTTCATTTAACCTCCAAGACCTCCTTTCCCCTCTTTCCTGTTCTAATTCCACCCAAACCGGACTATGATCAGTTAACGTTCTTGGACATATCTTCATCTTCTTCACCCTAGAAAAAAGATCATTTGTAGTTAATATAAAGTCAATCCTAGAAAAGGATTGATGTCTATCTGAAAAAAAAGTAAAATCACTTTCCACGTTCCTTTCTCACCAAATGTCTCTCAGCTCCATATCCTCCAAAATATCAAAAAAAGATTTAGGCAGCTTAGCACGCATAGATATCTTGGATAAACTTTTCTTGTCTTTCTGAGTATTTATTACCCCATTCCAATCACCCATTAAAAGTAGAGATCTGTAATCCCATTGTAGTATTTTAGTATGTAAAAATTAAAAAAAATTATCTTGCTGTTGGTTAGGTGCATATATTCCAATTACAAGCAACTTCCCATTCTGTGTTGTTAATTCAATTGCAATATATCTACCTTGAGCATCAGCTTCAATTAAATTGGCTGATAGGCCTCTTTTAACATATATAACTAGGCCATTTTTCTTCTCTGGTGCTGATGCCACAAAATGTGTACCTAATTTCAAATTTATCAAGTATTTTTGATCTGAAAATCTAATATGCGTTTCTTGCAAACAAATAACATCATTCTGAAATTGCTTCAAGTAGTGAAATATTTTCTTTCTTTTTTGTGGAGAATTTAAGCCGCTAACGTTCCAAGATAAAAATTTATTTGCCATCTCTAGGCCCTCCAAGCTTTGAAAGCATCAGCTGAACCTCCTCTGCCATTTTGGTCTTCGGCCTAGCTCCTCCCACTGCTTGCATTTTTTGGACTTCTTGGGTTAGATCTTGAGGCTATTGTGTCAATTGCTGTTTATAAGTGGCTCTTGTCAGTCGTTGTTCTCTTGGCATCTCTATCTTCTTTAATGGCTCAAGGGTTGGTGGTGGACCCCCACTCAACAATAAATCTTCTTCCAGGTTAGATCCTTGAGCTACAGCTTGAGCATAGGTTTGTACTTGCCCTCCATCTTTCTCTTGTTGTGTCATTTCCAATTGCTTTCTACCACCCCCTGGTGAGGGTGGCCGTCAAGCCTTTAAAAAATTGGCATAAAAGTCTTTTGCCTTCCCAACTGTGTTTAAGCGATGTCTTTGCCCAGCATATGTTACTATTATACCAAATGGGACATCCCATCTGTACTGCACCTGCTGGTTTCTTAATTCATTCACCAAAAAACCAAACTGCTTTCTGTCTCTTAACATTTTAGGAGGGAGCTCCTTCAAAACCACCAACTCCTGTCCATCCTCTTGAATCTTATTTTTGTAAGAAGCTTGCAAGATATCATTTCTAATTCTCCTTGTTGTAAAATAAATCACCGCATCTCTTGGCAGCTGCCTTTGTTTTGCCAGCCAGGAATTAACCCTGTAGATTTTGTCAGTTTGAATTGCCACATCTTCCGGCCTTTCTGAAATCATCTCTGCTAGAGCATTGGCACAAATGTCCTTTAAGTTTTCACCACTCTTTTCTTTCAAGCCTCTCAGTGTCAGGGCAAATTCCATTGATCTATATTGTAACATGACCATTTCATCATCCACTTTCTCTGTTTTTATCATAACCTCTCCTAATTTAGTTGCTAACTCCAAATTAGCTTCATCAACTTCCCGTACTCTCTCCTCAATCTTTAACATATGATTTGCCAGTCCTGAAACTGCAAAAACAATGTCATCTCTTATTGCATCATGTTTTTCTTCCACCACATCTTTAATTTTCTTTAACTCCTCCAAAAATTCTTTCATCATTACTGCCTGATTGTTCAGGGCACCCATTATAAATTCTTTAAGATCTTGTGACTGTGTATCAGCCGGAAGTTGTTGCTTTTGAGTCACTACAGGGGAACCTCCTCCCCCTTTAGAAGTTGGTGGCTTTACTTGTTTAGCAGCCATTTTATTTTAAAATGTATTATTCCTTTTACAGCCACAAAGTCTTGTAAACAGTCTTGAAATATTTATTTCAAAGTTTTTCAAAATAGTTAATTCTCTCTCCAATCTTTTCTCAGTCCCCAGCAATTTTCTCTTCCAGCGGAAAACTCTAAACAAGCAGTTTCTCTTTAACTTTCACTTTCCATTCCACCCATAACAAAGGCTTCCTCTCCAGCCTCCAGCTCAAGAAAGTTCCGTTTGCAACAATGTATACACGGAGTTAAGCTCTTTTTCTTTTAAAATGCTTGCCCTCTTGCTTCCACTCTGTCTGCCTCTTTAGTACTCATTAAAACTCACTGTTTGCTGGCAGAATTGGACGCGACGTCTGGCTCTGACTGGCAGAGACTCCACGGATCCGGAGCATTGGGAGGGCTGAACTGGGGAGCTCTCACCCTCCGAGCCCCTGGCATTAATCCAGGAGCTTTCGGGGAGCTCTACCCACCCCCTCCAGCTCTCCTTTCCTTTTCCCAAAGGAGAGTTTTTTCAAACCGCCGGACAGCAGTTTAGCGCTGTCAGGGCGGTTTTAACAGATCGCGTGGCTGGCGGTCAATGGAGACCATCCTCGATGTCCACGGAGCCACCGGAAGTTCGAACCGATGAGAAATTTTAAGATGATATATTAATTTCATATGTGCTGAAGTATATATAGAATCTGCAATATTCCATATGCTATCCTCCCATCTGCATTTTTTACATATTTTTAGTCTCATGAATGAAACGTTATACAAAAAAGGCCTACATTCAGAGCCAAAAAAAAAAGAGGAAGAGAATATTTTTTTCCAGAGGAGGAAAAAAAACATTAAAAATCCCTTCGAGCAGGGGTGCTATTCAGCAGGTTCTGACAGGTTAAAACAATTAATAAGTGGAACAACTTGCCTGCAGAAGTTGTGAATGCCCCAACACTGGAAATTTTTAAGAAGATGTTGGATAACCATTTGTCTGAAGTGGTGTAGGGTTTCCTGCCTGGACAGGGGGTTGGACTAGAAGACCTCCAAGGTCCTTCCAACTCTGTTATTCTATTCTATTCTAGGTTCAGGAGAACCGGTAGCGGAAAATTTGAGTAGTTCGGAGAACCAGCAAATACCACCTCTGGCTGGCCCCAGAGTGGGGTGGGAATGGAGATTTTGCAGTATCCTTCCCCTGCCACGCCCATCAAGCCACGCCCATCAAGCCACACCCACAGAACCAGTAGTAAAAAAAAAATTGAATTCCACTACTGCCTTCAAGTCTTGCTATGATGCCTCATCATGGTAAGGAAAAAGGGATTTGCCCTCAAAAAAACTTTTTCCCAGCATGAGGAGGCTGTAAGCATGAGGAGAATGTAAGGAATGTCAGTTAGGAGTACAACTTTCAACATTGTCCCCAAGGTATGACAGTCATTCAAGAGTTCAGCCAAATATGTCAGGAAATGATATTAGGGCACTTTCAGAGGTGGTATTCAGCAGGTTCTGACCAGTTCCGTAGAACCAGTAGCAGAAATTTTGAGTAGTTTGGTGAACTGTAAATACCACCTCTGACTGGCCCTGCCCCCATCTATTCTCTGCTTCCCGAGTCCCAGCTGATCGGGAGGAAATGGGGATTTTGCAGTAACCTTCCCCTGCCACACCCACCAAGCCATGCCCACCAAGTCACACCATTCCCACCAAGCCATGCCCACAGAACCAATAGTAAAAAAATTTGAATCCCACCACTGACTTTGACATAGAGGTTGCTGAAGGCATGTTTTCTTAGTGAGAATGGCAAAGTAATGATTTCAGAAGGCAATGGCAAATCATTCCATATTTTACCAATAATATCTCATAGATAGGCAAGAAAAAAGTGATTTGACAATATTGGACCAGATGATTGTCTCCTCAGGTAGGATGGCACTCAACATGTTACTGAGGAAGAGCCAAAGATCTACTGAACTAAGTGGATGGGTTAAAACTTTCAGTACATTTGGTTGTTCATGTTGCTGTTCCGAAAAAAGAAAATTAAAGTTGCAGACACAGAATTACATATTTCATAAGAAATGAACACGGAGAAGTTCAACACAGTGAAAAAATGAAATGAATGGACAAATTGATATTCTAGGCAACAATAAATTAAAATAAACTGGAATTGGACATTTCCAATAAGATTATACTCAATATTCAGGTCATAAAAGCATAGAAGGAATAGTGTTGTTTTCCTAATCAGGAAGAATGTAGCAAAGACACTATTTTGGTACAATGTTGTCAACAAGCAAGAATTTTTGCAGAAAACCTTCTAATATAGTGGTTATCCAAATTTGGGTTCCAATTACTGATGCAGAAGAAAATGAGGTTGATGAGTTTTAAGATCAAGTTCAATCTGAATTTGACACAATATGCAAGCAAAGATTTGCTGATTGAAATTGGAGACCGGAATATCAAAATTAGAAATGTAAGAAGGAAAATGTAGCAGAACAATTTATTAGTTTTTGCTAATCAAATATTTTTCATTGCTAACACAGTGTTCAAACAATCAAAAATATTATATCATATCAGAAAGAGGAGGAAGTAAGCCAATGTATTAATAAAATTCTAATAATCTAACAGCTAATACTGAAACTATTATTAGACTGTATACTGGGAAGGAAATCCACTCTTTGGGACCAGTTAATGATGTTATGAATATCATGAATTATATTGCTCAGATTAATATTCAGACATTTTGAAGTAAATATAGTAATTGCAATTATTAATCTTCAGAGTATTGTCAGCTCAGTGCTCAAATTCTACATCACAGGGAACACATAAATGCAAGTAATATATTATAGAGAACTGAATTATAGAAAGAATGAAAAAGGATATTGTAAAATATTCCATTTATTCCTCTATGAATATTCACACATATTCCCATATATACACACCAGTGGTGGGTTGCTACTGGTTCGCCCCAGATTGGACGAACTAGTAGCGGTGGCAGCAGGCTCCATCTACCCGCTTGGATGCTTCTGTGCATGCACATGAGCGAACCAGTAGCGATGGATTTTGAAACCACCCCACCCCCCCATACACACATACATAAAGGCAAATCCATACTTAACTGACTTAAGCAAAAGATCTTATCTCTTTTCCTCTGAAACATCATTCATGTTTATAAAGAGCAACTTATCTGCCAGTTAACACTTCACCAACTTAAATCTCATACCACCTTGAAGTTCCAGACATGAAAATGTTTTTATGCAATGCAGAAAAGTAATGTGATTTGAGCTGTACTGCATACTTTCTCTGTTGTGCTTTTTGAGGAAAGAAAATGCAATGCAATGTAGAAATTTATAACAGAATCAGCCACAAAACTTCCACTTTTATTAACTATCCCTCTATGCATTAACAGCAATAGCACTTAGACTTATATACCACTTCACAGTGCTTTTACAATCCTCTCTAAGTGGTTTACAGAGTTAGCATATTGCCCCCAACAATCTGAGTTCTCATTTTATCCACCTCGGAAGGATGGAAGGCGGAGTCAACTTTGACTCTGCTCTGTTTTTCTCCGTCTTTCCTTTAAGATTTGTGGAAAATATTTCAGTTCCTAGTCCTGTTTGCTCTACTTTTTGCAAGATATTGTGGTGCAGATCTCTGCATTTCTGATTTCCCCCACACTAGGAATCTTGCTGCCTGCCTGCCTGCCTGCCTAGTAATACATAAGCCCTGCTGAGCTCAATGGGACATATACATATCCACATGTTCTTCCTTGAGTTGACTTATAGAAAAGAAACATGGAAATCACATCCCTCATTGCAGATCTTCAAGTCAAGGGAGCAATATCATACAGTGGTTAGTGACAAAGATGCTTGAGGCTGTGAGGGAAATAAGATAAAATGATGTAGGCATTGGCTACATTTTCTTTAAATGTTTTTCTATTTTTGAAAAGATGCTCGATTATGAGTAAAGGAGGTTTATTTTTGTAAAATAAAAATACTAAGCTAAAATTAACAGAATTTTGTTTTTTAAAATGTTCACTTTTTGTATATCAAATGGAACAAAACATCTGTATGAACAAATTGAACAATTGTATTTAAATCTATAATCAGAAGAGTTTACTGATATTTAATAAAATTTAGTATTAGAACTTTTGAAAGAAATTTTCTCTTCCAATATATAGATATATATTCCTTTTTCCCTACAAAATTTACATCTGCACATGCCCAAACACACAAATGGAATTTATATATGTAGAAACACTTACTAAAACCAGTAGAATATAATCCCTTAAATGAGATTTCTCTTGCTTTTCTACTCTTTTCCCTTGAGGAAGTTCAGTATTGCTTTTTCCAATCTAACTATGTTCTCTTTTTTGTTAATTATGGGCAACTATGAGATATCCACTGCCATCACCACTACATTTTAAGACAAATTTTACTTATGTTGATATATAATGGCTGATTCTTTTTTTTCCTCCTCCCATCAGTAGATCAGATTTTCAGATTTTTGTTGTTACATTGCTCCTGTTATTGTTTTAAATGCTAGGATGCTTTAATTTTTGGAATTCAAATCTTAAGAATCCTACTCTATACATATTGACTTGGGACAAAACAGCACTAAAATCAAATAGACTCATAATCTCTTATTCGATAAATATCTATAATGGGTTTATTTATGGATCTTTGGAAATATACTGTTATAAATAAAGGTTAGTGCAGAACCCTTTCCTTCTAACTTATGTCTAGTACACAAACTCGGAGTGTGAGAGGATTATTTGCACGCTCCTATTGTTTGCCATTAAAATATCTTACTGATTCCTTTGCCAACTTTAATGAGCAAAAGTATTGGAAGAACTGAATTTCTCATGCTCCTAGCTATTCTCCAGCTTTGGCCAAGTTTGTGAAATCAGTCCTCTAAACTGGAAAATGCAATTTCTCTCTTTTATTTTGTATATTATGAATTATTATCATTATATACACAACAGCCTCTTGTCCTCCTCTTCTTCTTCCTCCTCCTCCTCCTCCTCCTCCTCCTCCTCCTCCTCCTCCTCCTCCTTCTCTTTTAAATTTATTGGTGCGCAATGTAAGTGGATTCTAGCTGCAGAAAAGTATTTAAAAAGCTCAATATCTGCAGCAAGTTCTTCTAATGCTACTTTGTTTTTCTTATATAAAATTAATGAGACTAGTGTCACCAAAATAATTGCTAGTGAGACAGGCAAATTCTTCTGGAATACAATAACACTGAATGTAGCCAAAATAATGAGGCACGCTTTTGTCTCTTTTTCACAGTAGGTGGCAAAGCTGATCAAGCACATCTAAGTGAAGTTTTTTCAGATCTGGTAGTACTTGGCTAGGAGACCCAATCATGTGGAAACAGTTGTCTCCAGAAGTTGTGGGTGCTTCAACACTGAAGGTTTTCAAGAAGGGATTAGACAACAATTTGTCTGAAATGGTATAAGGCAGGGTTGTCAAACTCACGGCCCATGGGTCAGATGTGTCACGTGCAGAGGTGGGTTTCAGCAAGTTCTGACCAGTTCTGGAGAACCGGTAGTGGAAATTTTGAGTAGTTCGAAGAACCGGTAGTAAAAATTCTGACTGGCCCCACCCCCATCTATTCTCTGCCTCCCACTTCCCAGCTGATCAGGAGGAAATGGGGATTTTGCAGTATCCTTCCCCTGGAGTGGACTGGAAATGGAGATTTTACACGCCCACCAAGCCACACCCACCAAGCCATGCCATGCCCACCCAGCCACGCCCACAGAACCAGTAGTAAAATTTTTTGAAAGCCACCACTGGTCACGTGCCATGTTTCATTTTAGCAAAGAGGTGGGGAGTTGTGATACATTATGTGACGACAATGTGATAACGTGAGTTTGACATCCTTGGTATAGGGCTTCCTGCTTGAAGAGGGAGTTGGAGTAGAAGACCTCTAAGGTCCCTTCCAACTCTGTTATTCTGTTAAATTGTGGATGTACACATAGTCAGTCCCCCAAAGCAATTCATTATATACTGTAAGTTACATTAAAAGTTTGAATTGGTTGTGATTTTGAAAAAGGAGAAGCGATCTGAGAAATGAGATGAACATTTCAACATGAGCCAAAAAGAAGAGTTGAATCTTTTTCTCTAAGGTTCTGAAAGGAACATCTTTTGGTAAACCAAACTTGGTATACTTAAATGGGATTCCTAAGAAGGAGAAGCTGAAAGCCAGTGTGATCACTGCAACCTTTATTACAGTAAATACTTACAATACTATCTATCCATGGTGAAATCCAATTTTTTTTACTACCAGTTCTGTGGGTGTGGCTTGGTGGATGTGGTGTGTCTTGGTGGGCATGGCAGGGGAAGGATATTGCAAAATCTCCATTCCCACCCCACTCCAGGGGAGGGATACTGCAAAAACTCCATTCCCAGCCCACTCTAGAGCCAGCCAGTTTTCTGGACTACTCAAAATTTCTGCTACCGGTTCTTTGAACTACTCAAAATTTCTGCTACCAGTTCTGCAGGACCTGTCAGAACCTGCTGGATTCCACCCCTGGTATCTATGCAATGTTCCCTACAATGGACAACAAGCATGAATCCTTGCAAGCGGCAAGATCCCTAGTTTTGTCGTGGCATGTCTGTACCATAGACTAACTTATAGAACATTTACAACCATTATGCTTAGCATCAATTAATCTGAAGAGTAATACAATTTCTAAGGTAAAATATTAAATTTGAAAAACAAGCTGATCACTAGGTTACCGTTCCTATGAAATTTGTGTCTCCATCAGTCATTATCTCACTGGGCATGCCTATATACAGTCTGGGCCTTGCTGCGTATTTATGTGATCTTTTCTACCCTGTTTCCCCGAAAATAAGACATCCCCTGATAATAAGCCCAATCAGGAATTTGAGTGCATGCGCTAAAATAAGCCTCCCCCCAAAATATTTAAATGCAGAGCTGGAAATCAGATAAGATGGCAAGAGGAGCCCCATCTTGCTCCACGTGCCCCAAAATAATAAGACTTTCCCAAAAATAAGGCCAAGCGCTTATTTCGGGGTTCAAAAAATATAAGACAGGGTCCTATTTTCGGGAAAACACAGTACTAAAGTCCATATAGTGGTTAAACATGGAATCTCAGTGTTTATGCTGAAAGAAGAAATAAGAAAGAATTTTTCTTTTTCTTTCTGGATCCTTCAGTTTTTATTTACTACCTGACCTGCTTCGTGAAGGTGGGTGTGGGTATGTGTGTGTGTGGCTTTTTTTTTTTTTTTTGCATGTGAATACAAGGGAAGAGATTTAGAGGCTATCAGACAAAAATGTCCTGCACTTAAGTGCACCTTTGGATACTTTACTCAAGCACCAAATTGTCCCTATCAGCAGATTCATTAACAGATTAATTGTTCGTAATACAAGATAAAATGCTTAAAGGAAGGTGTCAGACCACAGAAAGTGTCAGACCACTGAAAACCAATTTTGACCCAAGTAGACATTTGCATGGAACTAATTCTTGCTAATTCTCTGGAATTCTGAAGCCCCAAACTCATCTATTTCCGTGAAAAGGAGCATTTTAAAAGGTCATTCACTGTGCATTGAAAAGTCTGTTCACTCTTTCAATCACATTGTCTCATAATATTAGCCATCCATATTAAAATATTCCCCTATTGCAATTTCCATTTACGTCCACTGTATTTTTAAGGGTCCTTTCAATTATATTAGCTCTTGGGTTTATTAAGCATAATAGTGATCCATGCAAACCCTCATGGTCAAGTACTCTTTTATCACTTTAACTACTCTTTTCATGACAGTTTCTGAATTTATTTTGTCTTCTACAGTTTTTCTGCCTCTTAGTTTTATAGAAATATAATAGGAGGAAACAAGAAAAAAAGAAATTTTCCATAGGAAACTATGCAGGCAGTTGGGAAGGTTACCCATTGTTTCCTCAGCTTTGTATTAAAATGGCTGTCACCAAGTTAAATCAGAGTCTTCTTTGATTATTCTTACTTTCCAGAAAAATAATCCCCATTTATCTTCAATTGATTTCATATATGGTAGCTAGATTTAGGATTGAAATAAAAAATATATGAATTAAAAAAAAAACTAAAAAATTTAGAAAAGCTGAAATAATCTATATAGAGCAACTGGATGTCTTAGACTTCAGCTTCAGTCATCTTCAGTTAGCATGATCAACAGCAAAGGATTATGGAGATTTAATTCAAAACATCTGGAGAACATCAGGAATCTATCCACAGAATAAAATATTTCTAATTTCTGAGAGTACACTAATACTGTAGTGAAGAAAGCTGATGAAGTTCATGTTTGTTATTCCTGGTTTTGCTCCAGGTGGATGACTGAAATGAGTTTAATTCACACTTTCCAAAATAACTTAAAAAAGAATAATCTAGCATTGGCCAACATGATAATGTATTGATAAATATTCAAGTGCCAGAAGATCCAAAATACTACATTGATTAAAGCACTGTTCCCTGCATGCATACAGAGAAATACATAAATGTTCTCCCACACATTCCCCTACAAATAAGCACAGACCTTTATCTACAAATAAGCATAAACCTTTGCTAGACCAATTCTCGAATACAGCTCATCTGCCTGGAATCTGCACTGTATATCAGACATTAATACAATTGAGCGAGTCCAGAGATATTTCGTGAGAAGAGTCCTCCACTCCTCTGCTCGCAATAGAATACCTTATGCCACCAGACTTGAAATTTTGGGCTTAGACCACTTAGAACTACGCCACCTTCAGTCTGACCTAAGCGTAGTACACAAAATTATCTGCTACAATGTCCTACCTGTCAATGACTATTTCAGCTTCAACTGCAATAACACACGAGCACATAATAGATACAAACTTAAGGTAAACCGCTCCAAACTTGATTGCAGAAAATATGACTTCAGCAACAGAGTGGTCAATACCTGGAATGCACTACCTGACTCTGTGGTTTCATCCCCAAATCCCCATAAATTTAACCTTAGACTGTCTACTGTTGACCTCACCCCATTCCTAAGAGGTCTGTAAGGGGCATGCACAAACGCACAAACATGCCTACCATACTTGTCCCCATTTATTTTTATCCTTATCCTGTATTCATAATCATGTTTATACTTATATCTGTTATCTTATATATAATTGACAAATAAATAAAATAAAAATAAAATGTTTTATCTTCCCTACAGCTGAATTTGTTCTAGAGCACAGTGAGGAACAGGAGAGAATGATGGGTTCCTACCTCTTTTAGCAATCCTGCTTCTGCAACTGTTTCTTTAGGAAGATAGAAAAAAAACAAACTATAGCAGACAGACTATTTTGCACTCTTCATTGAGGACAAAGGATAAACCAAAATAATCAGCGAACAATCCCTTTTACTGGCAGACATAATTTAGTATTATATTTTGAACTAAAAATGTTTCCTATGAGATACCTATTGCAAGCTACAATCATATTTCCCGCTTAACTTTGTCAGATTATTCATGAACTGGCAGAGACATGGTAACCAATGAATAGACATAGCAACTAAATCAGCCAATTGGGAGCTGAGACAGACTGGAGACAGGGCGTGTCTTAGTCTGCAGCTTCTGAGACTGTGCAGAGAAACGAAACTGAAACCAGTGTGTGTAAACTTGCTTGTCTGTGCATGCTGTCTACTCTGCTGAAATGAAACTGACTGTTTTCTCCTGCCTTGTGTTGTAACTGCTACTACCTTTAAGAAGAATCTATGTTGGTATTGTAAATATTTCATCTATTATTATGTATATAAAGAAGTTAATGAATCCTGCTGAATTAGTTTATCTGTGTGTGCTTCTGGATTTGATTTTTGCAAGAAACTCTGACAAACTTATACTGCGAACATAATTAGCTAAATCAAGAACTTTTTTCTGTGATAGGTATCAGTGTCTACAAAGCTGAATGTCAATGTTGGCCAGAGCTTTCTCGCACTTTGATCTAATTTTAAGTTATGCAATATCTACCTATAATTAGAGAGAGTATTATTTTAGCTATGTAAAACACTAATATATTAAGAAATGGCAGTGATACCCATTTCAATTTATTTGCTAATATAACAAGTTTTAAATTGTTTACCTAATTAGTACAGTCGGTTCCTGTAAGCAGAACATTATTAGTGTAACCACTTAACATTAATGTGAAGCTTTTAATATATATTTGGCAATAAATATATGATTGTGAACATGGTCAAAGAACCATGAAACCTCAGCCACCAGAGGATGGATTTCTTTTGGTTCGGTCTGAGAATATTTAATCTTTCTACTTAGCTCATTGAATTGTAAATTGGATTGTATTAATTAGAACTAATCAACCATGTCTAATTAAGTAAGTTAAGGTCTTCAATGAAATCTTTACCAGGAAACTTGCTGTTCTGTATGAAATGATTTGTTTTTTCTAAGTTCAACTCTGTCACTTAAATACATAGTAGCTGTAAACGCCAGGCTTTTGAGTTGTAAAAAAAATAAATCAAACCAAGATAAATCACTTCAGGTTTTTTTTTTCACTTTTAACATATAAGCTGTACAATTCCATTGAAAAACAAACTGAAATCTTTTCAGGGGGGAAATTACAATAAAAAACATGCAATAACATGGTTGCATAAGCATAAACACGCTTGAAATAATACTTTGTTGAATCACCTGTTGATTTAATGACAGCATTCAGTCTTTGGGGAGCCTATCAACATGGCACACCTTGCCTTAGGAATCTTTGCCCAAATCTGTCAGATGGCAAGGGCATGTCCTGTGCACGCTCCCTTTCAGGTCACCCATAAATTTTCCACTGGAATCAGCCTCTGGCTGGCCGATTCCAAAACTCTGATCTTCTGATGAAGCCATTTTTTTGTTGATTTGGAGGTTTGCTTTGGGTCATTGTCCTGTTGAAAGGTGAAATTCCTCTTCACGTTCAACATTTTAGCAGAGGCTGAAAGTTTTGTGCCAATACTGAATCATATTTAGAAGTGTTCATAATTTCCTACACCTTGACTAAAGCCCCAGTTCCAGCTGAAGAAAAGCAACCTCAAAGTATAATGTTGCCATCATCGTGCTTCACTGTGGGTTTGATGTAATTTTGGTATTATCTTTGTGCCAAATATACTCTTTAGAATTATGACCGAAAAGTTCAACATTGGTCTCTTCAGATCATCACACATTTTCCCACAGACATTAGACTTGATGTAGCCTTTTACAAAATATAGCTGGACTTGAATATTTTTTCTTTGTAAAAAAGGCTTCCATCTTACCACCCTATCCCAGTCATATGACACCCAGTCATATGAAGAATGTGGGAAATTGTCACATGTAATGCACAATCAGTACCTGCTAGACATTCCTGATGAAGGCAGTCTATTGGATCTGTTCTCTTCTTGTTTTTTCATCGATTTTGGAGAGACAAGCAGTTCTTGATAATGTCACTATTGTGCTATATTGTCTCCACTTGTTGATGACTGCCTTCACTGTGTTCCATGGGATATCCAATGCCTTGGGGGGAAAATTGTACCCCTCTCCTGATTAATATCTTCCAACAGTGAGATTCCTTTGATGCTTTGTAACCTCTCTGCAGACCATGGCTTTGCTGTAAGAAACAACTGAGTAAATGTCAGAAAAATCCAACAACAACAACAACAACAACAACAACAACAACAACAACAACAATAATAATAATAATAATAATAATAATAATAATAATAATAATAATAATAATAATAATTTTATTTCTATACCACCCTTCTCCTGAAGGACTCAGGATGGTGTACAGCCTATTAAAAATACAAAAATATACAGACATCAATTAAAAAATAATTAAAATTATTAAATAATTTTGGCCCAAATTAAAACCCAAAAATTTAAAACACCTAATTTAAAATCATTTACATTGATAGCCCGGCCTGGCGGAACAGCAGGGTCTTGAGGGGACAGCGAAATACACAGAGGTCGGAGATCTTGCGCAATTCCGGGGGCAGTTCATTCCACAGGGCAGGAGCTCCCACAGAGAAGGCTCTCCCCCTGGGTGTCACCAGCCGACATACCTTGGCCGATGGTACCCTGAGGAGCCCCTCTCTATGGGAGCGGACTGGCCGGTGGGAGGCTACTGGTGGCAGAAGTCGGTCTCAAAGGTACCCGGGTTCTAAACCATGGAGCATTTTAAAGGTGGTGACCAACACCTTGAATCGCACCCGGAAGACCACTGGGAGCCAGTGCAGCTCGCGCAGGAGAGGTGTCACATGGGCAGAACGAGTTGCGCCCATAACCACCCACGTGGCCGCATTCTGGATCAGTTGAAGCCTCCGGGTGCTCTTCAAAGGGAGCCCCATGTAGAGAGCATTATAGTAGTCTAGCTGGGAGGTGACCAGGGCGTGAGTGACTATGCGCAAGGCATCCTGGTCCAGAAAGGGCCGCAACTGGCGAATCAGGTGAACCTGATCAAAAGTCCCCCTGGCCACGGCCATCATATACTCTTCTAAAGACAGCCATGGATCCAGGAGGACACCCATATTACGAGCCCTCTCTGTGGGGGGCAAAGATTCACTCCCTACAGTCAGCGATGGCACCAGCTGACTATATCGGGACACCGGGAGACACAGCCACTCGGTCTTGGCAGGGTTGAGTCTGAGCCTATTTTTCCCCATCCAGACCCACACGGCCTCCAGGCAGCGAGACATCACATCAAGGGCATCATTGGGGTGGTCTGGGGTGGAGATGTACAGCTGAGTATCATCAGCGTACTGATGAACTCTCACCCCAAAACCATGGATGATCACGCCCAGCAGCTTCACATAAATGTTGAACAGAAGGGGCGAGAGGACCGACCCTTGCAGCACTCCCCAAGCGAGGCGCCACGAGGTCGACCTCTGCCCCCCTGCCAACACAAACTGCAAACGGTCAGAGAGGAAGGAGGAGAACCACCGCAGCACAATGCCCCCTATTCCTAACCCCCTTAACCGCTGCAGCATGATACCATGGTCGATGGTATCAAAAGCCACTGAGAGATCTAATAGGACCAGGACAGAGGAACAACCCCTGTCTCGAGCCCTCCAGAGATCATCCACCAATGCGACCAATGCCGTTTCTGTGCTGTACCCCTGCCTGAAGCCCGACTGGTAAGGGTCCAGATAGATAGCTTCATCCAGGTACCGGGGAAGCTGTAGTGCCACCACACTCTCAACAACCTTCACCACAAAATGAAGGTTGGAGACCGGACGGTAGTTGGCTAATTCAGCCGGGTCCAGGGATGGCTTCTTGAGGAGGGGCCTCACCACCACCTCTTTCAAGGCAGCGGGAAAGGCACCCTCACTCAGAGAAGCATTTATAATCCCCTGGAGCCAGCCTCGTGTAACCTCCCGGGAGGCCAGTACCAACCAGGAGGGACACGGGTCCAATAAACATGTGGCAGCACTAATCTTACCCAGAACCCTGTCCACATCCTCGGGAGCCACAGGATCAAACTCCTCCCAGATAATATTCTCAAGACCTACCCCCGTCTCGCCCCCTGGACTCACCCAGGCAGAGTCCAAGCCTTCCCGAATCCGAGCGACTTTATCATGCAGGAATTGCACAAAATCCTCAGCACGACCCTGCAATGGATCTTCCTGCACTCCCCCCCGAAGAAGGGAGTGGGTCACCCTAAACAGAGTGGCTGGGCGGTTCTCTGCAGATGCAATAAGAGTGGAAAAATAGTTAGATTTCACCGCTTTTATCGCCACTAGGTAAGTCTTGATATAAGATCTCACCTTTCTGACTTCTGTTCAGTCAGAATAGGATTGACTAGTCCTCCAAATGCTCTTTAGGCGTCTTTTCCGATGCTTCATCTCTCTCAGCTCCTCGGAGAACCAAGGTGCTAATTGAGATCGGCATCGGGTCAGAGGTCGCAAAGGCACAACATGGTCCAAAGCTCCGGCGGCCACATTATCCCAGGCAGCCACCAGGTCTTCAGTTGAGTTGTGTGCCAGGGTCTCAGGAAATGGCCCAAGCTCCATCAGGAATCTTTCGGGATCCATCAGGTGCCTGGGACGGAACCATCTAATTGGTTCCATCTCCCTGCGGTGGGGAGAAGCGGCTGGAAAGTCCAAGTGAAGGAGCGAATGATCTGTCCATGACAAGGGTTTAATGTCTAAATCCCCTCTACCAAGATCATTCAACTACTGACCAGAGACGAAAATCAAGTCCAGAGTGTGTCCCCCTGTGTGAGTGGGGCCTTGAACTAACTGGGTCAGGTCCATGGCTGCCATGGAAGCCATGAACTCCTGAGCCACCTCTGATGCCTCACCGGCAGATGGCAGGTTGAAATCCCCCATGACAATAAGTCTGGGGGTATCAACCGCCACCCCAGCAATAACGTCAAGTAGCTCAGGCAGGGTCGCTGCTACGTAGCAGGGAGCCAGGTACGCAGTCACTAAACCCATCTGCACCCCATGGCCCCACTTCAGAAAAAAGGATTCACATCCGGCTATCTGAGGAACAGTGGTCTCCCTCAGACAAAGACTTTCCCTAATAATCGCCGCAACTCCCCCACCCCTCCCCTGAGCCCTTGGCTGATGAAATGCATGGAAACCAGGTGGACACATATCAATGAGGGGGACCCCCCCTCCTGGCCCAACCAGGTCTCCGTAATACCTGCCAGGTCCGCACCCCCATCCAAAATAAGATCACAAATGAGGGGGACTTTATTAACAACCGACCTGGCATTACACAACATCAGCCGCGGACCCAGGGCCTGAGACTCTGTGCAACCCAGGGCACGAGTCGCACATTGGGGACCAGAGTGCACAATTGCTCGTAAACAGCACGTGCACCCCCCCGAAACATGATATGGCCTCCTGCACCCATCATACCTACCCCTCCCACTCATTATTTCAATTACACTGCCCTTCCTATTGCCCCCCTGCTCCCCAGCCAAATTACCATCCACATCCCCTCTGCTGCTCCCAATTGACCCACCACCAGGTTCGTGGCTATAAGGACCCCCTCTTGTCCACCTCTACAGCCCCCTCTCCCCCTCACAGGTCCCTTTAAAATTTTTGTTAAAAATTTTGTTAAAATACCCCTCAACCCCCTCTTTGCCACATGCCATCTCTCGGGGTTCCAAAATGTGTCATCAAGATAGGCCCTCCTATCAGGCCTGTGAGAGGGGGGAGTCTCACAGCACTAGAAGGTCTGCTTTTCTGAGCATCAACCGAACCAAGGATGGGAGGGAGGGCCAGTCCGGGGTTCCTCCAAAGTCCAGAGAGATAGCCGTGCACAAAGATCACAAAATGTCCATCGTATAGCTGGACTCCTCTGTCCACTCACGACAGGGAGAAGGTCTAATATCCTTTTCTCTCCCACGGAGGGCCATGTCCAGACCATCCTCTCACGATGGCTGATCCCATTAAAGATGGTCACAACAGGAATGATGTTACGTCTCCTCCGTTGTGGTATAAGGAAGTCCCTCAGCTCCCCCACAGTAGTGCTCGGTCTCTCCATCTGGCTAACGGCTAAAGGCGTAGTTCGAAAGTAGAAAGAGGTCATGCATAGCAGTTTGTAAACCCATCCCGTAAGGAGAGGGGGGGACAGGAAAGGCAGGGGAGGGAGGGGGGAACAATATCCCCAGAGGAGGATAACATCTCCTCCTCCGCCAATTTGTAAGTCCTGGCCATCCTCACCTCATCTTCTTCCCTTACACCTCAGCTAACATCCACCATTGCAGCATCCTGCCACAGACGCCATCGACGGCGCCAGTGCCGCCTCACCACCCCCACACCTCAACAGTCCTAGCAATCCCAGCAAACTCCAGGATAACCACGTCTGTGGGTCCGGGGGGGTGTCCAATGCCAGCGCCATCAGCTAGCCTCTGCCGCCGTCGCTGCCTCGGCTCCATTGCTTCGAGTGGAGAGTCATTGCCCCTCAACTGCTCGCATTACTGCCAGAGCCGCCATCCCCCTCCAGGCCCCCCTTGTCTCTGTTGCAATAGAAAACAGCCGCAACCCAACATCCAGGAGAGTCGCTGCGGCCGAGTCAAGCCAGCGCCACCATCATCACCGCCGCTGTCGCAGCGCTTACGCAAGGCCTCTTCAAACGCCGGCCCCCAGCTCCAACCGAGATGTTCTGGGGGGGCAAAAAAGCCCTCCCCAGGTTGGGCAGGGGCTCTCCTCACCGTGGCTGGGGCCGTAAGTGTATTTAACGACCCCTACACCCCCGAAAAGGCCCAAAGCAGTCCATTCGCCGGATGAGAGCTACCTGGCCACCGCCATCTTCGCACATGCACATCTTCATAAGATCTAGATCATAAGAATAGTTGAATGGCTTGATTAGAGTCACTTTAATTGATTGTAGCTGTTTCCTTACTACTACTGAATATCAGTTTGAATGTGATTGGTTAATTCTGAACACACACACACACATACCTACTTATAAGAGGATGTGCACCAGAGGGAATGGAGATTTTACAGTATCCTTCCCCTGCCATACCAAGCCACGCCCACCAAGCCATGCCACGCCCACCAAGCCACACCCACAGAACCGGTAGTAAAAGAAATTGAAACCCACCACTGGTATATACAGTATAACATATAACACGTATGTGTTGCAGAAAAGCTTAACATTTTGAGCTTTTGCATGGGCACATCAATGTTATGCACCAATTAATAAAAATATGTTGGAATAGGGGAAACTATTGCTTATACTGCATTGTTTTTTAAAAAATACACATCAAATATGGGAGAAAAGAGGAAAGGCCAAATTGAGTGAAATGATTTTAAGATCAGAAAAATATGAGGAACTAAATGAAAACAGAATTAAATGTACTAATCAATTCCTGCCTGGAAATGTCAAACAATGAACCAACGACCTCATCCAAGGAGTATATATACTATACACTGAGCTCCAGTCATTTATTATAAATCACCAGCCAGCAATTCTTCCCCCATCTGACAACTTCGCCAAAATGATATACATATACTTATTTTGACAATAAGAATGGGATTTAAGAACAATGCACAACAATTCTAGAATGTAACAAATATTCCAAATTGCCATGTTTTGCATTATACTGTGGCAAAAATTGCATATTTATATTGTGGGCAATTTTCCTCAAAATGCTATTTAATTTTAGGTGTGATTATTTTATTTTATTTTAGGTGATATGTAAACATCCAATTCATTAAGAGATAAACTCCTGCAAATCTGCATATATAGTGGATATATGCACCACTGTTAAAATGTCAGGTTTTTGAGATGTAAAAAAAAAAAAAAAAAGCCCAGACCAAGACAAATTACTTCAGAATTTTTTCCACTTTTAATATAATATAAGCTGTACAATTCATTTTAAAAAAAAACTGAGATTGTTTAGTGAGGAAAAAACAAAAATAAAAAATTAGAATAATATTCAAAGATGTGTACACCAGTGGTGGGTTTCAAAAATTTTTACTATCGGTTCTGTGGGTGTGGCTTGGTGGGTGTGGCTTGGTTGGCATGGCAGGGGAAGGATACTGTAAAATCTCCATTCCCTCCCCAATCCAGGGGAAGGTTACTGCAAAATCCCCATTTCTTCAGCTAGGACATGGGAGGCAGAGAATAGACGGGGGTGGGGCCAGTCAGAATTTTTATTACCAATTTTCCAAACTACTCAAAATTTCTGCTACCAGTTCTCCAGAACTGGTTAGAATCTGCTGAAACCCACCTCTAGTTTATGCTATATATACCCTTGGTTTGATAAAAAAAAAAAAAGGTGAATTTGGATGTGTGGACCATTTTTGTGGAAAGGTTATAGATTTGTGTAAATTACAATGTGGGTACACTGATATTTAAATGCAAACATATTTCTACTCTAATGCTGATTGCAGATAAAATGTGGGAAAGATTTAAATACGAAACATGCCATCTCTTATAAGACATTTCTGTTTTCCATCTGAACTTGTTACCCCGTGAAAAAGGGCTGCCCTGGTTTTATTAGCTAATACCATTGATCTTATATTTCATTCTAGTGTTCTGCCTCATTAGGCTTTGAGACATATTTTCAAATTTGTGTGTAGGAATTAGAAATATGAAAAACCCAACAGAAGATATCATGAAAGACTTCCTCTTGTTATTTTTTGTCTTTCTCCCAGAGTGGTTAGTGTGAGAAACTATCCATCTCCCTCTAGCTAGCAAACTAATAGAAATAACAGTAGGAGACTACCCCATATCATTTCTAGCAACAAAGAAAGAGCAACCAAGAGAAATTAAAACAAACAAATCCCCCAAAGCTCACTTTTTACCCCATCCATCCCTTTTGTGCATTGGGTCTGATTTAAGATTTTCTCCCAGGTTAAATGATATTATCTCCATAAATTGAGAACACTTTTGTTTATTTTTTAAAGGATGTTTTAAGGACCTATTCCTTTCCAAACTATATCCCCAACTAATACACTATTGAGAAGGAGTGCAGGGCACACATTAATGATGAATAGTTTTTCCTTGTCGTAGTTTTGTATCATTATCATCATCATTGACATCATCATCATCAGATTCCACACTTACTAGAAGATGCTGCTTCCAAAATTCTTCAAGTTTTATGCTACGTTTTATGAATAATTGAATAAATAAATAATTGAATGGTGTGAATGAGTTTTTAATGTTTTTAATGTTTTTAATTTGTCAATGTCTTTTTATAATTTTTATAATTTTTAAATGTATTGTGAGCCGCCCTGAGTCTTCAGAGAGGGGCGGCATATAAATTTAATAAATTAAATTAAATTAAACTAAACTAAATTAAATTGTCCCTTAAAACAGGAGTTTCCAACTTCTGGGCAATGGTCCACTACTTGGCCCTGCCTATTCAGAATTGGACCAAGTGAGTGGCTGGCTGGAGCATATGTGCATGCATGCAGCTTAACAGGTGTGAGCAGCAGGCTGGTGCACACTTGCACGTATGCGCACCGCCCTGCCATTCTTGCATGTTGAACTGCATGCATGCGTACTTGCCCATCATTTGCTCAAGGGTTGTGTCTGTATGTGCACCCCAGCCCCCTGATCGTATGGACCACCAGTCGGGCTGCCAAGCTGCAAAGGTTGGGGACCACTGCCTTTGTCTATGGAGATTCTCAGTCATCCAGGTAATGTTTGTCCCAAAGGTGCTTTTTCAAGCGGCAACTGGACTTTCTGGTTTTTCTTTGAAGACATTTTGCTTCTCATCCAAGAAGCTTCTTCAGGTCTGAGCTTCTTGGATGAGAAGTGAAGCATCTTCACAGAAAAACCAGAAAGTCCAGTTGCCTCTTGAAAAAGACCTTTGGGACGACCACTATCTTACACTGATAAACCAGTGTAACGCACTGTAAGCCGCCCTGAGTCTCCGGAGAAGGGCGGCATATAAATCAAATTAAAAAAAAAAAAAGTAAACTTTTAGTTAAAATTTTACATTTTAAACTGAACAATTTCTGTATGCATTGTTCAGCATACTCCAAAACGATGCCCTAAGCACAGCCCAACAGTGGTATACCTTAATCCTCTTGAAAGCTAAAACTGAGTATGGCAGTAAAAGAATTAAGAGATGTGTGCACACAATGACACTCACACACACACACACACACACACACACACCCATGTGGTGACCAGTTCAGAAGCCATTGACTTCTGGGGACTTTCTTCTGGGTTACCCAGATGGCTTTGTGCCTAACTGACTTCCACCCTTACTTTCAGGTCATCCATAGGCTTTTTGCCTAACCTGGAACTAGAACCAGGGGTGAAATTCAGCAGGTCTGATAGGTTCTGCAGAACCGGTGGTGGAAATTTTGAGTAGTTCGGAGAATCGCAAATACCACCTCTGGACCCAGTGTGGGGTGGGAATGGGCTCTTTCCCCCAGGAGTGGCGAGGGAATGAGGATTTTGCAGTATCCTTCCCCTGTAGTGAGGTGGGAATGGAGATTTTGCAGTATCCTTCCCCTGCTATGACCACCAAGACACACCCACCAAGCCACCCCACCCCACGCCCACCAAGCCACTCCCACAGAACTGATAGTAAAAAAAAAATTGAATTTCACCACTAATTAGAACCTACAGTCACCCAGTTTCTAACCTTACTTTACGCTAGCTGTCCGAGGACATGATAGGTAAGGAAAGAAGTCTGTGATGCTCCCCCTTTTCTTAGTGCCCTAAACATGTGTTACTTTGCTTAATACCTAATGCAGGGCTGCAAAAGAACATTGCATGTGTAACTGCCCATATAAGTGTTTCCATCTTTACATGGTTGAAAAGTGGCACAGTGTCAGCTGTGAGTTTTATTAATATCCAGTCATTTAGCGGAACAAATACAGTAAATCAAATATGGTAATAAGCTTGATATCATAACCCATTTGGAATTTTAGAGATAGTTAGTCCATTAATTAAATATTAAGAGGAAATTTGAGTTTTAACCGCTGTTATATGGGATTGTTTTGCATAGAAGCTATTCCCACTGAGTAAGCATCTCAACCATCTGGTAGTGTTTACTGCATTTCTTTACAATATGTGCCACCTGTCTTGCTGGTCTTTTAATAGAACAATAGTCTAGAGTCGTTGTCATTTAAGGAATGAGTTTAACAGGTAAATTAATGGAAGGTCAAACTTTGATTGTACCTGGATTATTCACCTGTGACTTTAGATCTGCTTTTAATGAAGTTTGTTTTGAAGAAATTGTACTTTTCTATAGAGTGGGAATTTAAAAATAAAAATGTTTGGGCTATAAACTGTATCTATAGCTTTGCTAAATGGGATGGCTAGACTAAATAATTGAAAGTATATTACAGATGAGGGAATACAAAGTGAAAACAAAGGACCAATTTTGGTAGTATATCTGTGATTATCATACCTAAACAAAGTATCATCTGTTGCATATTGAAACAAAGCAAGCCTCTAGATTTGTTTTTGAAAAAGCTGTAACTGAATTCTCAGCAGAATAAACCTATTAGTCAAACAACTTTATAAAATAAGTATTCAAGAAAAATATGGCTGGAATAGACCACTGGTGTTTTTACTTCATGTTTTCTGCTATATCATGGTCAGGTGGATGTACGGTTTTTAGGATAATAGCTCTCCTCCACCATTGCTTCTGATGGTGTGATTGCTACATTTATAACAATCACAATAATCATACAGAAATGTGTATGAATTTGATGAATATACAGGATAGCTTATGAAAAGAAGAAAGACATGTTACATTGGAAAAAGAGGTAAACTTATCACTGTGCTTATAACTGAATAAAGATTGAAAGTCACTGCTTTGTATCTTTTCTTCTTTTCTATTTTTTGCCTTTCTTAAAGTTTGAGCTTTATCTTTGATCTCTTTCTCCTTTCTTCTTGATATTAGTTCATATTAGTTTTTGATATTTTGTAATACTTTCAATAAAATCACAAAGGTAAATGAGCAATTGGCATGCTGAACAGTCCTAGAACTCACAGTGGTGCAAATTTTTAAATGCCATGTCTTGATGGTTTTGTTATTGTTGCAAATGTTGCAACACATGGATTCTATAGGTTAGAAGTGAATGTAAAGATTTGAGGGTTATTTTGGCAGGGATTCAACCCCCCCCCCCAACACACACACACAAACCCCACCTAAAATTTATTTTAAGAGTTCTACTAGGAAAGATTGAGAATTATTTAGGATTCTGATTTAGAGTATTGAGTATTGACCACTATACAAAAATCTTTCTGGGTTTTCTTTCAAAGCATTAATTGCTTACAACTTCTGTAAGGCTATAAAATGTTCACTGTGATTATTGAATCCATGTGATTATTTTAATACCTGGTACATTATTAGATTTAAATGTTTTTTTAATAAAATCTTAATTGATTATCAATTATAATTTTGGTTTTGAACTTCTAGATTACATTGCCTGTTTAATAATCTATAGTATTCAATCCCGAATGAATTGGCACTGCAGGAGGAGCCATTTTTATATAGAGATATATTGGTAATAAGATATATTGGTACTAATATTTTAAAGAAATTCTTATTAACTATAAAAACAGGAAAGTCAGCATTTGATTGGCAATACTATCTATGATTGTCATGAAAGAAATATGTACTAGAAATTAACACATAAACATTATGCTGATTGAAAGTTTTCACAGCCAGATAAAACCTATACAATATTAGCTAGAAATATATTTTCCAAAAGGCAATTATAGCTTAATAATCAATGTTTATTCTTGAGTAGACTACCATGTCATTTAAATGTGTGATCTCTTGACTGTAAATTGATTTAATTGCAAATAAGTTTGTTTTATGCATTGTGTAATCCTTAGTGCTGTTCCTTATTATATAAAAATATTTGAAAAGATTTTGACAAGTATGTACTTAAGTTTCCGTTATAACAAATAATCATAGCATTATTATGGTGAGTTATCACATATTGTAGAATAATTATGTGATGTGATCTAATTCACATTTCCTGGATTATTATATGACAGGTTTTATTTATTGTACAACAAAATTATACTATGCAGTAGAAAACATTGTAACTTCTTTTAAAGCAAAGGAAAAGCATAAAAAAAGTAGAACTAGAAGGGGCATAAATGTAAGGACAGTAACCCAGTTTATTCTAACAGTTGTAAACTGAAACAAATAACAATGGAATGGTAAATATAAATATCAAATATATCTCGGAAAAGAGTTTCATATGTGGGCTATTATCTGAGAAAATGTTCAGCATTGTGTATCCACTAATCCAAAATCATTTGGTAGTTCCTCATAAAATAGGGCAACTCACTTTAGGAGCTATTGGTTTTTGAGCTATTTTGAGCTTTTTTTAAAAAAAAACAATACTTCTTTTCATCTTGTGATATAGTTCATAGCAGAAAAGAATACATTTGTGAAAAAAACACTTTGAAATATTAATTTTCAGATTGTTCTACATTGTGAATTAATGAGTTAATGAATGAAAAAGCAATTATTATTGCCTGCTAATAATGCAAAGAATAGCAACAGTGGCATCATCATGGACTTTGAAAAAATTAGAAAACAAACTCATGATTCTGGGACAACTTTTTCCTAGTCTTCCAAGCTGTATCAATAACTGGTTACGTAGGTAATGCCAAATAATGTTGGTATCTGAGACCATGTTCTTCATCAATTGGCCTGCCCTTCACGAGAATTGATCAAAATGTGTTTGGCTTAAGTATGATGAGTTTGATCAAGAATATATTAAACTAAATCTTCTGGAAATGAAAATCCTGAAGTTGCTATCTCAGATGAAGACTTATGTTCTGTGGAAAGAAGTAAGACTAAATTCTAATGGAGATTCTTAAACCAGCCAGTGCAAAATTAGAAAGAATATTGCCTCATATGTAGTTCATAGTATTCACTCTCTGTATACTAATGCTCAGAACGTAAGAAATAAGCAGGGTAAGTTTGAACTTTCTTTTCAGAAATTCAGCTACGATTTAATAGATATAATGAAGCCTGAATGAAATAGTGCAAACAAAAGACAATCTGTTTCAAGAGGAGCAGAAGCAAAAGGGAGGAGGATTTGCAGTTTGTTCAAAACATCACACAGCTTATAAAGAGGACATCAGGATTCAAATAATTGGAGGGACAAATGAAAACAATACTATTGTTGAGTTCTATTATCAGCAATTCAGTCAAAAAGAAGATTTGGATCAGAGGTGGGTTTCAGCAGCTTCTGGCCAATTCTAGAGAACCGGTAGCGGAAATTTTGAGTAGTTCAAAGAACTGGTAAATACCACCTCTGACTGGGCCGACCCCATCTGTTCTCTGCCTCTCGAATCCCAGCTGATTGGGACAAAATGGAGATTTTGCAGTATACTTCCCCTGGAGTGGGGAGGGAATGGAGATTTTACAGTATCCTTCCCCTGCCACACCCAGCAAGACACGCCCACCAAGCCACACCCACAGAACCGGTAGTAAAAATTTTTGAAACCCACCACTGATGTGGATGATACTTCTCCAAAGCAGTGACAGAACTTTTAAAAGGTCCAGAAACAGTAAAGAAGTAGTACTTTATTATCTCAAATTCTATTGGAAGACAAACTCTGGCAAGCATAATTGTTCAGGGGAAAAAACCCTGGAATTATTTTGCTAACCACCTTATCCTTCAGATGATGGAGGCAAACACAAGAGAATCAGCTGTTGTTGACTTGCAAGGAAGGGTGTAATTAAGCAACAAAAGAGACTTTTAGTTAGAACTAAAGCTAAGTGCAGTCTTACACACAGCTTGGACTTCAAAAAAAAAAAAAAGTGATTTTAATCAACTCAGAGCAATAAGTAGAATCCCATGGCAGGACAAGGCAATTGGAAAACAAGTTTCAGATGAGCTGGCGTTCTTAAAAAAATGAAACACCAAAATATAATTTTAAACAATTCCAATTAGGATATAAAATGGTGCCTAGAAGCAAACAGTGCAAACAGCCACTGCACAAAAAAATATTAATGAACATTCATAAGCTTCTCTTTGTTTCTCTTGTTCTCGCTTAAACACACAAGATGAAAAGAGTAATATAGAATATCAGTTCCAAGACCCAAGACCAATGTGTTCAGGGAGTCAACTGTTAAAAGAGAAGTCTAATATAAAATGAACATTTAGAATAATACAGCCAAAAAAGCAGCATAAACCATCCTATTTTATTTCTATTACTTTGACCCATTTCATCTTGATTATGCTTTATCCATAGCTGGCTTTCATTTTAGTGGAGTTTATTTGTGTCAATTGTCATTTTTCTCATTATCATTATTTCTCTTGGACTTTCCTATTATCTCCTATGAATATGTGTGCCTTAGACAAATCTTCCTGATGTATTAACTTTGAAAAAAAAAAAAAACCAAATATGTGAAACATTTCTTTTTTATGGTTTCCCATAACATGCTTTTTAAACCCATTTCCCCAATGTAAGCACTTTGAAAAATACAATCAAATATCCATGCTTTGAGGAAGATTGCAGATGAAAACAGATGCAGATTTTTAAAATAAATAAATAAACAAAAATTTAACAGACTGGCATGCTGTCTTGTTAAAGTGCATAGTACAACAGACCAATTTAAATGGATCCAGAAATCCCTTTCAGTACATGCATCCATTTATTCCTGCTGTTTTCCTTTCTTGTTCAAAAGAAAGGTTCTTCTTGGTTTAAAAGAATGAAGAAAATCACGGGCAAGAAAAATACATAACAGGAAAAATGCTAAATTAAACCAACACTAAAAGGACATCAAAATTTATTCAGGTTTTTAACCACATGTAAAATGTAAACAGTTGGAACAAAAATGGAGTCAATGAAAAATGTCTATCTTTATATGGAATAGAAAAATACATTAATACAATTAATGTACAATTACATTAATTACCCCTTCCAAAAAACCAAAACTAGTGGTAACCACCAAGGGATACAAAAAAGCATACTTCAAGTCAAATGGTATTGACACAACTTCCTGCTTTAAAAATAATAATAAATTGTCTATCTTTCCAGATGATTCTTAGTCGCAATAAATGTTAAAGTGAAATATATTTTTCCTGCAAAGGTTAAAAAAAAAAAAATCTAACACAAAACCTAAATTTGTTATAATGTAAAGGTACGTATATCTTCTCATATAACTAAAGCCCTAGCACAAAATGCATTATGCATGAATGGCAATCATATAATTCCAACCACCAAACCTGGAACACTCTGTGATTTATTTTCTTTCAGTCTACTTTGATTTCACAAACTGTCCTTCATTTCCTCAATATGAATATATTAGTACTTGTTCTAATGCATCACTCCTGACATCTATTTACCTTGAATAGAGAAAGATAAAACTTTGAAACTCCTAGAACATCTGAAATTGGGTGGGTAGATAGGACCTATTTATTATACTTTATTATTTATTAAATTATTAGACAATCTGTCTAATAACCAGAGGTTTCCGACTAACTACAACATTACTGAGCACGTGTTAAAAACGATAGTCAAAACACAAACCATACATATATAAATGCAACTCCCTATTCAGGTTGTTGCAAGAGGTTTCAGTAGGAAAAGAGTTTGGTAGAAAGAAATTTTGGTAAGAAAATAATAATAAAAAATAATTTAGAAAAAAGAAAATTGATAAAGTACCAAAGAGAAACAAAACTAAAAATGGGCACAGACAGGGAAAAAAGTAGCAGAGGTTTTTTCTTCGAGCACAACAGAAGGGAGAGTAAGAGCAAATAAGCAGATCAAATAAGTGGCTTGAGTAGAAGAAAGAAGAGTGTATGGAAGGAGGAGAAGACAGTAGTGAAACATGGAAAGAAGAAGCAAAAAAAAAAAAAAAAACAGGAACCGGGCAGAGGACCAAGTACAAAAGTAAATACTGAAGAAAGAGTGAAAACTACATTAGGCTTTGTGAAGCAAATATTCAGACTGCTGAATATTCAACTTTGCTGACTATGAATGAACTAATTCACAGTTTGTGTAAATAAAAGAGGTTTTTGAAGTGGTTCGGGAATGATGAGAGGCACAAGCAAGCAAGTGACAACAGCTCTTTAATATACAGTGAGACTTCAGCAAAAACTCAGGGGCTGCAGTCCTCCTTATATACAATCCAGGAGGGACTGTCAGCCAATCAGAAACGTATGCAGGTTTGAATCTCCCGCTTAAAAGTATCAATACATAACACCCCTCCCTTCCCAGAAGGCACTGACATTCAAAAATTAACATATTTACAAACAAAATCTCGCAGGTGCTTAGGCTGAGTTCTCGCCCTAGTTGACCTGCGCAGTTCAGTGTTTGGTGGGGCGTCGAGCTGGTCGGAGGGACTCTTTGTCTCTCCCGGCTCCGCCAATGGAACCTCCTGGATTTTGTCCGGGGCGTGGTTATCCCCGGCTGGGAGTGGCGACTCGCTGGGGCGGCGCTGGAACCAGGGCTTGTCAGCTAAGTATTCTCGCGGCCCCGGGCTTGAGTTAGCTGTTTTGGAGAAGTGGTCATAGTTAGGCTCGGACATGTCTGCGTTGATGTTTGCCTCGCCAACCGCCCGTTTCCTCAGTTGGTCTATGTGGCGCTTCCAGAGTCTATCTACCCCCACGTCCACCGTGTATGATTTTGGGCCTGTTATCCCCACTATGGTTCCTGCGACCCACAGAGGACCGCTGGCATAATTGCGAGCGAACACTGGGGACCCGACCTGAAACTGCCTTAAGCCACAGGTCTCTCCCTTAAAGTTTTCGTGCGAATAGTTAGGGTGAAGCCTGTCCAACACACACCGGAGCTTTCTCCCCATGAGGAGCTCTGCTGGGCTTCTCCCTGTTGCCGTGCATGGTGATGCATGCTGAACCGCAAGGAATTGATCTATCCTGGCCTGCCAGTCCCCATTGTCTAATCTGGATAGTGCTTCCTTGGCTGTCCTGACAAATCGTTCAGCCAATCCGTTGGAAGCCGGGTGAAATGGGGCTGATAGGGCATGGCGGATTCCCAGGCCGGCCAAGTAACCTTCAAACAGGGTTGCTGTAAATTGGGGCCCATTGTCCGACACCAAGGTATCCGGCAGGCCGTGGGTGGCAAACAACTTTCTTAGGGCCTTGATAACCGCTTCGGCCGTTGTGGATGGCATTAATACAATTTCGAGCCATTTTGAAAAGGCATCCACTACTATTAAGAACGTTTGGCCATGGAACGGGCCGGCAAAATCAATGTGGATCCTCCCCCATGGGCCTTTTGGTTTCTCCCACTCTCGGATGGGCGCTACTGGGGGATCGGGGCGAGACTCCTGGCAGGGTCTGCACTTCCCCACCCACTCGGAAATGACCTGGTCCATGTTGGGCCACCAGACATAGCTGCGGGCTAAACACTTCATCCTGACGATGCCAGGGTGCCCCTCGTGCAATAACTCTAGAACTCTACCTCGTAGTTTTGTTGGAATTACCACTCTGTCACCCCACAGTAAGCACCCCCCTTGCATAAACAGTTCATTTCGTTTGTTGGCAAAACCTTGGTACTCCTCCCCGACCACCTTGTCCGGCCACCCTTTCAAAACCCAACCCATAACAGTCCGGATAACAGGGTCTCTATTTGATGCTTTCGCCACCTCGCCGGAGGAGATGGGCCCCAAAGTTAACGCGTCCAACAACAGGACGGAGGTTTCCGGTGTTGGGTTGTCCAGCAGGTCGGGAAGGGGGCAACGGCTAAGGGCATCCGCATGACCCAGGGTTCGCCCAGGCCGATGGACGAGCTGGTACGAGTATGCCGATAAGAAAATCGCCCATCTAGTTAATCGGGGGGAGAGGGCAGCGGGGGTTGGCCTGTCGCCTGCTAGCAGTCCTAGCAACGGCCTATGGTCAGTCACAAGTTCAAATTTTCGGCCATAGAGGTATTCGTGGAACTTCTTAACCCCCGCAATCGCAGCCAGAGCTTCTCTGTCCAATTGGCTATAGTTTCGTTCTGTGCTGGACAGAGTTCGGGAGTAGAAAGCAATGGGCGCCTCTAGGCCGTTCGGCAGTCTATGGCCTAGGACTGCACCAACTCCTACGGGGGAGGCGTCGCAAACTAAGACGAGCGGCAGCTCTGCATTGTACTGGATCAGGAAACTGTCCTCAGATAGGAGTTTTTTTACTGCCTCAAAAGCGGCCGCTTGCGGTTTCCCCCAGACCCATGGTACATTCTTTCCTAGGAGTTTGTGAAGGGGATCAGCGACCGTGGCCTTATCTCTTAAGAACATTGAGTAGAAATTGAGCAGTCCAAGGAAGGCTTGGAGCTCAGCTTTTGATTTGGGGGCTGGTGCGCTTTTGATGGCTCTCACCTTGCTTTCGGTAGGGTGGATGCCTGTGCCGTCCACCCTGTACCCCAGAAATTCTACCGAGGGGACCGCTATCCTGCACTTGTTCTTTTTAAGTCTTAGTCCCGCTTCTCTGAATCTGGACAGGACGTTCCGTACCCTGTCCCCTAGCTGGTGTTCGTCTTGGGCGCTGACTAAGACGTCATCGAAATATGGGACTACTCCCGGAAGTCCTTGCAACAGGCGCTCCATGGTGCTTTGGAATAAGCCGGGTGCGACGCTCACCCCAAATTGGAGCCTGGTGCATTTAAATGCACCCCTATGAGTCACGATCGTTTGCGCCTCTGCCGTGGCGTCGTCGACCGGTAACTGTTGGTAGGCTTGGGCCAGGTCTAATTTAGCAAAAATTTTTCCGGGGCCCAGGGAGTGTAGTAGATGGTGCACGATCGGCACCGGATAGGCGCTCGGCTGCAAAGCCTTGTTGATCGTGCACTTGTAGTCGGCGCAAATTCTGATTGAGCCGTCGGACTTAACTGGGGTGACTATGGGGGTCTCCCACTTGGCATGGTCAACGGGAACCAACACCCCTTGCTTAATCAGTTTGTCCAGTTCTGCATCGATCTTTGGTTTCAATGCGAACGGCACTCGTCTGGCCTTCAATCTTACTTGGGCTACGTTGGGGTCTAAGTTTAGTGAAATAGGGGTCCCCACATACTTGCCCAACGTGTCCCCGAAAACGTCCTGGAACTCGGTCAGGAGGCTGTCTTTCAGGGTTGACTTGGACATCAGGTGGACGCCGGTGAAGCCCATGCCAAGGGCTCGGAACCACCCCATGCCCAGGAGGCTCGGCAGCTGTTTCGTGACGATGGTCAGCGGCAGGTCTCTTTCGTAGTCTCCGTAGGTGACCCGGAACGTGCCCACGCCTTCGAGGGGGACTCGGTTCCCCTGGTAGTCAAGGATGCGCAGTCTCTGTCTGGAGAGTTGATCCTTCCGGAACGACGGCAGGAGGCTCTTCAGAGTTGTCCACGACATGATGGAGAGAGCTGATCCGGTGTCGATCTCCATCGAGCACGGTCTTCCGTTGATCTCGACCACCGTGCTGACTTTGTCCTCGACCGTTGTGCTGGCCTGGTCGATGTGTATGCTGCGGCCATCTCGCGGTTCAAATTTGCGCCGTTTTTTCGCGCCGCCTTCTCTCGTTGGCTGCTTCTGGCGCGCTGATTCCGGTTGGCTGCGGCGCTCACGTGGTTTGAGTCTTCTGGGCAGAATGGCTCTGCAGACTCGCGCCAAGTGCCCTTTCTTCTCGCAACGCCTGCAAATAGCCTCTCTGTATTTGCAGGACAGTCTATCATGGTGCCCGCCACAGCTGGGACAGCTTCGCCGGGGGCTGCCAGTGTCTTTTCTCCGGTGCTCTGTTTGGAAGACGTCCTCATCCGACTCGGACTCCGAGCTGGATCCGGCGTCTTCTCTGTGCACCGGGGCAGACTTGGGGCTGTCCTTGCTGGTCAGCGGACGCTGTAGCGTTTCAGCGGCCTTTGTGGAGGCTTCGTGAGCCCTGGCTTCGTCAAGGGCCCCGGCAAGCGTCAGATCAGGCTTGGCGAGCAGACGCCGTTGCAGCCTAATGTCCCGAACACCACAGATCAGCTGCTCAAGCAACGCATCATCCAAGTCTCTGTAGTCGCAATGAGTTGCGGCTTTTCTCAGGCTGGCCATGTACGCGCTGACCGGCTCTCCCTCTCGTTGGACGCGCTGCCTCAGTTGGTATCGCTGCACGAACTTGGAGGGGACGGGAGCGTAGTGAGCCCGGAGAGTTGCCATCAGGGTGTCCCATGAGACTGTTTGAACCGGCGTTGGCTCACACAGTGACTCGGCCATCTCAAACACGTCCGGTCCGCAGTGGCTTAGGAATAGGGCTCTCTTTCGATTAGCCGAGAGGCCCTGCATGTCGCTGGCTTCTAACGAGCATTCAAACCTCGTTAGGTACGAGACCCATTTTTCGCGGGTCGGATCAAAAGGCTTGGGCGGAACGTAGGCAGACATGTCCGGTATGTCTCCTGTGGTTCGCCTCGTCGCCTAGCTGAAGCTCGTGGTCTCACTGGTTGGCTTCTTGTAGCCTCGATCCCACCCTCGTCGCCAATGAAGTGGTTCGGGAATGATGAGAGGCACAAGCAAGCAAGTGACAACAGCTCTTTAATATACAGTGAGACTTCAGCAAAAACTCAGGGGCTGCAGTCCTCCTTATATACAATCCAGGAGGGACTGTCAGCCAATCAGAAACGTATGCAGGTTTGAATCTCCCGCTTAAAAGTATCAATACATAACAGTTTTGACAGTAATTCCTGCCTCCTGCTTGTTAAGGGAGCCTAGGTCAGAAAATCTTTATCCTTGGTTGATCCACATAATGGCTTCGGGGTTTTTTTTCCCCATGTTTAGAGGCTATAGCTGTTTGCATGGGTAAAAATAGATTTCAGCTCAAATCTAGCAAGACTAAATGACTGTGCGGTTTGGGGCACATAAACCAGACAGGAAACAATCTAGATGAACTAATTCTACTGCATTATAAGGCTACATTAACCAGAATCTTGTAAGACTGAAGGCACAAATCTCCCACAGCCACTTTTAATTGCTTGATTCATTAGGATGGGTCTTTCATAAGTTTTTTTCCCTCCGACTGTTAAGCCCTGGGGGCTCCTGCTCTCTTGTCTGTTTCCTAGGCAGCATCTCTTCTCCTCTTTTCTGAAGCTCATTCACAGATTCCATTACACGGGACTGTTCTCAGTCCCATGGGACTTTGTTCATGGAACTTTCCATCATTAGTTCTGGACGGCGCTGCACTTTCCCTGGTTTGCAATTTGGGGATCCTCCTGTAGTCTTTGAAGGTGGTAGTTGTGGCCAGGAGGACCATTGCAAATAAATAAATAAATAAATCATCAATTTGTGTGCAACTGTGCACACAATTGTTCTGGATCTTGAGCCCATCTTCATAGTTACCCCTGTCTTGTTTACCTCTCATTTACTCTCCAAACATGTAGTTGCCCTTGAAGTCAAGTTAGAAGCTACAGTTGGTCATGAATGCAGCCAGACAGGTTTTATTATGGGAATCATGGCTTCAGGATTTGTGCTGGCTCCAAGTCAGATTCTATGTTCAGTTTAAGGTACTGATTATCCACTATAAAGCTTTTATGGCACAGACCTAGGTTATTTGCTAATGCTGACAGATCACTGTTTGGCTGCCCTGTTGCCCAGTAATTTTTTTTTAATCTTCTTATCTTTTCATGATTACCAACTTTTTGTATCTTTTCTCTTTGGGGAATATTTTTTCCAAAACAACATATTGGCACTATTTTTCCCCGTTTTGGTTATCTTACCTTTTCCAATTAATTATGTTTCTATTCTTTATACTGATCTTAAATATTGTTACAACGCCTACTCTTTTTAATTTAATGACTGGACTCTTAGGTCCAGTCATACCATCTGTGCTAGATGGTATGACTGGTATAATGATGGTATAATGCTAGAAACTGGTACTGAAAAATGAATTATCATTCAAAAACTTCATCATCTTTTACCCTGACTTATATCATTTATGAAATCTAAATCTTCCTATAATTCCAGGTTTCTCCTTACTCCAAATTTTGCTCTTTAATGTATATTGCATTTAGCGCTTCCTAAAGATTGATGGAAAGTCTTCTAGCACTGTGTTTATAATATGTGCCTCCATTTATATAATATTGATATTAACTAAAATTAATAGATGTGATGCTGTAATTTATAATAATATACAGCCATGCATAAAATTTGATGCTCTTTTTGATTAACATTGGTACTCTGTTTGTGTATGATCTCATGTACTGAATAGCAGGGCATATTCATTTTATTCAAAAGGGCTTGTTCCAATTTACATACATACATACCATACATACATATATACATACATACATATACATACATACATACACACACAACATATATGCACATATATACAAATGCACGCATACACACACACAATTGTTATATATGTATAACAATTTAGCACACTTATTTTAACTCTGACAATTTCATTTTTTCTTTGTTTCTCAGATTTCAATTATTTGGGTCTTTGTAAAGTGAACTCCACTTTTAAAACAGGCACTATGAGGGAATAAGTGTCATGGAGGCGGGCTTTGTGCTAGCCATAGGACCAATTTTCTTCTTTTGGCTCTGTGGCTCAGTGTCATCATGTTCCTGGTCCCAGTAGTTTAGAAATGCCAGCCTGTGGCAGGACATTCACTGTGGTTTTCTCTCCCCTGTGGAACAGAACCTTCCCAAAGTTTTACTGACCTGACCTGTTATGCTTTTGTAAAGTTTTAAAAATGGGGTCTTCCTGCAACCTCCTCTTTATTTTGCTTAACTATGACTTGTTCTTATACTGCACATTTTATTATTTTAATCCTGAACTATAAGCCACCCGTAGTAGTTTTAGTGATTTACATAACATATAAATTGAATGAATGAATGAATGAATGAATGAATGAATGAATGAATATCTTCACTTATAGATGTATTTGAGAGAATTTTACATTCTTCCATAATAACCTGTGGGGAGAAGGTGGTCTCATCAGGCCTTCAAACTCATCTATATTACTAGCCACAGACATAATTTTCTGGACAAAAATCCTGAAGAAGTTTCCCGTTGTGTTCTTTTGCTTTTATTTTAGAGTTATTTCTCCTTGATGGGTTATCTTCCATCAAACAAATAATACTTTATCTGCCTTTAACCTCTTTTTCATGGATGATTGTTGGCTTTACCTCTCTTCTTTTAACTTCACCAGCAAGAAATGATTTTATCAAAAGCTCATACTTCTGCCAATGTTGCCCTCAAGCTATTATTCTGCTGGGAGGGAAAAATCTTGGTTCAAGCTCTATGTGCCAGTTCTACATAGACGATGGGAAATGCTTCAGTCATAGATATCTTAGAAGGGCGAAGTATAAGGGGCAATGATTAGAGTGGGATGTCATATAATAAAATATCAGTTATAGTTTGGTATAGGGTAACCATCAAGTATTGGAGCAATCAGAATTTCAAAAGCAAACATTTGTACTTTCATAAACAAATACAAGTCTTATTTATTTATAAACTTCCCTAGTTTAATATATTTCTAGCACTAATCGCATTTTTGCTATATTTGGAGCAATAACAAACACATATGGAGATATGAGTACAATGTGAAATTAATGAGATGCCAACTCGCTTATAAATATAGCAAATCAGTAATTAGCACCAAGGGAAAGCATATGAAACTTCAAGACACTCCTTGGGATTTGAAATTAACTGAGTTAAAACTGATTATCTTTGTCATAAATTAATATTTTGGGAAATGAAAACTTGGCCGTCCAGAGATGCAGTTTAAGCTTCAAAATAAAATTTGAACTCTGGACTGAAAGTCAGATTTTACATATTCAAAATCAGTGGTGTCAAACCTTTGGCCTGCTGGCCAGATGCATCTTATGCTGGCCACCCCACCCCCACCTCCAGTTTAGCGAAGGGGAAAAAAGTCCTGATTTGTCACATGATGCTGCTGTGACAATGTGAGTTTGACACCTCTGTTCCAAATGATGCAACAAAAGTCATAGAAATGTTTCTTCCTGTGTAGAATAAATGATATGACCTGTCATACTGAAGTGAATCATTCAAAATGTATTTTGCAAATGTTTTAGTATGGAAAAATCCAAACTACACTTATGTCTCTTAATGTCCTTTCTTGTAACAAAAAATGAGATTCTGAATATGTTGGTGATTAATTAATAGATGTATTTCTGAGGCCAAACTACAGGATGCTATTGGCTTCCTTGTTCTGCTGTCACAGAGAACCTGAGCAATAAAATAATTGTTGAATAACTTCAAAGATTATGAAGACACAACAATTTAATTTTCAAGTTTCCTAAACCCCTTTCTTAAACTGCATGAATACTATAATTAGTGGGGGAGGAAGGCAAGAAAATCTGATTGCAAAGGAATCCTTCACATTCTTTTGGTTTGCCTCTTTGGTCTTTGGTTTGCCTCCAATAATGTTGCCTATACTACAACCCCTAAAAAAATAGAATCAGTATGTGGATATTTGAAGTTAAATGTAATTATTATTATTAGTAGTAGTATTAGTATTAGTATTAGTATTAATTTGTAATTGTATTTTTTTAAAAAAAAAACTTTAATGTTTTATTAGCAGAAACCACTGGTTGACTTGGTGGGTTTAACAATGTAATCAATTAGTAAATTTCATTCTTAAGGAGATTTTCAACTACCAAAGCTGTCTGGTGATTAAAGCAAGCTATTTGCTGAAACTGCAATGAAGACAATATTGTGGCATGGAATTCATCATTCTTTTAAAACTTGCACTGGTATTGCCAACTTTAATAAACCCAATATTTACAACATAGAGATTCTTCCTTCATCATCCACAATGAGTCAAAATCATGGCAAAGAAGAAGTTCAATGGAACCAATTCATACAGATGTTGCTTTCAATGGGCAATTTTATAAACGTTCAACCTTTCCTTTTCCCACTCCTAAAGTTGCTTATAGGCATCAATCATGGGAGATTATATATTACTGAAGATTAGCTACATTTTTTAAGCATCAAGAGGGTATGGGGTGCCTAGTTAAGACCAAGTAGAAATAGATAACTTATTATCATGCAGTTCATAAGAAGAAGAAAGGAAAAACCTGGAAGAACTAACTTTCTAACCAACCTTTCTTCCTAGTGTTAGCTTTAAAATGTAGGTTTATTTCAAGACAGCTTGGTATACAGCCAACTTAGATGAACTAGCTCCTTGTACAATAAAACTCTTGGAACTGAAGTTCCTTATGCATTACTCAATTTTAGCTTTCAGTCTGTTGTTGCTGATCCAGAGCTGAATACCATGGGTCTCCAATGTTATAGGCGAAGACACTTCCAATATCTCAGCAAACAGTCCCAGTTCTGTGTTCCTCTCAGGCTTGATACCTTTCTCTGTGGAACCACTGATACTTCAGTCTCTGTATGCAAATAATTGCTCAGCTCTGAAGTCATGCTATGAATTTAGCCTTTGGCCAAATGCTTTTACAGGGGAGTAAAGCCCTATTCCAAGCAGCATGATTCAGTTTCCAAATATATATGGATAGATCTGCTGTCTAAATACTGTCTTAATTATTGATCAGTGTCATATGTGTGTGTCTCTCTCTTTGGTGTTCTTTGAATTTTCTCTTTCATTTTCACTCCAGGATGTTTATTGCATATTTATTATTATTTAAAATTGAAGTTATGATTGATGTTCCACATTTGCAGACAGTAGGATGATGAAATTTCTGCTATTACTGGCTGTAAAAACAACCTTCAACAAAGGTTGTCAAAGACAAAATATGCCTTGTTCATAATTCATAATGCTTTTTAAAGAAAGAAAAATTATTAATATCTTAAAATTTTATGACATTTCAAAGAAAAGAACATTATAAAAAAATACTTAGCAAATCTGATTTTATTGCATTTTGAAAACTCAACTTACATTTGGACTTAAGTAATAATTAGCATTTTCATTGCATAGACCTGCTGGTATAATATATCTGATAATGTAATTCCAAAGTTCAGCAGCACTTGAAATCTCAAATTAAACTTTCAGAAATCTTCCGGTTAAACTTATGTGCAGAGGAGAAGAAGATGAACTTTAAAATACTAGCATGTTCAAATTACTGGAAAAAACGTTCAAATCATCATAAGAAAAGTATGCTGGCAGAGTTTTGAGACATTAGATGAATAAGAGCTGGTAGTACAGTGGACTAAAGCACTGTAATTAACATCTGCTGCTTACAATTACTGCAAGTTCAAATCTCACCAGGCTCAAGGTTGACTCAGCCTTCTAAGGTAGGTAAAATGAGGACCCAGATTGTGGGGGGCAATAAGCTGACTTTGTATAAATATACAAAAGTATGAAGGCTATTGCTTAACGCATTGTAAGCCACCCTGAGTCTCTGGAGAAGGGCGGCATATAAATTAAGGCTAATAATAATAATAATAATAATAATAATAATAATAATAATAATAATTAATAATAATAATAATACCTGCAGACATTTTCTATAAGGCTTCACAACTTTTACTCATGAATGTAACCCAACAAAATAATTTTAAACTGAGGACATTTTATTCATGAGATCTATTTGAACGTATAAATTTAAATGGGTTCCTTAAAGAAATTAAAATGTCATTCATGGCGGTCTCTTGTAGTACATGTCATCCTTTTCTTCTTGGATTCTATCAGAAAATTCCCATTTTGTTGATATGGTGGGAGGGATGAGAAACCTGGCATTAATGGTATTTTTTGTCACCTGTATTTGATACAATAAAAGGTCCTACTGAAGGACTCAGAGGTCATGGATAAAAATGCAGTCTGAACATGTGGCTGACTATGCAAACAACAACAACAACAACAACAACAACAACAACAACAACAACAACAACAACAACACTCCAGTGAGGTACTTTCATTTATGCACACAGTGTTCTTGACAGGCTCTAATTACTAAAGAAAAAAACATAGGTGTGGAATGTTGCAAGTGCACCAGACAGTTGAAAAAGTAAATACCATATTTTTTGGAGTATAAGATGAACCTTTTTTTCCCCTAAAAGGGGTTGAAAATTTGGGTGCATCTTACACATCGAATATAGCCCGTCCACCCACTGGCCCCCACCCTTTGGTCTCTGCCTCCCAGCAATTTACCTCCTTGCAGCAAGCAGCAAGAAGAAACAGCCCATTTAAGCTTCAGCAGAGCTAATTAGCACAAGTTGATTGTCCGTTGGACCAGCCTCCCGACTCTCAGCTGTTTCAGGCTGCAGGTATTGCCATTGCCTATTGCTGCGCGGGCCTCTGCTGCTTGCTGTAAGGAGGTAAATTGCTGGGAGGCAGAGGCAGATTTCTTTTTCTTGTTTTCCTCACCAAAAAAGGTAGGTGCATCTTATAGTCCAGAGTGTCTTATACTCCAAAAAATATGGTAGGTTACTGGAAGAATATGTAAAGGACAGAGAAGAAGATGCACTGAAGCTAGTATACCAGAAGAGTTTACTGCATACTGGATACTGGGTAGATCAAACTGGCCTACAAGAAAGACCAAATGAAGAATAGAAAAGAGACTTGAAAAGAAAAATATTTCATGGTTGGTATATTAAAAAAAAAAAAAAAGAGTGCACAAAGCAGATAATAACAAGACCTGGCAATGGCTAAGAGCAGGAAAGAAATCAAGGGACTAATTATAACTGCACAAAACAAAGCCTTAATAACAAATGCATACCAAGCCAGAATTGAGAAGACAGTAACACACAGAAAATACTGCCTTTTCAAAGAAGCTGAAGAAACAGTGGACTACCTGGTTAGCTGCTGTAAGAAGATTGCGCAGACTGACTACAAACAATGGTATGACAAACTAGTAACAATGGTGCATTACAGGATCTGTAAGAAATATCATTATCTTGTAAGAGAGAACTGGTGGGACCGTAAAATATAGAAAATAATAGAAAATGAAGAAGATAAAGTGCTCTGGAACTTTCAAACGCAAAGAGACAGGCATTTGCCACATAACACACCAGACTTAACAATAGTCAATAAGACATACAGAAATGTCTGGTTAGTGGACATGGCAGTACCTGGAGACAGCAGAATAGAATAGAAAGAGCTGGAGAAGATAACAAAATACAAAGACCAACAAATAGAAATAGAATGGCAAAAGAAAGCAATGGTAGTACCAATAGTAATAGATGCCTTGGGTGCAATCCCAAAACAACTAAAGCACCACTTGGGCACCATCAGCATTGACAGAATCATCATTAGTAAATTGCAAAAAAACAACTTTATTTGGAACATCTTAGATCCTGTGAAAATACCTTTAACACCATGAAACAACAACATCTGCCTATCCCAGGTCCTTGGGAAGGACTCAATAATGGATAAAAATGGGAAATAAAGTCAAACATCTGTCCGACTATGCAATGAACAATAACAATGACTCAATGTGTAGATTAAAATACCAAATACAGTCTAAACATCTGACTGACTGAGCTGACTCCTAGCAAGAAGAATTAAAAGATAAAATTATGGCTTATGCAGAATTACCAGTAGAAAGACAAATACTGGCAGAATTGAAAATAGTGACGCCCGCAAAAATACACCCAAAACCCTGGCACCTCTAATGAAAGATATGAATAAAGTGCTTGCAATAAAGAAATGAAGATCACATGTGAGTAATTTAAAGGACACAAAAGTACAAAAATTGATGAAAGTAAGGATGAAGACTAGTCTAATAAACTGTATTGGTTTTGCAGACAATAAAATAAAGAAGCTTTGGAAATAATAAAGCCTGGAAAAAGTGAGCACTATGGGCACAAATCATTCAATTTAAGCAAAATCACTTATTTCAATCAAATCAAAGGTAATTATGCCAAAGAATAAATGGCAATAGAAATTTTGATAATGGAAAACCAAACAAAAAGGAAACAATGTGGTTTTGGAATGAATAATGGAAAATTCAAAAGGACTATAATAAAAATGCTGGAAAAATGCTAAAAAAATTAAAAGATGAACTTAGTAATAATCAAATGGAATAATTCTAATTATTATGCTAATAATAATAGCAAAATTGGTTAAAAATTGAGTGCACATTTCCTGGAAATGATTGATTGCATGGCTTTTAGCTCAAATATCTGAATAGTTTATATCCAATTACAGCTAAAGCTTAGTGAAATATTGTGTAAAGGAGACATCAACAACTGGTTAATAATTGGTTAAAAACTTATTTGATTTAAAAAGACCCAGTGAACCTAATGCATATGAAGACCAACACCAGCTAAAAAGTGACAGCTGTGATTTCACCAGTGGTGAAATCCAATTTTTTTTACTACTGGTTCTGTGAGCATGGCTTGGTGGGCGTGGTGTGGCTTGGTGGGTGTGGCTACCAGTTCTCCAGAACCTGCTGGATTTCACCCCTGGATTTCACACTGTTCTTTTTTTTATTATTATTGAAAAAGTTTTACAAATACATTTTCTCCCCAGTTTCCCCCCCCAAGCCCTCCCTAACCCTCCCCTCCCCACAAGACTTCCTCAGAATAAAATCCAAATCAAAATTACATTTTATGAAACTTAAACCCCTCCACCCCGTGTACTGTTTATATCTTCATAACACTCAGTTAATCTATCCCTGCATAATACATTCAGCTAAAAGCTATCTGGTATTTCTTAGTTTGATATTTATCCTGCACATAATCTATCCACTTTTTCCACTCCCATACATAAGTCTCTTGAGTTCGATCTTTTAAGTATGCTGAAATCTTCGCCATCTCTGCAAAACTGGCCATCTTAAAGTCCATTCTTCAATAGTGGGCATAACATCATTTTTCCAATATTGACCTATCAATAATATTGCTGCTGTCACCACATACAATATCAACTTTGTTTCACCCAATGTAAAACCCTTAACTATACCCAATAAAAACAGTTGTGGAGAAAACTGAAGTTTTTTCTTCAGAACATTTTGCATAACCCACCAAATTTTTATCCGAAAAGCCTTCACTTTCTTGCAGGTCCACCATATATGATAATATGTAGCATCTAAGCAATCACATCTCCAACATTTTGGTTGAACATTAGGATACATGCATGATAGTTTCTTAGGGTCTAAATGCCACCTATAAAACATTTTATAAAAGTTTTCCCTCAAATTCTGCGACTGTGTAAATTTAACATTCTGGACCCATATTTTTTCCCATGTTTCCAACATCATGGTTCTGCAAAATTTTGTGCCCACTTTATCATACAATCTTTAACCAGTTCATTTTCCGAGTCTCTTTCTAACAAAACATTATAAACCCTCTTAATATGCATTGGACCTTTCTCTTTTATATGTCTAACCAATTCTTCTTCATGCATCATTATACCAATTTTTTGATCTTCTTTCCATCTCAGTTGAAGTTGATTATACTGTAGCCAAATTAAATTAATCCCTTCTTCCAACAGTATTTCTAATTTCTTTAGTTGCCATCTGCCCCCATCCATAAAAAGAACTTTGTATAATTATCCTTCATGTATCTGCCTTCTATAAATCCCACTTGGTCATGATGAATCACCTCTTGAATAACTGGCATTAATCTGTTGGCTAATACTTTTGCAAAAATTTTGTAGTCATTATTCAAAAGAGATATTGGTCTAAAATTCTCAGGTTTTTTAGGACCTGCTTGCTCTTTCGGTATCAATGAAATATAAGCTGCTTTCCATGAAGGAGGTATTTTACCCCCTTGTTGTATACTACAAAATAAATATTTAAGATGTTCAATCATTTCTGCTTGTAGAGTTTTATAATACACCGCAATTAAACCATCCGTCCCTGGTGCTTTAGCTGTTTTCAATTGTTTAATTGCGGCAATAATCTCCTAAACTGTTATTGGTTGGCTCATTCTTTCCTTTTGATCGCTAAAAATTTTCATAACTCTTCTTTCTTCTAAATATTTATCTATAAGTCCAGTCTTTATATCATCTTTAGCATATAATTTAATATAGTAATCTAAGAAAGCTTCTTTAATTAGTTTTTGTTGAAAAATTTCCTTCCCTCCAATCTCAATGCTGCCAATAACCCGGGTACTCTGACGCTTCCTCAATGTGTAAGCCAGCATCTGCCCGGTTTATTAGCATTGCAAAATGTATTATGTTTCGCAAATTGTAAGTTAATTGCTGTTTGTTCCGCCATAAGCATATGAAATTGATCTTTCAAAAGTTTTATAGCTCCTCGTATTCTTTCATCTGTTGGATTTTTTATAAGTAACTGGACTTCCGGTTTGGTTCCCGTCATCGCCAGATGGTCTTTTTTTGGACCGCCAGCCCCGTTGCCTGTAAAGAGCCACTTCAAGAAAGGAGAAGCGGCTTGGAAAACTCCGAATCCTAAATGAATCGTGAGGAGAGCCGGCGAGAGCAGGTTGAGCCCCTGTGAGCCCCCAGATTGTTTTTTTTTCCTGCTTCTGGGGAGGAAACAGGCGAGGCTCCCTATCCAGCTCGCCGAAGCTCTGGACCTCGGGGACAAGTCTACACTTCGTAGAACTAGATGGCGTGACCAACCTTGCTAGCAAAAACAGAGAGAATTTCCTAATCGAACAGGGTGAAATCGGGACTTGAACTCCAAAACAGCAAGTATTTGTGCTAGCCCTGTGATTGAATTTAAGTGAAAGATTGAAAGTTTCCTGAAAATGGCGCTCAGCTTCAGCACTAGGGAAAGCTGAAAGCGAAAGTGGATTTGTATAGTTATTTCAATACACTACAAAGTAACATTGTTTGCAACAAGCGAAGAGAAAGGGAAATTCTCTTAAAGTAAGCCTGATTCTGACTTAATTTCATCTTTAATTTGACCAAACCTGGAGGAATTTTTTAGAGGATTCTGTGGAGGAAGAAAGGAAAAAAAGACTTCCTTCTCGGAAAAAGTTAGATTACAGGGCAGAATGGCCTCAAAACAGACCAAGCAAGAAGCAAAGGTGGCAGGGGGGGATCCCCCCCACACAAGCCGCAACAACAGCCTCCTAGCCAGCAAAGCCAGAGAAAGGAGATTGATCTTTTTTTTTTATTTATTTATATGCCGCCCTTCTCCGGAGACTCAGGGCGGCTTACAATGCGTTAATCTTGAAAACTTGAAAGAGTTTATTGCTCAGGCTTTGATGAGGCAAGATGAAAATATGGATGAGAAGTTTAAAAAATCTCAACAGGAAATTAAGCAGGAGATTAAAGAAATCAAAGAGGTGGTTCAAGAAAAATATGATAAGGTGACCAAAAAGTTAATGACAGTGGTGACTGGTCTGTCTGCTGCAGTTGTGCAAACTGATAAAAAAGTGGAGAAATATAGATTGGAAGTAGATGTTAAAATGAAGGAGGCTGGCCATAAAATCTCTAATGTTGATAATAAAGTGCAAAGGATTGAAAATGAGATGACAATGATGCAATTCAGGTCTATGGAATTTGCTATAAGACTTAGAGGTATAAAGGAGAATAGTAGAGAAGACCTGAGAAGGATCTGTGCTGATGCTTTAGCTGTGATGTTAAAGATTAGCCCTGAAGAGATTTTTTGCAAAATGGATACAGTTTACAGAGTGAATTCTTGGGTGGCTAAACAAAGACAATTGCCTAGAGATGTGGTGATATATTTTACAGATAGAAGAATAAGAAATGATATTCTGCAAAGGTCCTTTGTTTCTATTGTGCAAGTGGATGGAAGGGAAAATGGAGTTTATAAAGAGTTGCCACCTAAAATGTTAAAAGATAGAAAGGACTTTGGATTTTTAGTGACTGAACTAAAGAAACAGCAAATCATATTCAGATGGGATGCTCCAACTGGCATAATATTGAGGTTTGAAGGAGAAAGATATCGATTAAATACTGTTGAGAAAGCAGAAGAATTTTACTCTACAGTTTTTAAAACAGGTTCAACATCCCCACGTACATCTTCAATGTTGGAGATAAAGGAGAGTGATAAGGAGAAGCAGTTTGAACAAGAGACTGAAGAGCAGCGTAAACAGATGGCGCGGGAGGCAATGGAAATGCAGGGAGCTACAGGGGGATTTCTGGATGAGCCCCTGTTAGATCTCCCTCTGGAAAGTGTAACTGGATCACCTAAAAATACAAGAGAAGTGGCTTTGGACCTAGTCTGGATGTGTGAAGCTAAAGATCAGCGTATAACTCGAGCAGCTTATAAGCAAATCAAAGAAAAACAACAACAGGAAAGGTCCAAGCCACAGCAAGACAAGAAGGGAGCTAAGGGCAATATACAAGCATGTGAAGCCATGAGGGGAGCTAAGCCGAAGACTATCAACTTGGAAGAAAGCCTTCAGCAAATGCTCTTATCACTTCAAGAGGCTCCAGATGACAATTAAGTTTTTATCTTGGAATGTGAATGGATTAAATTCACCACAGAAAAGGAAGAAATTATTTAACTATTTGAGACAATTTAACAATGATATTATTTGCCTACAAGGAACTCATATTCGAATACAAGATCAAAAATACTTAATAAATTCTAGATTAGGAACACAATTTATAGCCTCAAATTTGGAAAAAAAGAATGGCATAGTGATTTACATAAACAAAAGATTGTCAGCTAAAATTATAGAAGCAGATGACTGTGGGAGGTTTATAGCAATTGAACTTTATACAGAAAATGGTCCAATTTTGGTGATTGGAATTTATGCTCCTAATCAACCACAAGAAAATTTTTATAAAACATTGTATTCTAAAATATTGCAATGGGATTACAGATCTATCTTAATTATGGGAGATTGGAATGGAGTAATTGATCCCAAAATAGATAAAAAGAGTTTGGCAAAGTCAAGGATTAGATTGCCACAGACTTTTTTTTGATATGAAAGAAGATTTGGAACTAAAAGATATTTGGAGAATACATAACCCAAAAGATTTGGACTTTACTTTCTTCTCAGACAGGCATAGATCCTTCTCTAGGATTGATTTTATTTTAATATCATCTGATTTATTTGTAAAAACAAAAAAAAAAAACAAACAAAGATTTTTCCAAGGACTCTAACTGACCACAGCCCGGTATGGATAGAGATTGAAATGGGAAAGATTGAGAGAAGATCATGGAGAGTAAATGAAAACCTGTTTAGAGATGAAAAGAATGTAAATGAACTCAAAAAGCAAATGAAAGAATTTTTTGAAATGAATTTGAATAAGGGTACCCCTATTGAAATTGTGTGGGATGCGAGCAAGGCATATATGAGAGGGGTACTCATTTATATGAATTCTAAACATAAATTAAACCGACAAAAGAAAAGACTTGAAATGGAAGCAGAGATAAAGATTTCACACTGTTCTGTATACAGTAATTACAATATCAGTAGAGAGAAGCCATTTTTCTTCTATTCAAAGAAATTTTGCATTTCTCTGAATCACTGAAATAATTGAATGGCCACTGTTACTGTCAGGAGTACATGTTTCTAAGCATGCCCTCTAACTTTGATCTGATTCTTAGATATCACAAGGTTGCAAATGCTTAAATTTCCTGATATAAACTCATTTGCATTAACGTATTTGTAAAAAAAAAAAATCTGATTAGAGCTTGAAAAGAGAATGTAAACAACATTCTATACCAAATACTTAGTTTCTTCTGTTTGGCTGTCCCATCATTCTTGTTCCTCATAGTTTATTTCCACCTTATCCCATCTTTGAACAAAACTGTACAATGGATCTTATTTATAGAGACTAATGAAGGAAATGGGAATCTGTTATTCTGTAACATCTATTAAATACCAAACTATATGCAAATAATTCAAATTTACACAACTTACTCCATTTACATAAATTGCATAATAGCATCATGATGCAAATCAACTGAATATAAGTAGAAATTTGGTCTAGTGTCTAGAGACCAAATATTGCCTGAAGTCATGCAATTAGTTGTCAGCATGTGAGATTATTCATAATTTATTACAGCAGAATACATTTTGATATAATTCCAAAACAAATAAAACAACTTCAAATTCTTCCAAAAGAAGTACTTATTCAACATAATTGTTATTATAATATATGTGGTAATATCTGCCTACCCATAGGCTCCTTCTCTATAGCATCATGACAAGGAGAAGATTCAAGATACTGACCATTTAGAGACTTTTGGCCAGAAAATATAGCAAGAGGAGATAGCATCTCTTTAACAAATTTTGTAAGCTCTTTTCAAAAGTAGAATCTATAAAAGGTCATAAGACTTGCTGTTGCAATATATTTTCATATTGTTTGAGGAAGTAAGAAATGTCAACCAGTCCAAATTCAATCCATTTTCTGCAATATTGAGAATACTGAAATATCGTTTTATACTGATCTAGTTCAGGGGTGTCAAACTTATGGCATCATGGCATCGTCATGTGATGTATCGGGACGTTTTTCCCCTTCGCTAAACCGGGCGTGGGCATGGCCAACGTGTGACGCATCCGGCCCATTGCATCTAATACAACATAAGTTAATGAACTTTCCCTGAAATAAATTGTAGTACCCTACAAAACAGAAGGTCTAGCCTCTCTCTCTTTTTTTAACTCTTTTAATTTTCAACAAAAAAATATTCAAGTCTATGTAATCATGTAATTACCTGATTTCTTTGCTAAATGTTGATGCCCAATGTTGACAGTTCATCCAATACAACAGCTTTATAAAAAAAAAATAACAAGCTTCAGATAATATTAGATTGACTAAAATCAATCAGCACACAGAGAAGATCTTCTATATAATCGAAAAGTATGGAACAAGTTTTGGTTAATATGGATTTATTTATTATTATTATTTATTCATTAGAATGAAATTTGGCATACTGATTCCCTGGCCAGAGTTCTTTCAAACAGAATCATCCCCATGTATTTATTTGGCAATTTATAAAGCATTCCTTCCATTTTACAAATGCAACTCTAGGTGGCTTACAGAAAGTTAAAAATAACAAGCCAAATGCATTTATTTATTTATAACATTTACATGGTTGTCTAAATTTAGAACAGTTCCAACAAACAAATAGCATATGTCAGAAATCTAAGCAATGCATTCCATCTTGCAAATCAGAAGCAGATAGACAACCAACCAACAACCAATCAACAGGGCTAATCTCTTGTATTTTGTATTTTACAATACTTGCCTTTAATATATTGTATAGTTCTCACCTGATGTAAATAACTACAGAATAATTTTTAAAATGGAAAAAAAAATGCTGCTATAATTGTAAGAGATATTTTCAAATCTTTTTAATGGATTTTAAGACAATTAGTTAAATATTAGATCTCAAATCAAACTTTAGCACATAAACTTCATGGATTTATGGGCTAGAAAAATCCAGATGCCCACTAAAGGGCACCAAAGAGATGCTGAGAAGTCTAATCACTGTTATCACATTGTGGTTCTCTGGATTAAATTAGCCCAGAAAGCCCTACTTGACAGACTTAATGATAATACACATAATTCTGTAGGTACATCACTTGCATCACAGTAGTTTTATATTCAACCACTAAAGGATGCATCTTATTTTTCTCTGGTTTTCAGTTAAACAGTTGATGATATTTCCTCCTACAGAACATGTACTGTGTGGTGCTATTAGGACATTAACGAAATGGTGTGATCAATCGGTCCTTTGAAAGTAGCAATTAGGCTGGTTATTACAACATTAGGAATTTGGTAAGTAATCTTAACTCAGTTTACCAATTTCTGTTTTAGCAGAGGATGGTCTGACACATTAGTGAAACTATTCCCAGGTCATTTCATTGCAGCAGCATTGTCAGCTATTAGGAAATATGGGAAATAGCAAAATGTACAAATTCACTGACTATTCCCTTAATTAATAATCACCCAGCCCAATCAAATAAGCATCACCTGATACTGATGTATCAGATCAAAGCAAATATTTCATAGGCTTTTTACAAGTTACAGAGGGAAAATGATGGGAGACAGGGAAAAGGCATTGCTTCAGAAGATTAAAATGCTGCATAGAAACTATGAATAAGATCTTAATTTTAATGGATTCATATATTTATACATTTGTGTGTGTGTGTGTGTGTGGGTGGGTGGGTGGGTGTGGGTGTAGGTCTTTGGTTATTTGGGTTTTCTCCCACGTAAAATTGGAAGTGTCTTGGCGTCATTTCAACGAAGTCTTCTTCAGGCTGGTGTTTTTGGCTTCATGCTTCTAGGAGCAATGTGTGATCGCAGCTGTTTCTTCCTTTTAACTGCTAGTGGGGTGTTTTCCTGCGTCATTATAAGTTTGTTAGTTAAAATGTTTAATATATATATATATATTTACAAACTATTCTAAAAATATGAGTTCCAGTATATTAGTAAAGAAAGAAACAGACATTCTGCGAGCTCCGGAACATAAAATTTTAAAATATTTTTTTTTAAAAATTATTCTACTAAGCTTTTGTCAGCCATCTGCTGACAATTACAGGGATCTCTGCCTTCATATGCCATTAATCAATTTGGCCATTGCATGTGTAATAGGCCCTTCTGTCCAATACAAGGAACAGCACTCCCAGATCTGGATGCATATGAAGGAGTACAACCACACATTTGATTTTCAAGAAGCTGAGGTTATTGCCCATGATAGGACCAAAGGAGGATGCCTACTAAAAGAAGACTGGTTCTCAAATAATAATTCCATCAACAGGCATATCAAACTGTCACCAGCCTACAAGGCTTTGAGACGCCGGGAAAGACCCTGCAGGATTAGCAGAGACGGCTTTCCTTTTTTTTTTTATTTATTGAAAAAGTTTTTCAAATACAGATTTTCCCCCTTTCCCCCCTCCCTAACCCCCCCTCCCCCTCCCCTCCCCCCATGGCTTCTCCAAGATAAAATCCAAATTGATATCACATTATATAATACTTTACCACCCTTTTACACCAGCCCCTATGTGCTAACCATTTCTTTCTAACATTATTATTATATCCCCACTATACTATACATTTCAAAGCAACATTCAGCTATAAAACTATATAATAAATCCTAATTTAGCATTTATTCAACTCATAATCTACCCATTTCCTCCATCCCCACACCTATATCTCTTAATTCAAATCTTTTAAGTATATTAATATCTGAACATAACATCCCTTTTCCTGAACTAAACCATCAGTAGCCTAACCTATCTCCACCCACTTTCCTACAGGTCTACCATACATAATATTTTTAATATCTTTGTTCTTCTGCCCGCACCACTAAAAGATATTTCCATATATAAATAAAATCCTCAAATGACTTTAAATTTGTAATCCATATAGTATCTTCTGTAATGTCTTTCAACTAGATTATTAATTCCATCGCCCATGTTAGGGTAACATCGAGTTCTGCTTCCAACAGTGTATTCAGTATCTTCAATTACCATCTGCCCCCATCAATAATAAATGTTTCTGTATATAAAAAACCACCTAAGTGACTTTATATTTATATTCCATGTATCTTCTGTAGTGTCTTTTGTCTAGATTATTAATTCCAACCACCACGTTAGGGTAACAACCAGATCTTCTGCATGCCCCAATTCCATAGTTCTCTTGCCTTATAACTCAACATATATGTAATCCATTTTTCAAAGAGTCCAAAATAGAAAGTTCCAATCCACTCAATCAAAGGCCATCTTCCACATCCCAAAAACACCAGCACTGCAGAGATCTGTTATTCTTCTCAAAATAGTATAAGTCTGTAATTTGCCTCAGTTATATTTTCATGTATCAGCCTTCTATAAATCCCGCTTATTATATTTAATCATCTCTTAAGTAACTGGCATTAATCTGTTGGCTAAAAAAGAAAAAAAAATTGTTTAGCTTAAATTTTTTTAGTTTTGTAGGACCTGCTTCTTCTTTTCTTAACTTGTTGTGGTTTAAATCTCCATCTTGGTTGCCTTCCTAGGACTTGTATATCAGCTGATTGAGTTACATGCTGGTCTGTAACTTGATAAAACATCAAATCGAGGTCCAAAGCCGCCTCTCTTGTATTTATAGGTAATCCAGCTATAGCCTCTGAAGGAGAATCCAAAAGCGGCTCATCCAAAAAGCCCTCTGTAACTTGTTGTTTTTCCATTACCTCCATCTCCATCTGCTTATCCTGAGTTTCAATTTCTTGTTCATTTTGCTTTTCTTTATCCCCCTCCTGGGTTCCTGACACTGGTGACATACGTGGAGATGTTGGGCCCATTTTAAAAACCTTGCAGTAAAATTCTTCCGCTTTTTCAACAGTATTTAATTGATATCTTTCTCCTTGATATCACAATATTATACCAACTGGAGCATCTCACCGAAATGGGATGTTTTGTTTCTTTAGCTCAGTCACCAAAAATCCAAAGTCCTTTCTATCTTTTAACATCTTGAACGGCAGCTCTTTATATATCCGGATCTTCCTTCCATTCATTTCTGGAGTGGAGTTAAAACACTTCTGCACAATATCATTTCTTATTCCTTTATCAGTAAAGTAAATCACCACATCTCTGGGCAACTGCCTTTGCTTTGCCACCCAAGAATTTATTCTGTAGGCCTTATCAATCTTACAGAATACCTCTTCAGGACTAACCTTTAAAATCACAGCCAGAACCTCAGCAGACATCTTTCTCAAGTCCTCTCTGTTATTTTCCTGTATTCCCCTCATTCTGATCACAAATTCCATAGGTCTGAATTGCATCATTGTGACTTCATTTTCAATCCTTTGTTTTATATTATCTGCATTGTAAGTCTTGTGATCAGCTTCCTTTATTTTAGACTCTACTTCTGAGCTATTTTCTTGAATATTTATCAAATTATTTTCAATTCTTTGTATTTTATTATCCAGATCTTATAGTCGGCTTCCTTCATTTTAGACTCTATTTCTAAGTTGATATCTTTATCCATCTTTATAATTATTTCTGAAAAGCTTTTCAAAGCTGTTACAATATATCATTTCAGGTTATCATACTTTTGTTGTACCAACTCTTTAATTTCCTGTCTAAATTTTTCAAGATTCTGGTTCACAATCTCATCATGTCTTGCCATCTCCTCCAAAACAAATTCCTTTAGGTCTTTAAAGCCATTCTTCTGCATCAGCAAGCTCAAAACTTGTTCATGTGATTTATAAATGGGGGAGCCCCCCCCCCCCCGGCTTGGTTGTCTGGCTTTGTCAGTTTTAACGCCATCCTGCCACACAAACAGACTCTTTTTAAAGAAAAAGACTTCTCTCCAGACAATATCAATATCAAGTCTCTAAGAAGGAAGAAGCATGAAATAGAAATTTTTCTCTTCACTTCTAGCCAGCGCTATTGTTTCAGATACTTTGTAACATATTAAACTGTTCAAATGGAAGACTTTCACTTTCAGTTTTCTTCTCAAGTCTCAGCCAGTCGCCATTTTAAACTTTCTTTTTTTCCCTTTCACTCTTTCTTCATTTTTAAAATCAATCATAGGGTTGTTAGAAATACTTGCAATTTAGAGTCCCAAATCCGGATTTCATCCTGCTTGTTCAGACAGTCTGTTAGTTTTCGCTGATTGGATTGGTCCCATCATCTGGCTCTGCAAAGCGCAGAGTTCCCCCGAAGCCCGGAGCAGTGGCGAGCTGGATAGGGAGCCACATTCTGCTTCCTCCCCAAGAGTAAAAAAAAAAAAACTCTGGGGAGTTCGCAGAGGGCTCTACCTGCTCTCGCCGGCTCTCTCTCACGTCTCCTCAATGAGACGAAGTTTTTCGAGCCATCTCTCAGCTGTAGAGGCGGCTCTTACGGGCGACGAGGCTGGCGGTTCCAAAACACCATCTGGCGATGACGGAAGCCAAACTGGAACCCAGCATGCCAATCTTGCATGCATTTAGGAAAAAATAAAAGTGTTAGAGGTCTCTGAAAACCATGAGAATAGGATAACCCCCATTCAGCAGCAGGGCAACGCATGTTCCACAGAAAACATACACCATGAAGCCTCTTTGTCAGCCTCATGATGTAGACCAAATGAAGAAATAAACTTCTAGTTTATTTCTATAAAGCCTAAAATTACTTTCATCAAGACTGCAATAAAACACTGATTGTGCTTTACTTTCTCCCTCTCTTATACTCATATGAATTAGGAGGTTGTCACTCTGAGACATTTATCCATACTTTCTTCTTGTTTTGGACCTAAACCACATTTTCCTTCTTATTGCTTAACAGATCTTTAACCTGCTCTTTGTCAGGTTCATCTTCTTTACTTTTTTTACTTTCTGTGTCCAAAGGCTTGCAAAAAACCCACAATCTGGATTACCTTTAGCATGGTTCAGTGCATGCTGCTTGACTGACTATACTCTAAAACAGAGCAACCCAAACAAAAGCACTTTGAATTGCCCCCGGCATGTGCTACTTAGCCTAGAGGCTTAGCAGCATACACAGATCTTCCATGCTAGGTAGTTTAGAAAAACGAGATGGACAATCTCAAAACTGTGCAGGCTGAAAGGACTTCAGTCAACACAGAGGGGAAAGTTTGAGAGGAGAACAACTGTCACAACATTGGCCTGAAATGATTCAACATCATCAACATTGGTTCACCAAAATAAATTGGGTAGCTTTTTTGCTTTTGGTAAAAAGAATTGGGCCATTTTAGAGCCCAAACTGATTGGCTGAAGAAAACATTGCTTCACACTTGCCTAGTGCTCATATGTATACACAAATAGATTTGCATAGAAAAGAAATGAGAAGAATCTATCTCCTGCTGCCATCTCCTGGAAACCAAAGTTAGGTGAAGAAATAAACATCACATGTGTCATCTCGTGAATCTGGTCTACTGCATCTTTCCACTGATTTGTGATTAAAACTTCCATTAGATATCTATTTAAATCATTCTGAACACACATTCTTTCAAAACATTAATTTTAAAACATATTTTAATTGGAATTCTTGAGTTGAGAATGGGGTCAGAGAACTTGCATTCATACTGGAATGACTCTATTTAATACACAGCTAAATTCAGAAACAAATATTTTTTCTTCAAACTATTGTGAACAGAGACTCATGGAAAATACCTTATAGCAATAATAATATTGGACAACTTGCATTCACAGAATTTTAATCAGATAATCTCCAAATGGTAAGAAATAGGAGAGAAAAGCATGCATCAGAATATGGGGACCATAAATAGGAACAATTTAAATCAGGGGTGTCAAACTTGCAGCCTGCGGGCTGTATGCATCCTGCACTGGCCACACCCATGCCTGGTTTAGCGAAGGGGAAAAAAGTTGTGATACATCATGTGATGATGCCGGTGAGTAATTAGAGGGTTTTTTTTGGGGGGAGGGGTTTCTTCCTGAGAACTAAGAGACCTAAAATAGTGGAAAGAATCCCTTTGATGCCTGCCAAGTTCAAAGTCATTTGGCTTGTGAGTGGAGATACTGTATACGTTCATCCATAGCAGCTTGTAAGTCCTCTGTCCCATGCACATTTCTGCATAGTTGACTCCTTTCCTGAAAGTTTTTTTTTTTAACATTTTAATCAAGTTGTGACCTTGTTCATATAGTTCTTTCCTCTTTCTTCTAAATTAAAAATAACAGGATGCTATTGTTATTGATTAGCTGTGAAAGCATCAGCAATAGAAGTTCTTGGGATATCCATCTTAGGTAGCACATCTTTTATCATGCTGTAATATGTACCGTGTTTTCCCGAAAATAAGACTCTGTCTTATATTTTTTTAAACCCTGAAATAAGCGCTTGGCCTTATTGTCATGCACTCAAAAGCTCGATTGGGTTTATTATCAGGGGATGTCTTATTGTAGGGAAAACAGGGTAGTAGGTACATAGTGTATAGTATTTTTTACCCTTTACCTTCACTTACAGGCAATTAACAAGATAGAGGGAAAAACAAAGAGAGTTTTCATTTCTGCATTGTGTTTAACTTTATTCAGTATTCTCATGGAACTATTTACAGGGTACACATCTGCAGTTATCCAGTTAAATGTTGGAATAGAGGTTGAGAATTTGACAGCCAGACTCACATATGGTCCCCTAAAGCCTAGAGTACAACTTCTGACAAAATGTAATTTTCAAGATGGATAATCACATTACTGGTATTATAAGTAACATTTCAATTTAGAACATTTTAAATTATTTTTGTCCTAGCCTAGAATTCTTGTTTTATTTTGGGAGGATTGAACTTCTAGTAAAATATTCAAAGGCCAAGTATGGGTCTTGGATAATAAAAGGGAATGTTTTTAAGAAAGCATTTTAAGTTAGTGTTTTAATTCCTCAGACAGGATTTTATGCTATATTTTATCATATAGGTAATCTCTTTAAAATGTATTTGCTTATTTCCTGCTGCAACCTAAAAATAAAAAGTAAAAAGTAACCTGCCTTCAAATTCATGCATAGGTTTTATATTTATTCTCTGTTATACAAGCTGTTTTGCAGGTATTATGTCCCTTATTTAATTTTATTTCCCAATGCATATTCACTAGTGTACAGTTCTGCCTGTGATTTCTAAGATGAGAAATCTGTTTCACATAATTTGGCAAAATAAGAAAAAAAGCCATAGATAATTTTGTCCTGCTTATGCATTAGAATTAAGAAGTATGAACAAGTTGTTTTTATAATACACACATTTCAAATGCATTTTTCTCCCAAGCAATGTTTACCAAGTTTTTGCTTCAAAACACATTATTATCCAGGAGACTTAGAATGCTGCATTAAAGGATTCATTTCATAATTCATCACATAAATGTGGTCAATTTACAACCTTTTGTCAGTGACTGTTCAAGATTATGACGGTGCTGAAGAAAGGGACTAATGCCTATGTCCAAAGTTACTGTTCTACGAATATTTGGTTGATGGTTTTAAACCATGAAAATCAATCTGAAATGTTTTTAAACTATTGCACTTATGAAATATGCCCAGTCTGGTCCTTTGCAAGGAAAAAGAACAAAAATGCTAAACTCTTTGTTTTTGGAATAAAGGCTGTTCTGAGGAGCTTTGTAAGTGCTGTATTCTCTGCTGAGCCTTGGGAAAGTGCAGGCAAAAGGGACAATTTAAGATGTTGTAACTGAACAGCTCCTTCTCCTCCTCCTCCTCCTCCTCCTCCTCCTCCCCCTCCCCCTCCCCCTCACTTCCCCTCCCTCTCCCTCTCCTTCTCCTTCTCCTTCTCCTTCTCCTTCTCCTTCTCCTTCTCCTTCTCCTTCTGAAGGGTAGCTGGAAGGGTAGCTGGGATGAACATTCCCAGACTTTGGGGGCTCCATGGGAGGTAGGGATTGCTACTTTACAGCCTTCTTTACAGAACTTCCAACAGGGCAGCTTCCTGGCATCTCATTGTGAAGATTTCCCAGGTGTTTAGCCCTTGGGAAAATGGCTGCTTCCTGCTATTTATTTACCTTCATGTGCAATGAAAAAGAAATGTTGGCATCCATACATTCCATTATAACTCTGGAGAATCTCAATCTCAACCCTAACCCTGCTCTCAAAATAAAGTATATATCTACCCATATACATACATATACATAACACACATATGCACATACTATTACATACATACTGTCAGGGTGGCAATTAATCCCATTCTGATTTTGGGTAATTGCATCTTGATTAGAGAATGGATCGTGGCTTTTTTCTTGCAGCATACTGTAAGAAAATAAAACCCGAGATATATTCTAATAAACACATTTTATTATAAAGAAGTAAAAACATCTTACTAGCTAATTAGTTACCTCTTGGCAGGCGAACAAAGAAAGTTAGAAGAAAATGAAAGAATGTGGAAGAAAGAATGTGGACATGTGCAGTGGCTTCTGAATAAGAGTCAAATCAGTCTACCGTAAGTCTCAGAATGGGAGCCCAGCTGACAAATACAAAAACACAGTCACACACACACACACACACACACACACACACACACACACACATTAATCACTGTCCATTTTTTTAAAATACATAATGGAAAGAGGTAGCTTGAGAATTGAATTCACAAGGGTGACTGTGACTCAATCTAGATGTTCTGCTTCAGATACTACAAAGCCTCATCCCATAATGTAACAAGGAAAACAGGTCATGAAGAGGATATGTAGCATCCCAAACAATACTGCAGACTCTGCTCAAGCATCGCTTATATGCTATGTCCTGAATAGAAGGAAGTCAACTACCAATAATCTTTTCTGCCATCCTCATCACTCTCTACACCACCTTCCTGGCTGAAGCAATAGTGCTTCCAAACCAGATGCAATATGTAATGCAATATGACAGGATGCTTTGGTTTGTCCCTCTATAGAAAATGGTAAGGACAGGGGAAAGAAAATGTACTTTTCTCATGCAATGCAGAAAATGCAGGCCCTGCTTTGCTCATTTCACCAATGTTTTGCAGTTGAGTGACCAACCTAGCCTACTCATTAGCTGCACACCCAAAAACTTGATGCTGATAACCAGATTCACAAGTGAATCATTAATGCACAAGTGTATATCTGTTCCTTTTCTGAAATCGACAATGACTTCTTTCATTTTTCCAATGTTTAAAACAAGGCTGTTTTTATTACACCAGTTCACCAAGCCCTCTACCTCCTTGCGGTAAGTACCCTGATCGTCATCCTGAAAAAAGCCCACTACTGTTGTATCATCACATACTTCACAATGTGGTTGGTGGCAAACCTTGCACAACAATCATAGGTCAATAGGGTGAACAACAGCAGGCTTAGGACACAGCCCTAAGCAGAACCTGTGCTCAAGAAAATGGTGTTAATTATGCAATCTTTAATAAAATTATTATATATTTTAAAAAAGGGAGTAGATCATATGTTTTCATCTTTTGTATCTTAAAACTCAGAGGGTATCTCCGTTCTATTTTCTTCAATCCCTGCTTTTCTTTTTAACAACTTATACAATATCCATTCATATGTCACATTTTTTGGAAAATTCTGAAGCGTCAGAGTATAAATGAGGGAGGAAAGGTTCATTTTAACCCTTCTGTAGTGCTGTGTAAGTTAGAAGGAGTCGGCAGAAATTGACTTAAACATTCAGAAGGAAACTTGATGAGAATGCAAAATTTGTTGTTATTTTTTTAGGATCTGCAGTTCTATCCTGTCTCATTTCATGGGTAGTTAAGTTTCTTTTAATAGAACTTTGAAGAACTGTCTTCTATATTCACTATTATATCCCTAAGCCTGTCTAAACCAGGAGAAAAAAGAGAGCATTCCCACCTCTTCAGCAGTAACACTTGCATGTGGTTTTTAACAACATCTTGCTTGCTGTTACATAAAACTGCTACTTGATGGCTAGCTGGGAGATCTATTTCCCAATAATATCATTGTCCACAGCAACCCTCTAAAGAACAGCGAGATGGGAATGATGGGAATCAAAACTTTGTTGTGGTTAATGTGCTGCAGCATTCTGACAAACAAAACATTAACAGGGAATGTTATCCAACATTTGTGATTCCCCAGAAGGTTCCTTCTGCTAAAACATATTTTTCTGTGCTATGAACACAGTCAAAAGTATCATAACACTATCGCTGTGAAAAAAGGTGATGATGCTTATGCCCCTCCAAATTATCTTGACAACTGTGTCTTTTCCACTGCTATTGTCCAAGAGAAGGAGTCAATTTAGATATAGACTTGGAGACATAAAAAAAATCTCACACTTCTACTCCAAACAGTTATTTGAAGATGATATTTGGCTGGAAAGAAAAGATCTTTTGTCTATAAAGACAAAACAACTTTTGTTTATCCTATTAATATTGGAATATATTGGAGTATTTCCATGCCACTTTCCTTCTTAACCAAATATTCAACAATGAACATTGTGTTCTCCCCATACCATTCATTTTATCTTGCGTATAAAGCTGAAGTGTAGAGTATAATTATTTACATAAGCCTCAGCTCCATATCCTCACATGCCTAGTTGGTGTAAAAGTAGCTCATAATTTTAGTGTGAGGTTCTCTTTTGCCTTTCTCTCAATGCTGCTCCAGCTGTTAAAAAGTTGGGAAAGGAAAACTAAGTTGATTTGGGTGCATTTGATTTCAAGGATGAGAAGACACCCTATGGCCATTTTATTAACCTAGGAAAGGTTTCAGTTTTGGAAAGACAGGCCTTTGAAATCCAGCTCAGGATAAATTTATTACAACCTGAAAGTGATTGTTTAGATATAAATCATGCACTCTAGAGAAAACATGCAGTATTAAATGTAGTGAATTCATGTTGACAAAGAGGTAAAAGTTGAATCCAGAAGACTAGGAGTTTTAGTCCCACTTTGGGTATGAAGATAGCTGGGTAACCTTGGGCTCGTCACTTTCTGTCAGTCCTAGCAAGAAGGCAACAGTGAGACCTAATTTGGTCTAGCTTGGTGTAAAAGTTAAGCCACCAGGCTAGAAACTTGAGGCCATGAGTTCTAGTTCTGATTTAAACATTAATCTGATGGATGACCTTGGACCAATCGTCCTTTTTCAGCCCTGGGAAGAAGGCAATAGCCAACTAATTCCAAAATCTTGCCATTTCCAGAGACTGCAGGGACTTGTCCAGGAAGTTTCCAGGAATCAAAAACTTATTCAAAAGCAAACACAGGAACAACATTGCAGTTTGTCAGATAATGTTACAGGTGTGGTTTACCACTGCCTTCTTTCATGATACTTTTTCAGCTTCCTAGTCTAGTTTACTCCTCTGATATTTGCCAGATTTCCTGTTCAAGTAATAACTACTCCAAGAAATTGTTGGCCTAGAGCTGCCACTTGCTGAGACAAGAATGTGCTATAAGATGTTCAGACCTTTTAGGAAAACAGGGGGGGAAATATGCAATTTATGGTGTCTGGAGCTATACTTATGAATAGAAACTAGTGGGTAATGAATAATGAGACATATATAGCTGGTTGAAGGACATTTCTATTGATGTGAGCCACAGCTTGTATAGATCAACATCAATCTACCAGTATCATCACTTACAGTATACCAGTTGCCTCCAGCAGGTGATATTTTATGTCTACAAGTTCCCATAACAAAACAATTGGGAGAACATTTTTGGTCTAATACATTATATATCTCCTTCACACATCATTTTCATAATGAAAGAAACTGCCAGAAAGAGAGACTATTCATCCTAATGGGAACTAAATATGCCAAGGACTCAACCTATTCAAAAAAAAAAAAAAAGGATTTTTTATGAGGTGGAACAAGTTGAACACAATAGGGGACATACTAAATGTATTTAATATTTTCAATGACAACCAGTTACAATTTTTTTTTATTCTCTGCTTCTTATGAACAATGGGAAGTATACTTGGCAGAACATCAACAAATAGGAAGAATTTTGTGAAAAATCCAGTGACCTATTGACTGGATAACAAAAATCACAATAGTGTAATATTCATGCATACATACCAACACTAATTTGTAATCATGTTCAGAGGAGGTCACAGCTTTCTTAAAATATGTGCTATTACTATATGTACAGAATACACATTATTATATGCATCTAATATAGTATTATCACAAGAACCAATGTACCTCACTAGAATAATTTTTAAAACAATTATTTTAAAAGTGATGAGCTAAAGCAGGGGTGTCAAACTGAATTTCATTGAGGGCTGAATCAGAGTTGTGTTTGACCTTGGGGTGTGTGGCCAAGGTGGGCATGGCCACCTTGATGTCACTCATGTCAGGGATGCCTGTGGTAGCCCAAGAACTCTGCCAACGAAAACAAGCTCCTGAGCTCCGTTTTCAGCTGTGACGGTCTCCTACAATGCTCTGCCAACAAAAACAGAGCTCAGGAGGACCACATGCGGCTCTCCCAAGCTCCATTTTTGCTTGCAAAGGCACTGCGGACTGTTTACAGGGCAGCCCCGTGGGCCAGATCTAAGGACCCCGCGGGCCAGATTTGGCCCACGGGCCTTAAGTTTGACACCCCTGAGCTAAAGCAATCATTATTGGTCAAAATGCACTGTACAGGAGAGAGATAGAAAGTAATGTATTTTATTTTGCCCACTTCTCTCTTTTACCTGATGTTGATTAGTTATTACTGTTAGATGTTGTGTACTTGTTAGATGTTATTGTGTACTTGTAGAAATGAGGCTATGATCCCTTTTAGCTATATTTAACATTTCTTTTTACTGTGGTACCAAAAACAGAGTTTCATTTTAGTAAGTAAGTATCCAATTTAAAGTACTAGCATCCTCTTTTTCCCTGCAGTTTCTACAAAGAAGTCATAAAGATTTAAAATTTTCCAATATAAAGTCAAATCAGCATAATTTTATCTAACAATATAAAATAATTCCTTATACAGAATAACATTTGAAATAGTCTCGATTTATATTCTTTCTGATGTTTTCCTGAGAAGCTAATAAGTGTTTTATGCATGCATGAAGGGCAAACATCTGTAGTTTTTCAGCACACAAAAAAATAAATAAATCTGATAACCAGGTGCATATAGATGTGTGCACTTGTACAGTATGTTCATTATAATGGCTCATATTGAAGTCCTGCCATTTTGTTATGAAGCATACACTGTAAACACCAGTTACACCAATATCTGAGTTCTAGATCTAGAACACATACTTTGTCTTAGGTTACATAGTTGAAGGACTTAGCTCAAATGAAGTGTGAAGAAAAATTTAAACAATTGCTGTCCCTTCAAGATGTTGATGACTCTTGTCTAAGCAATATTTGCAATCTATTTGGACGGTAATTGAAGTAGTTCGGGAATAACGAGAGGCACAAGCAAGCAAGTGACAACAGCTCTTTAATATACAGTGAGACTTCAGCAAAACTCAGAGGCTGCAGCCCTCCTTATATACAATCCAGGAGGGACTGTCAGCCAATCAGAAACGAAGGCAGGTTTGAAATTCCCGCTTAAAAGTATCAATACATAACAGTAATGAGCAAATGTTTTTAAGGATTGGTGGTTAAAATTATATCAAATAGATCACATAGGGATGGGTTGTATTTATTAATGAATGCCAGGAAATATACTTTTATCTTTAAAAACCAGTGCTTTATAGAATGATTTTAAAGAGTAAAATCAAAACTTCATTATGATGCATAACCACGTTGCCACTGAGTTTGTTACTTCAATAAAGCATTACTAAAAAGGTCATGCTATCCCATAGTGCTACAGTGCTGTGTTAATTAATGTGATATTATTACGACATCCCACTGGAAGCTTGAACTTCTAATTTTAGTAGTGTAATGATATTGAATGCTTTTTCTCAAAGGGCTGGTTGTTGAAAATTAGCCATCGTAAACTAGCACATTATGTGACCAACATGACTTTGGGGATAGAAAGGCATTATCTTTTAAGTCCACATCTTGTTTCCTTAATAAATTTCAAATGTAAGCAATATTCTTTCACCACCACCATGGCCCATTCTCCAAAGCTATTAAGAAATATCAATGTACATGCTTCAAATTATATGAAATACCTTATTCCCTTTTACCCGTTTTAAATGAAATTGCCAAATTTAGGCAACCACAGTTCTCTAGAAGGGCTGGCATTAGGGATTGTGAGAGTTAGAACACCAAACTTCAGGAAGAAAGAAAGCAGGGTATGTGTTGCGAAAAAGCATATTAAAACGAGTCATTTTATCTACTATATAGATTCTCTAACTAGCTCATCAGATACGTCACAATTGCCCAAAACTCCAAAAGAGGGTTCTGGACAGAAGATCTACCTACACAAACTGTAGCTAAATTATCTGAGAAGACATCTAACTTTGAAAACTGGAAGCTCAAAATAAACTGTGGTGGCACAGTGAATAGAATGCAGTATTGCAAGAGGTTGCTCATTAACCATGATCTGACATAGTTTAACTTTCTGACTATTGTGGGAATCAGGTGGCCATAGTATATGTGTAGATCGGCCTAGCTGGTTGGACACGTGTACGGAGCTTGGCACCAAAATAATCTGAGTAGGAAAAGCGGGTTCAGCTAGATGACCACTGGAGAGGCTCTATTTAGAATGGAGGCTGTGTTTGCAAGGCATAGACATATCCTTGTAGAACATTCCTGAGGACTGAGGTAACCTCTGATAATGGGGAGATGGGCCTCTCGGCTAGCAGAAGAAGATGCTGGGAACAAAGCCAAATATGATAACATAGCAAAAGTTAAGTTTTGTTTCTGCCTTAGGTATCGCTTTCCTAGAATTCATGTGATTTACTGTAATATGGTAGGATGTGAAAGTTATGTCCATATATGGAGAAAATCCTTTGTATCACGGATGTAATATGAGAATGTATAGCTGTAATCATGCCTTCTGATACGCCCAATACCCTTGCTTAATAAAAGAGAGGTCTGGAGTCAGCTCGAGGCTCTCTCATCCCGGGAAACACTTGTCCTGTAACTTCTCTAATCTGGACCTCTCATGGGGAGCCCACCAGGATGATCACAACAGACTATCTGATAGAAGAAATGTGGAAAGTTCATTATTAGGCAATTGTTTCAAATAAAATTACTCTGAGAAAATTGCAATGGATGCTATAATTTATTCTTCTGGATTTTTGCCTAATTGTTTTCTGTGAACATCTGCTAAATGTAAAAGGTAAGCAGGTTTGGTGGGAGGGGACGGATTTGAAAATACGTCAAATTAAGCAGTACTTTGCTTATTGTATTCTTTAAACTCAATAGATATTTTGGGTCGAGCATGAAACAATCAGTTTGCAGCTGCTGGCTCTTTGAACAGGTCCAGGGAGATCTTTATAGAATATATATTGTTCAAACAACAGCTGGTGTTTATTAGTTACTGATTAAATCATGCTTATCAGAATGGAATAGAGACTACACTAAAGATGGTGAACAAAATTGGTCTCCCAATGTTGTTGGAGACCAATAAGCCCTAATCAGCATCATCTGGGCAGGGGTACCTAGGCTATTCTTGATAATTAAGCTATACATGCTCAATTTGTTTACCCCAAGATCTAGATTACCAATTATGTTTTTTGTTACCTTTCTTTTTTGTTTTCAAGGTGTTCTAAAATTTGTTTACCACAAGATCTAGATTAGCAATTATGTTTGTGTTATTTTTTGTTTATTTGTTTACACTATGTTTTAAAATTTGCTCTTTTTAATCTTACACATATACACACACAGTGGTAGGTTAATCAAATAGCATGCAAATTTTGCTCTATTTGTGTTTACCTAGGACCATGTACAGTTTTATGGATAGTAAAGTTGGACAGACTAAAATTAGTCATATCGAACAAGCACTGTCCATGCCCTCTTGACAAAAAAGTATCTTCCTGACTTCCGGTTTGTCTGCCTCCGACGAAAGACAGTCCCTTCTTAAGGACCGCCAGCCCCACCGCCTGTAGAGCCACTTCGATCCTGAGAAGCGGCTTGAAAACTCCGAAATCTGAAGGATTGGAGGAGAAGAGCTAGCAAGGTGCAGGTTGAGCCCCTGTGAGCCCCCAGAAAATCGCTACTGGGGAGGAAACAGGCGCGGCTCCCTTTCAACTTGCTGAGACTCCGAGACGGCGTGGGACAACTCTGCTTTCCGCAGAGCAAGTCGGCTGCAGCAAACATCCAAATTGAATGAAATCAACCTTAATAATTAGCGGAAACAACAACTTGAACCCTCAAATCTGGAAATTGCAAGTATTACTGTTTTTTGTGACTTTCTGATTTAAGTAAAAGTACGAACGAGTGAAAGCGGTTTGAAAAAAATGGCGCCCGGCTTCAGCGTTAACAAGCTGAGAGTGAGAGTGGATTTGTAAAGTTATTTTAATCAGCTACAAAGTTGTGCTGCCTGTAACAAGGAGGAACAGGAGAAGAAGAAAAAAATTCCTTTTTAAAATAAGTCTGAGCTTGCTTCAATCTAGTTTCTATCCCCAATTTGATTAAACCTGGGGGATTTTTTTAGAGAACTTGGTGGTGGTGGAAAAGGAAAAAGGATCTCCTTTTTCAGAAAACCTAACCTATGTGGCAGAATGGCTTCTAAGAAGCAGGAAGGAAAGGCAGCAGGGGGGGATCCCCCACACGCAAACCTGAACAGCAGCTTCCTCCTGCTCAGCTGTCAGAAAAAAGATTTTGATTTTGAAAGTTTAAAAGAATTTATTACTCAGGCTCTGGATGATAAATTTCAAAAATCTCAACAGCAAATGGATGATAAATTTCAAAAATCTCAACAGGAAATTATGCAGGAAATTAATGAAATTAAAAATGTGGTGAAGGAGAATTATGGCAAAGTGACTAATAAAATATCGAATGTGGTGTCTGGCCTGTCAGAAATTATTATTAAAGTGGATTCCAAATTGGAAGAATTTAAATCAGAAGTCAATGTTAAAATTAAGGATACTGACTATAAAATTTCTGATGTTGATAATAAAATGCAGAGAGTTGAAAATGAAATTACAATGATGCAATTCAGGGCTATGGAATTCGCTATAAGGCTTAGAGGTATTAAAGAGAATGATAGACAAGATTTGAGACAGATTTGTGCTGATGCTCTGGCTGTGCTATTAAAAATCTCAAGATTGGTTTTCCTGAATGTGGAGAAGTCTTTGATAGAGTGGACTGGAATTTTCTACTAAAGACCTTAAAAAAGATGGACTTTGGGGATCAATTTATACAGGCGGTTTCAGCAATTTACCAAGAGCAAAAGGCACAGATTATTATTAACGGAAGTTTGACAACAGATTTTAATATTGAAAAAGGAACAAGACAAGGTTGTCCGTTATCCCCATTGTTATTTATTTTAACACTAGAAGTCTTGTTGAATACAATACGGGACTCTAATATCTTGAAAGGCATAGTGATAAGACAAGAGGACTACAGAATAAAGGCATTTGCAGACGATCTGGTTGTTACCCTAACACAGCCGATGGAATCAATAATCCAGATGAAAGACATTATACAAGACTATGGCACAGTATCAGGTTTTAGATTGAACCAGAAAAAAACTAAGATGATAGTTAAAAATATGACACAAGATCGTAAACACGAACTTGAAAGGAGGGCAGGTTTTGAGATTGTACCAAAAGTTAAATATCTAGGAGTTCAGGTTGCAAAATCAAATATGAAACTGTTTCAAAATAATTATGAGGTGTTGTGGCGAGATGTGCAGAAAGATATGGAGACTTGGAAGAAACTGCAGCTGTCTTTACTTGGAAGAATAGCAGCAGTTAAGATGAACATTTTGCCAAGATTTCTTTTTTTGTTTCAAATGATTCCGGTGCTTAAAAGTGATAAACAATTGAAAGAGTGGCAAAGTGGAGTGAATAAGTTTGTTTGGAACGAGAAAAAACCAAGAGTGAAATTGAAAATCATGCAAGATGTTCCAGAACGGGGTGGTCTTAAACTTCCAAACCTACAGTTATATTATGAAGCAGCAGCTTTATCTCAAGCAAGTGACTGGTTTGGAAGGAAAAAGACTGGAATATTGAATATAGAAAGTTTTGATCTTGAATTTGGATGGCATGCTTACTTATTTTATGAAAATAAAGTGGATAAAGTATTTAAAAGCCATATATTTAGAGACTCCTTGATGAGAGTTTGGAAGAAGCACCGACTCAAATGGGATTATAAAATACCGCTATGGCTGGATCTTGGTCATATTATGTGGAATACAAATATAATGTCACTCGGGGGGGTATATAAAGAGGTTCTTTTTACAGATGCGGACAGATGGCAACTGAAGACATTAGAGACACTGTTGGACGAAGGGATTAACTTAACTTGGTTACAGTATAATCAACTTCAACTGAGATGGAAAGAAGACCAAAAAATTGGTATTATGTTGCATGAGGAAGAATTGGTTAGACATATAAAAGAGAAAGATCCAATGCATATTAAAAGGCTTTACAATGTTTTGTTAGAAAGGGATTCAGAAGCTGAATTGGTTAAAGATTGTATGATTAAGTGGGCACAAAATTTTGCAGAACCAGTGATGTTGGAAACATGGGAAAAAATTTGGGTTCAGAACGTTAAATTCACACAGTCGCAGAACTTGAGGGAAAATTTCTATAAAATGTTTTATAGATGGCATTTAGATCCTATGAAATTGTCGTGTATGTACCCTAATGTTCAGCCAAAATGTTGGAGATGTGATTGTTTAGATGCTACATATTATCATGTTTGGTGGACTTGTAAGAAAGTTAAGGCTTTTTGGATAAAAATTTGGTGGGTTATGCAGAATGTTTTGAAGAAAAAAATTCAATTTTCTCCACAATTGTTTTTATTGGGTATAGTTAAGGGTTTTACATTGGGTGAAACAAAGTTGATATTGTATATGATAACAGCAGCGAGATTATTGATAGGTAAATACTGGAAAAATGAAGCTTTGCCCACTATCGAGGAATGGACTTTGAAGATGGCCAGTTTTGAAGAGATGGCGAAGATCTCAGCATACCTAAAAGATCGTTCACAAGAGACTTATGAATGGGAATGGAAAAAGTGGATAGATTATGTGCAGAACAAATATCAAACTAGGAAGTATCAAATAGCTTTTCATTGATAGTATTATATTAAGATAGAAATATTTCAATTTTGTGAAGATGAAAAATTATATGGGGGACGGAGGGGTTCAAGTTTCATATAAAGGGTTTTTTTGATGGGAGTATATTCTGTGGAAGTCCGGGGGGGAGGGGAGGGTTAGGGGGGGTTAGGGAGGGTTAGGTTGGGGAGTTTGGGGTGGACTGGGGGGGGAAATGGGGTGAAAATGTAATTGTAAAACTTTTGCAATAAAAAAAAGTATCTTCCTTTCTTAATGACTCTATATATTTCTAATTGTCATGGACTGATGATTATTGGTAAATCTTTACAGGTAGTTCTTGACGTATGACCACAATTGAGCCCAAAATTTATGTTGCTAAGTAACACAGCAATTACCATGTTTCCCCAAAAATAGGACCCTGTCTTATATTTTTCTGAACCCTGAAATAAGCGCTTGGCCTTATTTTTGGGGAGGTCTTATTATTTTGGGGCAAGTGGAGCAAGATGGGGCTCCTCTTGCCGTCTTACCTGATTTCCAGCTCTGCGTTTAAATATTTTTGGGGAGGGCTTATTTTCAGGGGGAGGCTTATTTTAGCACATATGCTCAAAAGCCCGATTGGGATTATTATCAGGGGATGTTTTAATTTCGGGGAAACAGGCTAGGTAAATTTTGCCCAATTTTATACCCTTTCTTGCCAAAGTTGTTATATGAATCACTGCAATTGTTAAGTTAGTAACCTGGTTGTTAAGTGAATCTGTTTTCCCTATTGACTTTGCTTGTCAGAAGTTCGCAAAAGGTGGTCGCATGATCTAGGATACATAGATTGTCTACATTCATCTATGCATGAACATCACTGGATGCCATTATTTTCCTTTTTTTTATCTCCCCCACTGAAAAAGACAGCAAAATCATTCTTAGATTGAATTGGAACAATCTATGTATGTATGTTTAATTCCTGGGAATTCAATCTGAAAAGTATATATATATTTTTAAATGTATTTGCCACCTTATAAACTTTACCCCACTTGAATCACATCTTCTAGATCTGTGTGCAGAGAGTCATATTTATTCATTTGCTCTATCGGTATGAAGAGAGAGACTTGCCTAGGCATAAAGATACACACAGTGTATTTCACAGTTCTGCAGCCATTATCTTTTATTTTTAGCATTTTTTTCTTGTTAAGATAGCACCATTAATCATAGTGGGATGATGATCAAGTTGTAAAAGTCCCCCCCCCCTTTATTAGCAGCTCATCATCAAGTGCCAATGAGCTTATTTTTTTTTATTAAGCTGGTCCATATGGCTGTGTTTCTTACACTGTCATCCATTTCTGACATTTTATTTACAGTTCAGCAAATGTCAGATGAGAAGGATTTTCATGTATGTAACTATAGGAATGGCACCATCTACATGTCAAAGTTTCAGCTTGCCTGGAGAGCTGTATGAATACAACCAGAGATATGAATGTTTTTGTCAGAGTATATTCATCAACTAGAATAGGATATGGTAACAAAGTCATCTAATTAGGATCTGAGACAGACTGGAGCCATGGCGTGTCTTAGTCTGCAGCTTCTGAGTCTGTGTGGAGAAACTGAAACCAGTGTGTTAGGTTGCCTACTCTGTGCTCAGAGCTAAAGTGAAACTAATCTCTCTGCTGTACTCTCTCTGTGTGAAAATGTCTGCTGATCTGAGCTGAACAATCAACTATTGGTATTGTAAAGACTTTATGTGTTACTATGAATATAAAGAAGTTAATGAATCCAGCTGATTCAGTTATCTGTGTGTGCTTCTGGATTTGATTTTTGCAAGAAACTCTGACAGTTTTTTCTCTGCAAAGCTACATATACTCGTAAGCACAACTAGAAAAGAAGATACAAAATGTGTACAACATCAAAGGAGGGATCTATTCCATATGACTCTGTCCTCTGTCCTTAGGTGTTTCCATCCCACTTATAGAATGTTCATCCCCAAAAGGAATTATAGGTCCCAAGTGGTTTAGGAAATAGCAACCTTTAATCTCTGATTAAAATAATCCTTATAAAAAACTTTTGACAACTTTTTAAACTCTGGTGGCATTTATTAATAGTTTTGCTATCATTCTGATATATATATATATATATATATATATATATATATATATATATATATATATATATATATATATATATATATCAGTTGATCTACTTATTTTTACTGACTGGCAGCTGCTTGAATTTCTTTTAAATGTACAGTCATAGGCAGAAAGTGAATCTTTCTATATGCAAGATTTGTGATCTGGCAGCAAAAAAATAGCCGGTTTTAAGATAGCCCTGTATTACTCAAGTACTGTCTGATTCCAAATAGCTGAGTAATTTATGACTATGGATCAGAAATGGACACTTTTCTTGATATCAGTGAGGATTTCTCCCTTACCTACACTATTTTAATTTTAATTTTTAAAATTCTTTTTATTTTTATTTTTTTTAAAAAAGGAAGCTGTTATCTTTCAAAGCCAGACATCAGTTTTCAGCATCTTGATTTGAAACAATGCTTCTAAATCCTGTGGGAAGTCTGGGAATAAAAATGGTGGAAAGGTGCAATTTTTTGCTTTGTTTGGGGGAAAAAAGAGAAAAGTGACCTGGAATGGTAGACAGTATCCTGGTCTACAGGAGTACGATTTTTCTGTGACCTGTCATGCCCCATATCTCATTTTGTGAAAGCATGCACAATGGGGTCTCCATATTGGAAATATTTTCACAAAAGATTGGCAAAGGACCAGTGCTCCTTCTGGGAATGTCATCTTGTAACCTTCTGCTGTTTGAAAACATTAGAGATACAGGTAAATATCAATAAATGTCCTTGGAAAAGAGGTAGACTTACCCTTCAATACCATGCAGGTTTAAGATTATGAGAAGTTTAATATTAGTTAGGCTGCAAAAGGACTAATGCACATGAATTCACAAGCATATTTAAATAACATCACCATCTTGTTTATTTTAGTAATGTTCTTATGAGTGAGATGTCAGCATCATCATTATAACCATCATCATTTGTGCTTCATAGTATTTTTTAATTTGTTTTTATTGTTAATATATCTTCTGATGTTGTGTTTTTGATGTTGTTTTCAGATTTGTTGTTATGGACATAGCAGAAGGCTTTTTTTCATCTTATTTGTGTTATTATACTTATTTTTTCTTTTTGATTTTTTTCTCCCACTTATGGTGGACATTTTTATTATTATTTTTATCTTGCTGTTACTCTTTTACAAATAACTAAAGGTAGCAAACATATCCAACACACGCTTCTCCTCGTATCTTCCTCAAAACAACAATCCTGTTAGGTAGATGGGCTGAGAGAGAGTGACTGGTCCAAGCAAACCCAGCTGACTTTCATGGCTAAAGTGGGACTAGAACTCATGATCTCTAGCCAAGTTCCTTAACCGCTAGACCAAACTGGCTCTCCATTGTTGTAAACTGCCAAGAATCAGAATGATTTGGTTGTGTACACATTTATTTATTTATTTATTTATTTGTAAATAAATAAATAAATAAATAAATAAATAAATAAATATATTTCACTACTTGGACTCCAGTTAGCACTCCCTTTTTTTCTTAGTTATGAAGTCATGTCCGACCCATCGTGTCCCCATGGACAACTTTCCTCCAGGCCTTCCTGTCCTCTACTATCCTCCAGAGACTATTTCAACTCATGCAGATTGCTTCAGTGACTCTATCCAGCCACCTCATTTTCTGCCGTCCCCTTCTTCTTTTGCCCTCAATCATTTCCAGCATTAGGCTCTTCTCCAGTGAGTCCTTCCTTTTCATTAAGTGGCCAAAGTATTTGAGTTTCATCTTCAGGATCTGGCCTTCTAAAGAGCAGTCAGGGTTGATCTCCTCTAGGACTGACCGGCTTGATTGCCTTGCAGTCCAAGGGATTTGCAGGAGTCTTCTCCAGCACATAGTTCAAAGGCCTCAATTCTTTGGTACTCAGCCTTCCTTATGGTCCAATTTTCACAGACATACATTGCAACTGGGAAAACCATAGCCTTGACTATACACACTTTTGTTGGCAGGGTGATGTATCTTTTTAGTATGCTGTCTAACTTTGTCAAAGCTTTCTTCCCCAGGAGCAAGCATTTTTTAATTTCTTGGCTGTATATTTTTAGCCCTCCCTTAGCACCTCTATACTACATTCTTTCTATAGAACCTCTAGTAAAACCGGAGAGAGGCTCCGCCCACCAATCCCAACGTCATCAGAATGCTTCTGTGCATGCGCGGCCCCATTGCGAACCAGTAGTAAAGATGAGTAGAACCCACCCCTGGTTAGCACACTAAGTTTCACAAACAAAATGTTCAGAAATTCTGTACATTTGGTATGAGGGACACCTTCAAAAGCTTTTTTAATATACTCCTGATAATATAGAAAAACTAATCATTGCTAACTTTTATATTAAAGGAAAGCAGTGTGAATCTTGTCACACTGTCACATGCAAATATCAGGGTATAAAGACAAAAAAAGTCAGATGATGTAAATATTTCCAAATTTCCTTAAGCTATGCTTTTTAATAAAAGCAAATAAGATGATTTAGATCATTAACCATAACATAATACAATTTATAGTAATTTTTTTCATTGAAGAAAGATGTTTTAATAATGCTGCAGGTGAAATTTACCTGCTATTATTTGTGAATTTGTAGAATTTATGTGCATGAATACATCACTTAATCACATTAATTATCATCATCGTTATTATTATTGGCACCCAAAAGAGTGCTAATCTGATTTCATTCAGTGAATCTGGAAGCTGAACCATGGGGGTAGTACAGCAAGTTCTTGTGTAATTGTTAAGATATGGGGAAATAGGCTGAAGTAAAAATGCAAATGAAATTAACCTTCAAAGCTTTACTAAAAATACAGAGAAAATTTTATTGACTCTAAGCCCAAAAGGAGAATTCAATTAAACTGTCTGGTCATCTACAGTGAGCAAAATATATTTCATTATCCATATGTAGATATAGAAATGTTATATCTACGTTGAAAAACTTGATTTAAACCATTTGTTATAATCTCCAACATATTCAACGTATGAATGAAATTGCTGCAGGAGGTTATTATGTTATGTGAGCAATTGGACAATATAGCTTTATCTTCTATTTTCATTTTACGCTTTATTTTACTTTACTTTTTCTTTTACTAGCATGACCAAAACAGCAGTAAAAAAAAAAATACAATAGCTGTTAAAACATGGACAAAGAAGGAAATTGAAAACATTTTTTTAAAAAAAATATGACTACAATGAATCAAAAGGAGCTTGCTGCATTTGATAAACCAGTGTAAAATGTGAAATGATTTTCTTCTGACTATGATTGCTATGGCATAAAATGATTGCTGTGGCACTAAATTTGTGAACAAATGCAGAGAACTTTTATGGAAATTATACTGGACTGATTACTTAAGAGGGCAAGAGCATACTTCCTGACTGGAGCCAGCCTGAGTAACTTCTGATAAGAAGGGAGAGATTATCATGAGACACCAGGAATGGTAGCAGGAGCAATTTAGAGGAACATGTACAACAGAATCAACTCCTGGTCAGAGGCATTTTGGTAAGGAATGTTATTACATATCCCCTCTATTGAATTCTCCCAAAGTAAATGTCCTTTTCTGTGAGGTGAAGAATCATAGATTTTAGCTGTTATTTATTATTTTGTACTAAAATTTTTAATTGTATATTTACTGAGTGTTTTTATTTGTTCTGATCTCTAATCTATGACTGTAATAAATTGAATTGATTGAATGCTTGAAGTTAGAATGATGTTTAAAAAAATCCAGTTTTGTGGCCAATCCTTTCAGCATCTTGTGGTCATGTGATTGCCATTAAAGCCATTTGCAACCAGTTTATGACAAACAGGATGAATAGAGAATGTGGAAGTAATATTGTAAGTCGCTGACACATGTTTTATTTAAAAACCATGGTGATTCACTTAACATTCACATTGGTAGTGAGGTCATAAGCCAGTTGAAGTTATGTGATTTTCTATGTGATTTTTGCGATAATGGAATACTGGTCCTGTGGTGGGTTGCTACCAGTTCACCCCGGATCTGGCGAACAGGTAGTGGCGGTGGCAGGAGGCTCTGTCCACATGCCCATGAGCGAACTGGTAGTGATGGGTTTTGAAACCTGCCCCTGTTTTGGTCCCAAATGTGGTTGCTAAATGAGGACTATCATACTGCGATTGACCATCCTATATGCTTGGCACAAAGCAATGCAGTATGAGACAGCTATGACATCTGACTGGAACCAAACAATACTCATCTGGAAACTAAGCTACTATTGGGGAAGAGATTTATACCAGAGGTGGGTTTCAGCAGGTTCTGACCAGTTCTGGAGAACTGGTAGCGGAAACTTTGAGTAGTTCGGAAAACCGGTATTAAAAATTCTGACTGCCCCTGCCCCCATCTGTTCTCTGCCTCCCAAGTCGCAGCTGATCAGGAGGAAATGGGGATTTTGCAGTAACCTTCCCCTGGATTGGGGAAGGAATGGAGATTTTACAGTATCCTTTCCCTGCCACGCCCACCAGGCCCCACTCCCAGAACCAGTAGTAGAAAAATTTGAAACCCACTACTGATTTATACAGCTGCATAATGGAAGACTGATAGTAATTTCTCTCACTTAAGCAACTGATTCTTCTTCCTCTTTTTAGCCTTCCTAAGCCTAGAACCGAGAAATTCATCTTTTCATGTTTTCACTAAGTTTTATCTTCAAAACAATGATCATTTGTAGACTTTGAGTTTCAATCTGCTTTTTCTTACATTTTTTTTTTAATTTGATTTATATGCCGCCCTTCTCGGGAGGCTTACAATACGTTAAGCAATAGCCTTCATACTTTTGTATATTTTATACAAAGTCAGCTTATTGCCCCCACAAACTGGGTCCTCATTTAACCTACGTTAGAAAGGATAGAAGGCTGAGTCAACCTTGAGCCTGGTGAGATACGAACTTACAGTAATTGCAGACAGCTGGTGTTAATCACAATGCTTTTAGTCTGCAGAGCCACCAGGCCCCATTCAGCATGGATGTAAATTTTGTCCCACCATATTACTTTAAGAGAAATTTTATAACACTACTGTACTCTTATGCAAGAAAGCTTTTGCCATTCAGGACTTTAATTTTGAGATACTGATCTATATAAAGCAGAGAATGAGAATAGAAAATAATAATTCTAGCAAATGACTGTCCAAATAAAAACTATTGAAAGAAAAGCGTTTTTATTTGCTAATAAAAGGAAACTATGTGTTGAATCTTTCTTCCTTCTTTCCTTTTTCTCTCCTTCCCTCCCTTGGAAAAAAAACCCCAGGGTGACTTATTTTTAATTGCATTGCTTTTTATATAGTGTAAGACAATCATACTCGGACCTTACTTAACTAACTTTTGACTGTATGAGTGGAGAAGTACTACTGAGAGGGGGCAATTTCATTAAAAGGGATGAAATAAGTTTCAAATAATCTCCTCCACTGGTCTCTGACAATTTCATTTTATAATGAATACTTAAACATTGTTTCCCCAGGGGTGCCCATCTAAGAAATATTAGGATGATGAAAACTCCACCATTGGAATTGAGTAGACATCTATTCCAGATGACCACATGCAGATTTAATGTATTAATGCCAGTAATTCATTGGGTAATTTGGAAGCAAGTGACAATGGCCCTTAAAACAAAATGGAGCTCTGCCAGCATTTTAGATCCAATGTAGCCACAGTCCCTTTGTATGCCAGGAAGACTTCAAGCTGACATCTCTATGGAAGAGCAGTCAAAATGACAAAAGCAGCTTCATGTTGATGCAACTCAAGATCTTTGATACAACTCAAGCTCTTCGCTCAAATGTCATGTTGTCATATATAATACATACCAAAAGGTGGTATAAAACTGATTTTATTATGCCTCTGAATTCTGGATTGTTGTGAAGTTGCCTTGAGTTCAAGTTATTAATTTTTACCTCCTCTACCATCACTCTTTAATACAAAGTTACATACAGTATCATAGTTATGTACAGTATCATAAAAGTAATGTAAGCAATTAAAATAGAAACATTAAAACAGGTTTTTAGGCCCTTATGGAAGGCCAGGAAGGTAGGGATCAGTGGTGGGTTGCCCCTGGTTCAGACTGGTTTGCAAGAACCGGTAGTAAAACTGGCGGGAGGCCTTGCCCACTGCCCCGCATGTTATCATCAGCGATCTTCGCATGCACAGAAGCTTCTGCGCATGTGCAGAAGCAAAGCGTGCGTGCGAGAGAAGCAAGCACGATCACACAATCCCATTGCAAACTGGTAGTAAAGGTAAGTAGAACCCACTCCTAGTAGGGATGGATCTCACTTCTAGGGGAATGATATTCCAAAGGGCAGAAGCCACAGTAGAAAGGGCTTGTCAGCTGTCCCATCTTGGTCAGTGAGAAAAGAAAGATTCTCATGGTTGACCAAACTACAGTTTACCAAAGCCAAATGGTTACAATGTAGCAAAGCCAGATCTGGCTTTCACTCCCAAAGCATCAGGTTAACTTTCTCCCATGCTTCCTGTCCCCCCCACCCACTTCCATGGTTATCTTTTACTCTCCAATAACATTCAAACAAATGCTTGTAATAACACCAGTCTCCGCAGGCTGGATGGTACCGCATTCCATGTAATGACCAGTGGCTCTCAGGTGATGACACAATGATTTCTTTTCCCTTCTTCTATTCTCTCTCCCCCACCCCCACCCGCCTTTATCCCATCCTTCAGATCCTTCCCACCTGTTACACATGGCAGACCGGCATCTAGCAAAGCATGGCCTGGCACAGTGTCATGGCAGTTCTGACAGGACTCTTCTCCTGGACCCAACCAGCCATAATCCCTTGGCCGGTGGAATCCGCAGCATGCTCCTTCTGGTGGCATGAATGGGGAAGGCCAATCCCATTGGAGTGAGATGATTCTTCAGATAGCCTGGACCCATGCCATAAGGATCTTTAAAGACATTAACCAGCATCCAGTATTGAACCAGAAGCAAACTGGTAACCAGTGCAGCTCACATCAGAGGTGCTAAATGGATCACTCTCGGGGTCCTAAATCTGTTCACACTTCTGTATTTTGTGCTAACTGAAATTTCCAAATTCTCTTCAAGTGTAGCCCACATTGCAGTAGTCCAGGGGCAAGATGACCAGGACATGAGTGTTTGAGTGCAGGGTCTCACAAAGTTCCTGTAATGGTTCCAGTGTCTAGTTCCAGAAGATCTGAACAAGGTGTTTGAGCTAGACAACACGTGAGCAATTGATACTCATACTGTTGGTGTTATAACATATCATAGATCAAATTGTAGTCATGTTACTTTTATGTCAATCCCTGATTCTGAAGGACCAGTAATCATAGAGTCCTTTCTGTTAAGAATTTGGGGTATCAGATTCCTCAGCCTTATGCAGAAATGGCTTTATAATTTTTGGTCTTGCTGGAAGATGCTGATTTCTTGAAAGGTCCTGTTTCTTTCAATACCCAGCAACCAAGAAGTACTAAGAACGTAATAGCTATGCTTTCTGGAGATTATGAAGGAACAGAGAATTTAGTCACATGAAAGGGCTATTAATTCCATTAATTGCTGACTGCCCACCCTACCTATGAACTGCCCTGTATGGTATACAGCTGTAGTTTTGCTTTTTTTTTTTTTTTTTAACTCTCAAGTCTCTTAGACATGCTAGTGAATCATCTGGTACAATTGCCACAAATGATCCATAACAATTATTACACAGAGTCTGATCACTCATAAGCGGATTGATAAGTTAGAACTGAATATTTCTAATTAAAGAATGCCTTCTCTGGGAAAAAAATGTGCCAGGGTGAAATCCACAAGATTAGTTCAAGGAATGTAAAAGGTTAAAAATATTAATACCCTGTTGTGCTGAAGCTGTGGGAGAGTTTCAAACACTCCATACACCGCAAGCTATGTAAAATCATGACAGTCCTAATTAGAGAGTGGAGATACCTATTAAGAAAAAGAATTTTGATGGTTGACAGCCATCAACAAAGTCAAAAGAGACCACCTCATTATTCTAAATGATGTACTTTATAGTTAGCTCTCTTTAATGAGCTATACTGAGAGATATAATTCTCCCTGTGCAACACTTCCCCAGTAAAATGAAATGTTGAGATTGGAAAAGTAAGTTAGTTAGAAAAAGGAATATCAGACCAAATGTATCTTTATATGTCTACAGAGGAAAAAGCTCAAACAAAAAAAGATTACTCTTTTGCCATTAAGATGAGCAGTGAATTCTGAGTCATAAGAGGAAGTTCTTTTTCCAGATGGATAACTGTGCAAATCTAATGCCAAAAGCATACAGAAGTACATACAAAGACCCCATGTTCCCAAAACAGAGCACATAACTGCAAATAATTTTGATTTGAGAAAGATTGCCCAATTTTTCATGACAAAGTGCTGTTATAAAATCCGATCCTGGCAATTCTTCTAATTTTACTGATCCAGACAATCCTTGCTAACTTGTACTCTTGAAATAGCTACAGAGATATGTAGGGTTTCCATGGTTAGTTATGCAGGAGTGAAGGCAAGGACATTTTTTTTAGAACATAGCATTTTATTTTCTGCTCTTCTACCAAAGGTATTATCTTTCTAAATCAGTATTTTATTTTCTAAAAATAATAGTAGAAGTTATATTAAACTCCTTTCTTATCCAGAATAGTATTTCGCTTTCAATGCCCTTAAAATGTTTAGAGAAAGGAGCTAAGCATTCCCCTTGACTCTGTTCCCTCAAAATCCTACTATAAAGAAGATATCAAGTTCATTTCCCTCCCAAAAAAATTTCAAAATGTAATTGTTGTTGTTATTGTGAGAAATGTAATTGTTGCTTGAGTAGAAACCCAAACAAAATTACAATGAATTCTTCACATTCTACAGAAAGAAGCATTTATAAAGTCATCCAGAACAGCATATAGCCTATATTTATTTCTCTCTATGACAGGGGTGTCAAAGTCAAGGGCCGTGGGCTGGATGGATCCTGCAGGGTGCTTAGATCTGGCCCACAGGGCCATCCTGGAAGTAGTGAAGGACCTGCCTGTGGTGTCTCTGCAAGCGAAAATGAAATCCTGAGGGTTGTAGGAGGCCGTCCCAGACAAAAACAGCTCGCGAAGGCCACGCACGGCCCTCCTGAGTTCCATTTTCACTGGCAGAGTGCTTGGGCCACCAAAGGCGCCCCTGACACAAGTGATGTCAAGCTGGCCATGTCCACCCTGACCATGTCCACCTTAGCCTCCCAAGGTCAAACACAACCCTGATGTGGCCCTCAATGAAATTGAGTTTGACACCCCTGGTCTATGATATCTTAGCATCCATGGGAGTTCTGTGATCTAAAGGTGCATAGATAAATGTAGAAAGTCCAAGGAATTTCAAATATTCTGGAATACCGATGAGTTCCTGGTCAAATCAACGGAATTCAATAGCAGAGAAGTGAAAAATGAACTGGCTCACTTCCAGATGACCAGAAGTTTCATTTCCCAATTGTTTCACCCAAAATGCTTCTCTAATGTCTTGACAGTTTGCAGATCTGTCCTTTCTTGTACCTTAGCAGTAAAACTCAACTTAAACAAGAAGTGACATTGCCCAAAGTTAATGGATTAAAAACAAACAAACAAACCCAAACAAACAGACATCCAAAACAAAGCACGCAACCAACTGCCAGTTTTTTTCCAAGAAGATTAGGGTCTCTTTAGCAGACAATAAGATGATATAAAAGCACCAAGCTGCTTGACTTTGTTTCCCCAATTTCAGAAGGAGCAACTGCCTTGAAATGTAAATTCCCTACCCACAGCAACAATGGGATACATCAAGATTTTCTGCAATTGAAGGCCTGTAGTGACATCTGTGTTTTATAATCCTCCTACCTTTTCAGGACTTTTTTTTTTTTTTTACTGCCACATAATTTGCTATTTGTGATGAACAACAGTTTCAGTAAACTAGTAGGAAATTAGATTTCACTCATTACTTGTATATTGTTCATGCTTAGGACAAGATTACTCTCACGATGGTAAACACTGCTTTGGTCCCCATGTCTTGTTTCTGTTTGATTGATTCCATTAGGGATTAGAAGTAAGGTAGAATATGTGATAGTAGCAATAAATAAAGAAATGAAGATTTTATGCATCACCCCAATGCATGATATATTAAATAAACCAAGATTGTATTGATGGCTCTGTCAGCAGGTATTCAGCGACAATAATGGACTTCACCATCATTAGAAGTATCGATCCAGTGGATGTGCATAAATATAAGTGAAAAAAAAAAGAAGAAATAGGAAGATCAGTGGGAAATGTAAGACTAAGGTAATAGCCTCATGGTTTAATTTATATAAATCCTTCTGAAGGCAAAATATATTTAAGATTAATGGAATTTATAAACAGCTTCAGAGCAAACTACATAAATAAATTTTCTAATTTGAATTAATAAGATGAAATATGACATTTAGAATATATATTGGATTTCCATATATGGATGTCTAAAAATCTTGATGGGCTACTTGAAAAATCTAGTATGTGAATTTTGGTATCAATGGAACCAATCCTCATTTTGTGTTCAAAGGTCTGGACTGAATTATAGTTTTCTAAAACAAAACAAAACTTATTTTCTTCTTGAGTTTAAAAAAAAAATCCAAAATGTATATGGTTAAATAAAAGCGTATTTAGTTTGAGAGAGGAACTGAAGGGTTTCGCAAGCTTGTCTGAGAATACTTCCTAAAGAATTGAATGTTTATTTCAGTGTAGACTTATTCAAAGTCTTTTACTATGAAAAATCAAAGGTATTTGCTCACCATGTCAAGAACAGCCCATTTTCAGATGTAGAATAAATTATTCAGTGCTAAATTTCTTGGAATACTCAATCTGGGATTTTATGGTTAAATAAATAAAGTGGCCCCAAGTTATCCAATGAATTCTAGAATCAAGAGTGGCTTTAGACCTGGATTGCTTCAGTCTAAGTTCAATGCCTTTACATATTGACTGATTGTCAGAAATGCTAGACTTTGTGCCTTGGATTTTACTCTCTTGCTTAAAGGAGTTCTCTCTGGCTTCCAAATCTATTTTGAATAGCGAGGGAATGCTTAATTTTTTAAAAGGGCATTAAAAGGAGAATTTACTGAGGATTGATTCCTATTGTGCTGAACAGCTGATAGTCTTAACACATCTTTTTATTCTCAGAATGATAATGATACCAGTGAAGGTGGTGTGATTCACTCGACAAACTTGTTTCCTTCACTTTGGAAATGTTAAGCAGCTTTGAGGGTTATATAGCATGGATACATACAGCCAAGCAGCAATGTGGAACTACTTTGAAGTACTGTCCTATTTTATAGGTTTAAACATGTGTTGAATTTACAAATGATTTACCATTTTTCTCTTTCTCTCCAGGCATTTGCAAAAATGATATTGTCAAGAAAGATTAATTTACATTTAAGAGAGCCCAATGGAATTTTAATTCAATTACTGAAGAGTGCTTGGAATTTTGGTTTAGTTTAGGTTTTTTTTCCCCCTCATCAGATTTACAGCTGGGTGTGTAGCATAAAACAAAGAATAGAATAGAATAGAATAGAATAGAATAGAATAGAATAGAATAGAATAGAATAGAATAGAATAGAATTTTTTATTGGCCAAGTGTGATTGGGCACACAAGGAATTTGTCTTGGTGCATATGCTCTCAGTGTACATTAAAAAAAAAAGATACAATACAAAGTATTGTAAAGAGATGTGGTGAGAGGTTATTGAACTATAACTCCTACTAGACTGGCCACTGGTGAGAGTAATTGGGTAATTGTGATTCAGCAACATCTGTACCCCAATCATGGCTTATGAAGTGTTAATTCTACCTTTGTTGGACTGTCTTTGAAAACCTATAATCTGAGAACTGCTGACAACAGCAAAAATCTGCTTACATAAGCAGCCCTCAGTCCATTAGCTACAGATGAATTCTAATGATTCTGCATTTTTTCTTGCCTGTTGTTGTGTAAACAAGTTAGCAAACCCCAATTCATTGTGGATGGACAGTAATTAACTTGGAGCATTGTAGGACATTCAGGCTTACCATAAATAAATAAATAGATGCTTAAATTGGTGACAAACTGAAAAAGAGTAATCAATTTGGGCTTCCTGAACAACATAAACCAGTGGTTAACAATCAGTTCATAAACTAAGGATGTGAACATTTTGAAGACAAGAGATCTACTTAAATTGTGGGGAGGTGGAAGGATGTGCTGGTAAGACACCTTTTCTGAGCCAGTCAGAAAAGGTTCATAATGGAATTGAGGACTATCTAGAGCATGGATGTCAAACTCGCCACATCACGTTGCTGTCACATGCCATTTTGTGACATTTTTCCCATTCGCGGAGCTGGACTGGGCATGTCTACACGTGATACATCCAACCCGCATGACACAAGTTTCATATCCCTGATCTAGAGGAAGAGGTTGCTACACTACACCATTCCTTCCTTTCTGTGTCCTTCATATCATGCTTGCATTTCTAAAAGGGTAATTGTGGATTCTCCTGTCATGCAGGGTTGCTTCATATGTTTATAACTTTTGAATCTATATCATAGTAATCTTTGAAACTTACTTCATAGGTCCACATGTTGGTAGCCACTGTGAATCATCCAAAATCCACTTGGATTCAGTTTTAAAATTGAAAGTTGCCAACTTCAGTTCAAGATTCGTCTTTAGGGAAACCATGTTTTAAATATTACAAAGTCAAAATGTTCATTGAATCTCTGGATTTCTTTTAAATCTCTTCAAAGTTAGAGAGAATAGTTCAATTTTATTTGCAGATTCAGTTCAAAAAAATCATCCAGTGATTCAAGAAAATCCTTTTGAATTTTTCGGTATAGCCCTAATGACCGTCCACCAAGATTATCTAAAATGTGGGTCATCAAACCAGTTCTTTTCAGTATCCAAGTCAGGGGTGAAATCCTGCAGGTTCTGACAGGTTCTGGAGAACTGGTAGTGGAAATTTTGAGCAGTTTGGAGAACCAGTAGCAGAAATTTTGAGTAGTTCGGAAAACTGGCAAATTCCACCTCTGGCTGGCCCCAGAATGGGGTGAGAATGGAGATTTTGCAATATCCTTCCCCCAGGAAAGGGGATTTTGCAGTATCCTTCCCCTGGAGTGGGATGGGAATGGAGATTTTGCAGTATCCATGCCCCCAAGCCACACCATGTCCACCAAGGCACGCCCACAGAACCAGTAGTAAAAAAATTGGGATTTCACCACTGATCCAAGTTCATTCTTCTGTCCTTCCCGTACTTGGAAAAATAAAATAAAAGAGAGCGGGGAGGAGGGCAGGCAAGAAAGAGAGTTTGTGTTTTATTAATCACTGGAAGATCATAATGCATAGCTAATGAGCTACATTCATAGGTCATAAGATGTATAGCATTGTTCTATAATCTGGCATCTTTGGGTCACTTCTTATATGCTCTGGAGGCAAAATACCAGACTCTCTCATTTTCTTTCAATTCATATTTTATGTAGCCCTTTCTAGTTTAATATAAAATAGCAATAACCATTTCAGAAATTTATCATATTTATGAGACTTTTTAATATATTCATTAAATTTTTCATTGTTCATTAAGTGCCCAGTTGTTGCTCTTTTTTAACCAAATCTATATTTTAAAAAGTATAGATAAATATTTCATTCAAATAATGCATTTCTATAGCTGTTCTACTTCAATCTCAAAACTATGAATACAATCAGATCTGTCATCTGACATATGTCATACGCTTTTATCATATTTTGTGAGAGGTCAAATGACAGTTGTACAGCGAATTAATGGGGGTATAATATATGTAGCATATTTTCAAGTGCAGCCTGATTCCAAAATACAATTCATGTTAGATTTCTTAATAACTTGTTGTTTTTTTAATATATGCTTTATTACATAAATTTCTATGCCCAAAATGCCAATATAATAAATAAGGGTATTTAAATGAATAAGAGACTACTTTAAGGATTATTGGGTCAATGAACTTCAGGATTCTTCTTCCAATTTTATCATCAAAGTTTTATCCTAATTTGACTTTTTTTAAAAAGGCAGTAATTATTTCCACTTGGAGAATCCCTGTCCTCTTTGCAGAAAGGGAACATGTAGTGAAGAAAGCTTTATTGCTCAAAATGGTGGCCTACATGATTTCTTGGAGGAATCTTGATTGAAGGACAAGAATAAGTCTTTCTGGTTAAAGTAGTAATTGGCAGTTCATGTTAAAGAAAAATAAATCATCTGAAATCTCAAAAGATTTCCACATTTTTTTAAAAAAATATGTTGGCAGTTGTGTTGGAAACTACAACTCACCCGTCTCCTAGAAAAATGAAATATTTTAGGATATACTAAAAAGGCAGAATATTTCCCCAAAAAAGGGAGGCAGAAACTCATTCGCCCCCACCTTTGTCAATGGACCATTAAGGCCTCAGCATCCCATCTGCAACACAAAGGACCCATCTAGCAACAGAAACTCCCCACATGGTACCTGGGAAGATTACATCAGCCAGCAAGGCTAGCTATGACCTCTAACAGCAACCAATCAGGATACTCTTCCTGTGCCCCAGGAAGTTCAAAGCCAGAGAGGGTATAAAAGCCAGGGACTCTTAGCATCTCTCCCCGTTTTTTCTGTTCAGGAACTCAAGCCATGTGATTCCTGTCCACCATTCAAAACTATCTTTCCAAGCAATCTCCATGTTTCCTGTGTCTTTTTCCCCACTTGGAACTGAACCTAGATGGACATTTCTTCCAACATTTGCATTCCAGTTGTTACATATGTAAATAGCAAGTGAAGCCAGGGATGTAGGCTTCACTCAGGTCTGGGTTTAGCTGGACATTTGCATGCCCACCACTGATTGGTGGATTCAAACAGAGGGAAATGTAAAGCGTTGTCAGTGGCTGAATCTGTGGGACTGCTCCCTTTAAAAGGGAGTGCTGCCAGCTAAACCTTGGCAGAAGTCACTCATTTAAATAAAGAGCTGAAGTTACTGTCTGTCCTCCTGCCTCTTCAGTGCCTCCCTCGATCTAACACCAGTGATCTCATGAGCTGTATTCCAGAATGCTAAAATTTCACAAGCTCTAATGTGAGATCTTATATCTCTAATCAGACATTTCACCCAAGGACACTTAAAACTCACAAGAACTTTAAAAAGATCACCGGATCTTATCAGATTTGTGGTTCTTGTGAGCATGTACTCTATTTAATTATTAATTTCACTTCAGAGAAGATTATAGGCATTATTTTTCAATGGGTGAGCTAGGGCACAGAGATGGAGGGTTATCAAGTGCTTTTTCAAAGGGGCACTTTGAATACTTATGTAGGTGGAAGTCTTTGCCAAATTCAAAGAAAGGAGACAAAACTCTGTCCAGGAAGCAAAAATATCTGAAGGTTCAAGAACAAAACCATATAAAGGAAGCTTGATTTCTGTCTTTCTTACACTTAAGTGTGAGAGCTTGAGTACTCTACAGTTTCCTGATGTGAGTTTGCTACAGTCTGAAGTTCTGCTGTTCTGGGATTTAAAGTAGCCCAAGGAGCATTTTATTGTTGCTGTAAGAACAATAACATTGCAGCAGAATTTTGTGATCCAATGAATTGTATTTATAATCAAAATAGTTTTTTTTTTAAAAAAAACTGAGTCACCTCTGACTTGTGATTTGGTTTCTTTTCCTAAGTATAAGGTTGGAATAAACCTGATCGCAATTACTATATGATGCTTATTGATTGGCTTTTAAATGTAATGCACAACAAGGAGAGAAATATGAAAATAATGAAAGAAAAGGAAACTCAGCCCTACTTTAAAACAGGCCATTAAACCTTGACCACATAAAATATTATTGATCAATGTTTCCATTACATCAATTGACAGCCAGTTCATAAAAAAAAAAAAAAAGCAAATACAAAACAGCAAACCATTATTATAAATTTGGGATTGGATTGTCTTTTCAATGCTTAAAACTATTTTTTTTTTTTTTTGTAGCTTGATAAAGCCATCATTTTTCTTGTAAGTTATCACATTATAGTATGTAATTCAATAACATTACATTGCTAAGCACTATTATTTTGTAACACTATATTAATTCAATAATGGTTTGTAAACCAGTATGAGGCAATAGTAGGCAAACTTTTACATTGTTTGCACTTCCAACATAAATGTTTTTAGACATTCCTTAGGATGTTCAGTAAATGTAAAAATAAATAAATAAAATGTTGAAATAGTTTCATCTTATAATAGGACACATGTTTAATATTTTAAGACCTTAATTGTTGTTATTTATTCCAAAATAAAAAAAATAGTAGAGGTATACCGTAATTATCTAAATCATATGGAGACTTGATTTTTAGTTTTAGGACTCTTAATATATCTGGATCAACTTGTGATTCTAAAGGAAAGTTTTAACTGAATATATTCTCATTTTGGAATTTTAGGCAATCTAATTTTTTCTTGCAATGACTAAAATGATATAAAAATCTAGTTAATTCAAAGTATTAATATCTTTATGTGTATGTGTTTTTTTTAAATCAAGCTGAGACTGCTTGAGATATAAATTTACCATGTGAGTAAATACGAAGATCTTAATTTTGTGCCACTCTCTTAAAATGTGATTTGCAATCTTTAACAAAAAAATACAAAGTTAAGGCTCAAAAATGGAGCCAGATTCCTGTCGTGATGTCACAATATCTTTCTAACTTTGTCCATATATTTTTAAAAATTATATTTGATGTTTTATGGGTGGGGAGGGGGGAATGAAACCAAAATGCTTCTCCAGGGATTGAAGTGAAATTCAGGAAAGTTAAAACTCTATAATTGTATATTTTATTTATTTACCTTTTATCAATCTATTTAAAGTAGATGAAATGTATTAGCATGAAAATATTTCTAAATAACTATTTCCTTTAAAGTCATAGCTATTTTTTTTTTGTAAATTTATCTTTCTACATGACTTCAATATGATTTTTAACCCCCAGTGTTGCCAAGTGGTAGAACCCAATCAGAAAAACTGTAGTCATGGGGGCAATGTAATAAATCCACTTCTCTCTACTCATGCCATAGTAGCCTGAGACATACTGTCTGAATTTATAACATCTCCCAGGTTAATAGATACTGTCATTTTCTTCTTCCCAATAATGAATGAGATTGGCTAATGTGAAGTATATTTTATGAGTATAAAATATGCAAGCCTCTGATATGTATTGCTAGGGAGGAAAATGAGGTCAGTTTTTATTGTATGATGAAACAGTTGTCAAACCTCACATATAATTTTAAAATATGATCTCAAAATACTGGAAAATGCTAAAAACATCCCTGGGATGTTCAATTACAGGGAAATGTGATTAGAACTCAGATGATAGATCAGGCACAAATTTAATCTTCTGAAATATGTAAATGAAATATTTTAAGCAGAAGCTAATGGAAGAAATGAAAATTCTGGCACCTGTTCCTGGTTGAATCACTAGTTAACCTCTTTAAAGAACTCTGTTATCATACACTAAGGTGGCACATTCTTTAGGTTTAAACGCCTCTCTAAAACTTGGGTGTAGGCAACCTTTGAGGCTGTCATCTGCAAAGTGGTTTTATCATCTTTTAGCTCAACTCCAATATGTAGGCAATACGTTAACAAGAAATCATGCATATAGACAAGTGTCTTTTGATTACTCTGCATCTTAACAGGTGGAAAAGAGGCTGCTCAGAAAACTTGACTCTTCCTGTTTACTCTTGCAAATTGTAAAATAAACTTCTTCTCTAATCTCAATTAGATAATTATTTCCTTTTTTTGTCATAGCAGGTACCCAATACTTGGTAAACCCTTAATCCTCATTAACCGTTACTTCATAATACCTAAACTAATCAACCCATGGGGGAGAAAAAAGTTAATGAGATATAAAACTTGCCCAATGAAAGCAAGTGCTCTATGAGTAAAATTCTGGAAACGGTCTCTGCTACTTTGACTTACCATAGCAGATTGGGTAAGGACCCCAAGTGTCTGTGTACCTTCTAATCAGTGTTGACTTTGGTGATGGCCTGGACAAATCTGTGCACTTTTTTTGACAAGATTTTGGAATTTATTTGCCATTTCTTTAAGGTTAAGAGAAAATTACTAGTCAAGGTTACCCTGGTGGTATTATGTCTAAGGTGGGACTAGAACGTACAGTCTTCCAGTTTCTCTAGCTTGATTCCTTAATCCAGTGTTAAGGCAATGTAACCCAGTGTTAACCTTGGCAATTTTAAGATGTGTTGGCTTTAGTTCCCAGAATTCTCCAGCCAGAATGCAAGTAATTGATGGAAATAATTTTAATAAATATGATCTTGTTTTGTTTCACCTCTAGCACCTCCGTTAATGTCCTTCTACTTTGGTATCTTCCCTGAAATTTCTAAATTAGTTGGCAACACAAGAGTTTCACAAAATAACCTCATCACATAGGTGAATTTAAAATCTGTCTCTTGTTACCCTACTCACTATGATACCAAATGTGGGAGAAATGTTGCAATAAATTTCAAGCAAAAGTTGTAAAGCCTAGTTTCTTTCTTCCTAGTGTATTTTTCCCCTGAAAGTGAAAGATTTGCTTTTTTTTCAGATCAAAAATGTTGAACTACTAGTTGCAAAAGGAATTGACCAACCAGTTTGTCATCCAAACCTATCATTGTAAGTGCAGAGAGTCTGATGGGTTCAAGGTAACCCACTGGTTTTAATGCCTAAGGCAGGACTAGAACTCACAATCACCTTATTTCTCGACCACTAAGCTAAATATAGGAAGCATTTTAATTAATATTTAGCAAAAACAGAAGTTTAATATTCATATGCTGTCTCTGCCATTCTTAAACTGAAGGTGTGGCTAGCAAAGTCACCTGTCTAGAAGATGGTTTATGTTGAATTTAATAGTAAAACTATTTGCTAGCACCCAGTGGATATTAACTCACAATCCATAATGTACTGTATACCTTGTGGCAACAAATCAGTCAGGGTTCTTCAACAAATCACAGTTAAACAACTGTGACTTATTGTGATAGGAGTTGTTCTTAGAACATTTCACACAGGAGTTCCTTACAAAAATTACACAAATGACAAAGTGCTGTCCACTTTGAACAGATAACCTAGTGCCCTCAACATTCATAGAAGTTGAAACATTTGAAAAAGAAAACACTTCTTTATTCACCTGTATTATATTGGAGGTGTAAATCTGGTTGGTTCTTTTCACAATGAAGAATGATTTAAAGCCTTGAACATCCCCAATGAAGAAAAGGGAAAAAAATATTGATTATAGTTTAATCACAGAAGTCTAATGAGTGAGTCTGTGAAGAAAAGATACTAAGAGGTTGTAGGTAGTGATTCATTCAAACATAACATAACATAAGTTGCTTAATCAAGTAGATGAGTTCATACATCATGTTAAGGTATAATTTATGGTTTATAAGCCACAATGGCCAGATCCAATAGCATCCACAGCTGTCTCAGTTATGAAAAATGATGGAGGACATTGATATAAAACAAATCCCTTTTTATCCGCTCAGGTTTAAAGGCTTTTCTCTATTTGGCTGCCGTCCTCTGTAATTGACCCTTGAATTGTGTCTGGATTCTGATCCCTTTAACTTAATAAAGGATGTTAAATGGTTTTCTTCACTGGGTTGGAAGAACTGTCTACAATTCAATACAGATTTACATTATGGACATGCTGGAATTAAGAAATGTCTTATAATGATATATTGCTGTTTTGCTGATATTGGATTAAATCGAGTTAGATTTTATTGCTTTGCCCTTTATTACCCTTCGATAGGAATATATTGTAAAAAAATTATAACTATTCTTACTACTTCTGTACTTAGATCATGACTTTGATGCAATGACACAATTCATACGGTTTGTACTATGACATAATGTTACATATGCAGAGGTGGTATTCAGTCAGTTTGGGCGAACCGGTAGCTCCAACAATTAGCTGGCCCCACCCACCTACCCTGCCCTATCCTGTCCTTTATTTCTTGCTTTCTAGATCATCTCAATCACGCAGCACGGCTAATTCCCCCCCCCTTGCTGTTCTACTTACCGTTGCTGACTTGGAAGTTAAGCAGCTGAGCTTCTAAATGCTCCATTTTCAGCGCGAAGCATGCACTCATCGAACCAATTGTTAAAATATTTGAATCCCACAACTGTACATATGTAATCATTCTTGTTTCTCAATCTATGGCTGGATATACATCACGGGTGTCAAACTCGCGGCGTCACATATTGCCGTCACATGATGTTTCGCAACGTTTTTCCCTTCGCAAAGCTGTGGTGGGTGTGGCCTGTGCAGTATACATCACGGGTGTCAAACTCGCGGCATCACATATTGCCATCACATGATGTTTCGCAATGTTTTTCCCCTTTGAGGAGCTGGGGTGGGTATCCAGCCCTTGGGCCACCAGTTCAGCATCCCTGGTCTACCTGATATGCAAAACTAAAACCAAATAAATAACTTTACAGCTTAATGTGATTGGAAGGATTTTCTCTCTTTCTTTTTTTTTTAAGTGTTATACTTTGAGGTGCATAGTATGGTTTCACATATTTCCTATCTTTTAATAGTGATAGATTATGATCACCACTATTATTGGTGATCAGAGATATCTTGGATCCTGTTAAAAGATAGACCTGGAGCCTCAGGCTGCCCATCTCTTGCTTAACATAATATATCCATTCAGCCATTGTCTCTTGAGTTTATAGGATCTTTTATAACCATATAAAATAAAATTTTAAAAATGCCCATTCACATAAATAATTGCTAGAAGAGAAACAATAATCATGCACACAGAGAGAAATATTTTTTTAAAAGCTTTTTCAGCTTCGTTTCTGTAAGCTTGCTTATAGCTGCATGGAAAATCAGTTTCTTGGTTAATGTATTCAGTTTAGTTTTGCAAGTAGTAATAGTTCTTTTCCTCTTCTTTTTTCTTCTCCTTCTTTTATTAGAATATATATAGCACTTTTTTTTTTCAAAAGAAAATCTTACCTTTGTGAGAAAACAATCTGGCAAGTTTTATTATTGTAGACAATAATAAAAGTGAAAGGTTTTAGATTGCTTCAACTAGCTGCTAAAAACTCTGATCTCATGGAATAAATATTGTATGAATCATAGGGTTAATTGAATTCTTGGTTTTGGAGTATGTCTCCCCCTCCCCATTATGGAGAAGTGCTGTATAACTACAATTACAAAGTTCTTTAGTATATTAATAAGCATACTTTATTTCCATTAATACTGATGGTTATTACACATTTTCTGAATATGAAAAGCAGCAGCTCTTCCAAACAGTAATCAAAGGCAGAAAGCTCTTGGAAAGATCAGCTTGCTATTTTTTTCCCCCTCCAAAACAGGGAAAGCCTATTTAAACCTGGTAACATGTTAGAAAAATAATGCTAGAAAATGAAAAAAGCAGCAAGAGATACTGTATAATCAATAAAAACCCAATTAAAAGGACAAAAATGTGTTCTCAGTTTGTGAGTATGATTCATGCTACCACATCCTGACATTGCATACCCTGATTAGATGGCTAGATCAGTGGTGGGTTTAAAACATTTTTATTACCGGTTCTGTCAGTGTGGCTTGGTGCGTGTGGCTTGGTGGGTATGGCAGGGCAAGGATACTGTAAAATCTCCATTCCCTTCCAATCAGCTGGGACTTGGGAGGCAGAGAATAGATGGGGGTGGGGCCAGTCAGAGGTGGTATTTACCAGTTCTCCGAATTACTGAAAATTTCCACCGGTTCTTCAGAACTGGTCAGAACCTGCTGAAACCCACCTCTGGGTTAAATCATACAACACACCAGATCAAAGCCTAGATGGAAAAGTAAAAAGTCTACTATATATATGTGTGTGTGTGTGTGTGTGTGTGTGTATGTGTATGTGTATGTGTGTGTGTGTGTATGTATGTATGTATGTATGTATGTATGTATGTATGTATGTATGTATATATATATATATATATATATATATATATATATATATAATTTGTTTGCTTTCTGAGGTTTTCGCGGGTGTTTGTATGTAGGTCTTTGGTTATTCGGGTTTTCTCCCGTGTAAAATTGAAAGTGTCTTGGCGACGTTTCAACAAAGTCTCATTCGTCATCTTCAGGCTGGTGTTCTCGGCTTTGTGCTTCTAGGAGCAATGTGAGATTGCAGCTGTTTCTTCCTTTTAACTGCTAGTGGGGGTGTGAACTGATTGAGTGGGAGCTTGGCTGTGTTCTGATTAGGTGGAGGTGTGTTCTGATTAGTTGGGGGTTTGGCTGTGCTCTGATTGGATGGGGGGTTGGCTGTGCTTTGATTGGCTGGGGGTGTGTTCTGTTCAGGTGGGGGCTTGGTTGTGCTCGGGTTAGTCTGAGTTGCAGGGGGATTTGAGCTGGTGAGATGCATTGCTGTTGTTTGGCTTCACGTTCTTGGTCATGCCACATCTTCATGGTGGGTGTCAGTTTGCTTCATGTATGGATTGGAGGGATTTAAAGTGGCTAATGATGCAGCTGTGATCTGGCTTCTGGTTTGTGGCCATGCTTCATCGATGTAGGTTTGCTTTTTGCGTGGATGTGTGGATGTGTGGTGGTGACATCCTGTGTGGTTTTCGTGAGTGTGGATCTGGTGTCATTTTTTGTGTTAGGGACTCGTTTGTCAATGAGGGCGGGTTTCCAAATGGCTGGTAGGCGGGAGGTATCATCTCGTTTATTCATGCTGTGTGGGCGTTTTTCTATCTCGATAGCTTCTTTGATTATTCTGTTGTTAAAGTGTTCAGTTTTGGTGATAGTTCTGGTCTTTTTAAAGTCAATATCATGTCCTGTGGCTTTAAGGGGTTGGACGAGGGAAGAAGTTAGTTCCTCTTTTCTGACTAAGTTCTTGTGTTCTTCAATGCATGCACTTATTCTTCTGTTGGTTTGTCCGATGTATGTGGTGGGGCAGGCGGTGCATGGGATTTCATATACTCCTTGATTTTCTAACTCAATTTTGTCTTTGGGGTTTCTTAGGATGGTGGATATCTTTTGGTTTATGCAGAATACTGTCTTGATGTGTTTGTGGAGGATCTTGCTGATTCTGTCTGTGGTGCCTTTTATGTATGGGAGGAGGGCTTTGCCATTTTCTTGTTCTCTGTCTTGGGTTTTAGTGGGGGTTTCTTTTTGGATTAGGTTGGTAATCTTAATCTATTTCTCATTTATACAGGAAGGTTATAGGAGCATATCAGTTGGGTGAGATATAACATTTCTAATAAACCAGGAACAGGAAAAGAAAAGTAATGGCCATTTTTCCTAGAAGAAGCTGCCTGACCCCTGATTGTCCTCTCCATTCCCAGACATAGTAGAAATAAATAAAAAATAAATAACATCTCAAGATTCAGTAAGTGAATGCATTCATGCTAAGTGATTCAGTAGGGTTTTGTTTCAGATGATGGGCAGCCAGGCTTTCTCAACTTGGATTAGCTTTTCATCATTCTCATACCATCCTCAGTCTTGTTTGCAAGATCAAACATTTTGCATTACAGCTTTCAGGTTTCTGAATGTTGCTCCCAAATGAGAGGCATTGACAAGTAGCTCATCAGCATCTGACGGCTAGCCTTTCCTTCTTGGCATTTGTAATCAAGATGGCAAATAACTTTTGTTTGTTTGTTTGAACCAAGAGTCTTTCAAGCTCTCACAGTTCCTCAGAGTAGAAAATCATGTCCCAGGGACTTCTCACTTGGGAGGATTTGGAGAAGCATAACACATTTCAGATCTTGCCAAGTGAGGTCACTTTTTTCTACATAGAAACTTGTATACATTTCTGTGTAGAAAATTACACAGAGGAAGTCCTATATTTCTCATTGTGATGATTTCCTGTTTCACTTTGTTTTTTATCTAAACGGAACAAATGTCTCAGAGCAATAATATTTCAAGGCTTTCATGAGTACTGTATAATGAGGATGATAAAGATGGGGAGGAAATATCCTGGCACATTTAAACTATTCCACATATAACATGTATTGGGTTCAAAAGAGAAATATCACTAATCCACCAGAACAATAGTCCAGTTAGAAAATGCTGAATGAAGCTAATTATTAAAAAAAAATACTAATCCTGTAAAAACATAACGAAGCATCAGTTCTAGATTATCTGCATTACAAAAATTCATATGCTATAGAAATAAAAATTGTAGGTGATCTGTCAATCATCTTTCTAACATCTTTCTCAGTTGTATAGATTCAAAAGAGTAAGTGTTAGGACCACTATAAAAATGAAAGGTTTCATTAAATTTGCTTTATAGACAATCTGCCTTGTTTTCTAGAAGTACATTCCAGATCATTGAAAGCTTAAAAACAGTTTTCTTTGATTCAATGCTTCTTCTTTCCACTCCTTTGTTATTTCTATCCACATAGCAATTTTAAATGAGTTATCTCAACAGGGTGGGACCATATATTGATTTTCTGACTCCCTCTTTCCTTTGCAGCTTCACAGCAACCTGAAATACAGACAGTCTTGCTGTATGGTTGGGTTGTACACTTAATGCTATCACACAATGATAAAGACTTCGATGCATGATTAACATGTGTAAATAAGCCATCGCAAAATAAACATTTCGGGTAGAATTTTCACATCACTTCATAAATAGAATTATGCAGATGTTACATGTATATTGGAGCTCAGACACATAAGAAAGAATAATCACTTTTCATTGATGGAGGAGCAGCTTTGAAGAAGATCATTTATAGTGTGTGCATTGGAGGTGGGAAGCAGTAGACATCTCTTCAATCCTTTCCAGAGTTTTCTATTTCAAATCACTCATTCCCAGGTGTATATTTTTGTTGTTATTCTGTTGCTAAGTCGTATCCAACTCTTTGTGGACCCCTTCCAACCACTATCTCCTGGAGTTTGCCAAAATCCATGTTTATTGCCTGAATGACACTATCTAACCATCTCATTCTCTGCTATTTCCTTCTCCTTTTGCTTTCCCTCTTTCCCAACATCAAGGTCTTTTCCAATAAATCCTCTCTTCTCACTTGGTGGCTAAAAGTTTTTGAATTTCAGCTTCAGTATCTTCTCATCCAAAAAACAGTCAGAGTTGAACTTATGCACTACAGGAGTCAAAATGTGTGTTTGTAAATATAAACATGTATCACCCGAAGGGATCAATTCGTAGAATGGATCTTCCCCACACTACTGTTTTATACATTCTGTTGCCATTAAGAGCCTTTTCTGGTTAATACTCTATTACAATAACTAAATGTCTACAGATATATGTGGATAATTTAAAAACAAGCGGTTTTTGTTTGTTTCACTATAAGATTTACTTTGGTTAAACAGATCGTGCACTCAGAATGGCTTTCTTTAGTTTTGGAACACTGATAGAACCATTAAGGCTACTTAGCTTGGAATCAATTAAGAAGTTAATGATTTAGCTTGATTCATTAGTACCAATATGCCAATGGTCCCTTAGCCAGTTTGGCATATTGTTCTTTACAAATAAGGAACCTTTCTCCGTAACATTTAGACAATTCTGCAGCTCTAACATGATTGTCTACTAGCCTAATTTTGGGAAGATGGGGTCAAATATCATGATTACGTAATCATCCTCAATGGAGGCAACCTTTCACGAGCATTGTATTGCTTATCCACCACAACACATCAATCTTAATATGGAAAAAATAGCTTTAAGATGGGAAGGAAAAGATAACTGCCCTTTCTAACTGCATTTTATAGTCTCTAGAAAAATATTTTCTACCTTGACTTAGGGTTGAAAAAAAGTTGATCAGTGGTGGGTTTCAATTTTTTTACTATCGGTTCTGTGGGTATGGCTTGGTGGGTTTGGCATGGCTTGGTGGGCATGGCTTGGTGGGCATGGCAGGGGAAGGATACTGCAAAATCCCCATTTCCTCCTGATCAGCTGGGACTTGGGAGGCAGAGAATTGATGGGGGTGGGGCCAGTCAAAATTTTTACTACCGGATCTCCAGAACTGGTCAGAACCTGCTGAAACCCATTACTGAAGTTGATCCATCCAAGTTGGTGAGGGAATGAATGAAGATTATGTGATTAGATACAATATATGTTTATGAAGATGAGAAAGGGATTAATCAAGGATGACTTTTCCTATCCAACCTCATCCATACACCTCTCTTTTGTAACAGTTCCCTCTTATCCCTGCCTGGTTTCCTCTCTCCAAAATTCAGCATCAATAACTACAACTAAAAAATAATTCCTCCCTGAACCACTTTGGCTAATCATTTTAAGAAGTGTTGGAAACTTTTTCTGAATGTGGGAAGCACACTTAAAAAAATAATCAGCCTCAAAACGAGAGGGAGAGTCTGGGGATTGTCACTGGAGAATAAGGCTTTCAAGTTGACTCCTTTTCTTTTCTTTTTTCCAAGATATCAGGCAAATCCAATAGCTAATTTCTAATGGAAATTCAATACATCAGTTTTATTTAATTTATTAAACAAATTAATAAATTTGATTAATTTATTTAATGTATTAAACAAATTAGGATTTTTTCTTCTCTGGGTTCATTTGAGTCAGACACTAAAATACACTTTTGTGGAAGCATAAACAGATTTAATGACAATTAATTGAAGGTAGAAAAGAACTGCCAAAAAGATGGGTGGAATTACAATGCCTCTTTCTAGAACTAGGTGTTGCATTTGGCTTAGAGATTTTTAACCTGGCTTCCATAATTATCCATCAGTAATTAGTTTAATATTCATTTAGAAGCTTCCCACCAAATGGGTGGAAGAAAGTGTACAGCTGATAGATTGCATGTTGAGCCCTTCTATCTTAGGCAAAGTAATTAATCTTCTAGGATGAATTGAGTCCTCTTTTTCTACAGAAATGCTATAAGAGTCACATTCTAAAACATAAGAGTGGTCAATCTTATGTAAGTATGTCTTATTTCAAGGTTACCAAATGTTTGAACTATGTCAGAACTAAATACATGAAATTAGCTTTGGCGTGCTAAACACAAAATGGTCACTGGTTTATTTATAGATGTTCTTTGATTTGTGAAGATTAAATGTGTGGGTGTTTTTGTGGGAGTACTCAGCCATTTCTTTGCCATGCTAAAATATAGCTCACACTTGGATAGGCAATTTGAAATCATTTAATGGATTTGTGGTTTAACGGATTGAACTCTTTGGAGACTTTTGGCTATACTAATCTCCTCTTTGTTCTCCCTATTATTGACATCCATTACCATTTTCACTTGGCTGTATGCTATGATGCATTAGAACTATCCCAAAGATAATACTTAAAAGATTTCATACCAACAACAATAACCCACATGCTCTTTACAAAAGGTGCTTGAATCATTTTTTTAAAAAGCTGAACAAATTCAGCATTTTGCTACAGGGCTTTGGGAATTAGAAATGGTGAATAGTGGAATCCCAACTAAGAATATGTAGATATTAAAGACCTCTGACTCCACTTCCAGTTGTCTCTATATTGTAAACTCCCCCTTAAACCTTGAAGACACTTTCAATTTAAAACTCTTTGAGGGCATTTATATTTAAAACTTGAAGCTTCTAGTGTCTCCTCACGCCTTTGAATTGACCACATTCTTGTGTAAATGTGGGACTAGATCTAGAATGGGCACTGTTTCAAGCATTCAAGAGATTTAAGGTATCTGCGCTTCAAATTATACTTGGCATCAAGACAAAATTAAATATGATTTAGATTTCTTTAAATTATCTTAAAAGAGACAATCAAGTTTATTTAATACTGTCCTTCAGCCAAATTAAGAAAAATCATTTAGTAGCATTGTTTTGGACGGGCTCTTGATAGTCTCCAAATTTTGGATCCATAGTCTACATTAATGATGGAATTCCATAAATCCAACTTGGTCCTTTCATCAAGTTTCCATCACTGCATGTTAAGCCAATACAAGTTATTAACATTTTTGGGTCAAATACCAAAGAGAGAGTGCACAGGGGAACAAACCAGGATCATTGCAATTAATAAAAGTTCATTAATGAAATCCAAGCTTGGTGCATTGGAAAGATTCCTCTTAGACTACCTACAGTGAACTAAAGTAGCAGCAAGGAAGAATCTCCATAAAGTTGATTCACAAAGGGTTTGTTTTCAATCTCTCCCTCTTCCCCTCCCCACCCCAAAACTGCATCTGCAAGGGAAGGTTGCATATTAATGTAGAGTAGCTACACTGTCAAGCATCTAGCAGGTATTAGATGGCTAGTTAAGACAACAGTGGGAAATAATTGTCTAATGGATTAAAGCACGTAATATGTTATCTCACCACTTGCAAGAGTGAGACAAAAGTGCTGGCTTGTATAAGCAGCCTCTCTTCAAGGGCTTTCCATAATTTATGAGATTGGGTACAGGTGAGAAATCAAGAGAAAGAACTAGCACAAAGAATTGTAGCATTTTTATATTTCAGTTTATTATGTACTGGAAAGGTATGTATGAAATGTAGGATTGTAAAATAGCATTCTATAATAAGAGAGAGACTTATAGTGAGTAGTTTTTCTCCTGTTTGTTCTTAAAAAGGGTTGCATTTTCTCAGGGGTTTGATGTTGGCACTTTCGAACTGCTTCTGTACAATGCAAAGCTGCTTTTTTCAGCATGAGAGTATTGTGGGTACTCCATCACTGGAGGCTTTCAAGGAAGGTTGGACAGCCACTTGTCTGAAATGGCATAGGGTTTCCTGATGAGCAAGGGTCGGACTGGGAGACCTCCAAGGTCCCTTCCAACTCTGTTATTCTATGTTCTATGTTCTAAATTTATTTTATTCATTTATGGGGAGAATGTTCTAGTGTCTTAGGGATTTCAATTAATCTGAAACAGGACAACAAGATTGTGTGCTGCAGGTTCGAGAAAAAACCAGAAGTGTCGCAGCAAGACCGGCTGTAAAAATAGCGGGCTCCGACGAGCTCCGCAAAAATCCAGACGGACAAACTGTTTTTGGGGGATCTTTGGACCGGAACCGTCATGTAGGGCCGGTGAAGAAAGAGAGGCATCTTGGAAGACCAAGAGGAACAGGCAAGTTCCTCGAAAGGGCGGAGGCAGCTTTTTGGACCAGTGGCAGGGGTGGCGGCCATTGTAAAATGACTGCTCTGAAGCTGAGGCAACTGGACTAAGTTTTTGTGCAGGAGTGGTGTTTGAACGGAGTGCTGGTACCAGGTGAGTGATTGGCCAACTCACAGGTAAAAGAAAATTTCGAATTGGAACATTAAAAGGTGTCCTGGAGCTGAAATGAGTGACTAATTGGCACTTGGGAAATTCTAGGGAGGGAGAAGAACAAAGAGGAGGCTAGAATACTAAAGCCCAAGAAAGTTTTCATATCTATAATTGGATTTGGAGAAGCAAGAAAATAATATTGAAGGAAAAAGAATTGAATGCAAAAAGCAGTTAGATGGTTTCACTGGGATTTACAGTGGCAAAAAAAGAGTGGATAGGGGGAACATCCCCCAAAAAAGAATCAATCAAAGGTAAAGAAGGAAAGAGTGGAAAGAGATCAGGAGAAAGCTTGGGGAGAACTACTTGAATAATATATCTAAAAGTGAAAAAGAGGATTGAAGAAAAGATATAATAAATATAAAAAGAAAAAGAAGTTAAGAGAATAAAAGGAAGTGGAATTTTGGAGAGATCAATTTTGGAGAGAGAAAATGGTTAAAGAAGGGAAGATTAGTGGAAAAGAAGTAGGGAACAATTATTAATTGTGGATGGTTAACTAAGTTAAAAGCCCAGAACCGAGTAGATGAGATTCTACTGAGCTGGAGCTACAAAAAAACCTTGGCTACGTAGGGAAAACCTGGCTAGAAGAAAAACACACATAGACCCTACGAAGAAGTAAGAAAATTGATACTATGCCTTTACAGGGAGGAGGTGGGTGTGGCCTACTGACGACAGCTAACGAGCTAGAAATGGATCTATTTAGGTCTCCCACCTAGCAGTCAGAGCTTGCTAGGTGTTAGAAAGGAAAAAAGCCCAGAACCGAGTAGATGAGATTCTACTGAGCTGGAGCTACAAAAAAACCTTGGCTACGTAGGGAAAACCTGGCTAGAAGAAAAACACACATAGACCCTACGAAGAAGTAAGAAAATTGATACTATGCCTTTACAGGGAGGAGGTGGGTGTGGCCTACTGACGACAGCTAACGAGCTAGAAATGGATCTATTTAGGTCTCCCACCTAGCAGTCAGAGCTTGCTAGGTGTTAGAAAGGAAAAAAGCCCAGAACCGAGTAGATGAGATTCTACTGAGCTGGAGCTACAAAAAAACCTTGGCTACGTAGGGAAAACCTGGCTAGAAGAAAAACACACATAGACCCTACGAAGAAGTAAGAAAATTGATACTATGCCTTTACAGGGAGGAGGTGGGTGTGGCCTACTGACGACAGCTAACGAGCTAGAAATGGATCTATTTAGGTCTCCCACCTAGCAGTCAGAGCTTGCTAGGTGTTAGAAAGGAAAAAAGCCCAGAACCGAGTAGATGAGATTCTACTGAGCTGGAGCTAGAAAAAAACCTTGGCTACATAGGGAAAACCTGGCTAGAAGAAAAACATATATATATATATATATATATATATATATATTCTCAGGTTTTCGCAGGTGTTTGTATGTAGGTCGTTGGTTATTCGGGTCTTCACCCACGTAAAATTGGAAGTGTCTTGGCGACGTTTCGACGAAGTCTCACTCGTCATCTTCAGGCTGGTGTTCTCGGCTTCGTGCTTCGTGCTTTGTGCTTCCAATTTTACGTGGGAGAAGACCCGAATAACCAAAGACCTACATACAAACACCCGCGAAAACCTGAGAAAACATATATATATATATATATATATATATATATATATATATATATATATATATATATATATATATATATATATATACATACATACATACATACATACATACATACATACATACATACATATATATATATTGCATAAGATGTGACCCGGTCAACATTCTATTCATAAAATATGTATGATGAAAGAAAATTTTTAATAAAACTTGTTTCCAAAAAAAACCCAAAATCCAGGATTGTGTGCTGCAAGTATGTGCAAATTCTATTGATTTGAGGCTACAACATATTTTGTATAGCTTGTCCAAGGCCCCACTCCAAAAGTGGGTGAGGCTGGGATCGAGTAGTACTGTGATGGCGAACCTATGGCACGCGTGCCACAGGTGGCACATGGAACCATATCTGTGGGCATGCGAGCATTTCCCTAGCTCAGCTCCAGTATGCATGCATGCACCGGCCAGCTGATTTTCGGTCCTTTTGGGCCCACTGGAAGTCAAGAAATGGGCCATTTCCAGCCTCTGGAGGGCTTCTGGGTGGGTGGGGAAGGCCGTTTTCGCCCTCCCCAGGCTCCAAGAAAGCCTCTGGAGCCTGGGGAGGGTGAAAATCAGGCCTTCCTGGCCCATTATGCCATCGTGTGCCAAAAGCGGGGGGATCGTGGATGGGGGTTGTGTGCGCATGCATGGGGGGCAGGGTGCATTGAATTATGGGTGTGGACACGCACACGCATGATCCCCTTGTGCTCCTCCCCTGCTTTTGGCATGTGTGGGCAAAAAGGTTAGCCATCACTGGAGTAGTAGATAAAGAAAAGAATGGTCTGTTTTATATCTCTGCTAATTTAAGGCAAATAATTTGCCTCTTAAAATCTTCCAACATTTCACAAAATGATAAAAAAAGATTATTTTTCTTTATTTTTTAACCTACCCATTTTTTTACCCATTTCTGTTATTTTGTTAGAGGACCAAAAACAATGGCTTGCTGCACAATGCTACCGAGTTGAACTTTTATATATTGCAAATTTACTGGATTTAAATATATTTTATGGCCTGCAGAAATCCAGACAGCTACCAGATTGAATCTTTTTTCTTTTCTGCCGTAAAACAGTCATTCGGATATTTCCTCCCTAAAGTGGATGATACTGTCATATAATCTCAGTGTTTGTCACCTACATTGACATTGTCCATTCCATTAAAGCACTAGTCTTAATTTTTAAAGTCATAAATTATTATGGTTAGCCAGATTAATTAAAGGGTCATCTCTTGTCACAGTGGATCATCAAGATCTTGAGTTATTCTTAACAGAATGGCACCATCGATTGTGATATGGGAGATAGCGACAGGTTAGAGAACACTACAGCCCAATTACAATATGCCATTTTCAGAGTTGATTTTTTTAAGCATTATTTGATTTTTCTTATTTTCTTACTGTTTTTATATTTGTGAGTCCTTAATGTATTTTAATAATGTGTATACAGTACCTGCTTTTGCTTTCTTTTGACATTTATGCTGCTGAGATTTATTTGCACTATTGATAGATTTCACATTTCACATTGATTTCTGAATATTTATATCTCTCTGAAAGTTTGGTTGTTAAGACACGTGCAATCTGGTAAACGTTGAATATAATTAATAAAGGAACCATAAGAAAAAACAAAACAAAAACAAAAATCAGAGTAAGATAAAATAACTACATCGGTAGTCCTTGATTTATAACTATTTGTTTAGCAACCATTCAGAGTTCCAATGGTGCTGAAAAATGTGACTTATGACTAATCCTCACATTTATGACTATCACAGCATTGCTGCAGTCACTTGATCATGATCCAGGCGCTTGACAATTGGCTCACCTGTATGATAGTTGCAGCATCCAAGGCCATATGATTGCAATTTGTGGCACTCCCAGCTGGCTTCTGATAAACAAAGTCAATGGGGAAGCTACCAGAAAAGATCACAAAATGTGATGATTTGCTTAATGACCATGTTAAAAAAAAAGTCATAAAATTGGGTGCAACTATATGATGCCTCTTTTAATGACCACGCTACTTAATGATGAATTTTTCAGTCCCAAATGTGGTTGCCCATCAAGGGCTACCCACATAAAGAAATAACTTCCAATGTTCAACACAACAGGTAATAGACAAACTTAATAATTCTTCAACCCCAATAAGGTTACAATTTTTTTTTCTTTCAATAACCTATCCCTTAGCTATATGCAATCCATAACTCATCATCTTTTCAGTCCACAAAGGATTGCCAGAACTTTATAGAAATATAACTTTGTACTCCTTCCTTCTAATCCTAACAATCTTGATATTTAATTTGAATTTTAGGCAGGGGTGAAATCCAGCAGGTTCTGACAGGTTCTGGAGAACCGGTAGCGGAAATTTTGAGTAGTTCAGAGAATCGGCAAATACTACCTCTGGCTGGCCCCAGAGTGGGGTGGGAATGGAGATTTTTGCAATATCCTTCCCCCCAGGAGTGGAAGGGAATGGGGATTTTGCAGTATCCTTCCCCTGCCACACCCACCAAGCCACACCATGCCCACCAAGCCATGCCCTCAGAACTGGTAGTAAAAAAATTTGGATTTCACCACTAATTTTAGGCATAAGTCCCGCCACTGTTGCAGATTGAAAATGGTGGATGAAATGCAAAATCGTGAACCCTGTGATATGGTGGGAATAACAGGCAGAAAAAGAAGAAGCTTGATCTTTAATTCATCCAGATGTTGTAAGATTTGGTGTCTCTGAAATTTTTTTTCCCCTGTCTATAAACTTATTCAAGGCTTTAGCAAATGTCTTTTGTAAATCCAATAAAAAGTCATTTTCCAGATAATTCTTGTGGTTTATCATTTGTGTTTCCCAATTACTTTTGAAAGCTTCAATCAACTTCTTTTGAATATCTAGTAGAAAGTCCTTATCCGGGTCATTGTGTTGGCTTGCCATTTTCCCCCCACTTTAGCTTCCTTCTCTGTCTTAAAATCCACACTATATTATTGTTGATGTTGTTGTTGTTGTTGTTGTTGTTGTTATTGTTATCCAGTAGTTCAAATTTTACATTAGGCAATATTTGTTTCAAATCTGTTATTCCTCCATTAACATCTTAGGAGATAGTGCATCTATAGAAATGTGTATTATTGCTGACATTGTAGCTTATAATTTCTGACACCATTATTCAAAAAGCTGCTGTATTATTTCATATTTTATAATATTTTGTAAACCCCCATATTAACAAAAACTAAAGCAAAGTTTTCACTTTTTCCCCCTTTTCCTTTTTTGCCTGGAATAGTCTCCTATAGTGTCCAAATACTGAGATCTAAAAACTCACAAATCTCTGTTATGACTTAAAATAGATAAAGCAATTTGGTTCTCACAAAATCTACTTATATAATTGTTTTCAAAATCTTATAATAACATTTTCATTTTTCCAAATTTGTTAGGACTCTTGGTTCACTTATAACTTTCTTAAATCCAAGTCTTATTTAGCTTCTTGCAATTTAGCGTTCCAATTCTTTCAATATTTAAGTTTATGGTTATTTTTTCTTTAATTCTTACTAGGTGACCTTTTAAACTTGCCATTCTGAAGATCTCTAAAAGCTTTAAGACAGTTAAATGGGCAATTTCAGAAGGTGTTTAGAGAGTAAATTTCAGTGAATCCAGTGTCCATTAAAAGGCTCTGCTGTGGTTGTGAGCAGGACAGCAGGCCCTATGTCTCCTGGTATACAAACTCATGAGAAACCTGTGGTCTGCTTCAGTGGTGGGTTGCTACTGGGTCACCCTAGATCAGGCAAACTGGTAGTGGTGGCAGCTTCTGTGCATGTGTAGAAGCGTCGCGCGACCATGAGTGAACCAATAGCAGCCGAAATTGAAACCCACTACTGGTCTGCTTGCAAGGAAAAGTTGTCTGGAGCACAAGTGGGTAATATCACATCCTCTCCTTATTCAGAAAGGTCCCATAGAGCCTGTTTACATGCCAGTCCTACATTCGAATGATTGTCAACTCTACTCTTTTGAAGACATACTAGTTTGCCGTACCTCTAGGGAAGTCTCTATGTCATGCTTTTGAAGACAGGAAGATAACTATAAGGGCAAATCTCTGGGCTCCAATTCACATATTCTGCAAAACTATAAATTGTAATCCATGTTTACTTTTGAAAAGAAATTTCAAAGGAGACATTTTGGAGCAAGATGTTGTAAAAGGCGAGACGATGGATAATTTTTTTCCTTGCCTGCCATTTCCCTGTTCCATCCTAGTAAGCAAGCAGTAAACTCCAAGAGAGTTTAATTAAAAAACACTTGAAACCATTTGTTTGTGTATAATGTGTAGTTTGCACTCTGAGGACTGGTTCATGGTATACATCATTTGACTCTTTTGTATTAAATGACTGGCAACTGGCTATGTGAATTGCAAAACTCTGGCATCTGTTCTCTCAGTAGTATTTGAACTGTAGTGGCTCAGTCATGCATGTATAGCGCACACACACATACACCACATACACACGTACACACACACAAAGAGAGAGCACGCCAGAGAAATCATTACTGGATATCACAGATGCTGCTTGTTTCCTTTAAATAAAAGGCATACTAAGGTGTATAAAAATATAAAAGACCTGGCTTACAATTTCACATTTATTACTGTAGCTTCCAAGAGAATAAAACTTCGTTAAAATATTTATATACTGTTTCTTACTTAGCAAGTCACAAGGTGTTTTATTGAAATGTATAAGCCTACAGTAAAAACAGAAACAGTAATCGATCAAAAGTCAAATTTAGAGAGAAATTAATACCTGCAAAAGATGAGCAGAGAATCATTTGCACTATGGCCTGATGTAGCATAGGCCACACTCTGCAAGTTTCAGACAATCAGCTCATCATTGCAAGTATATCTGTTATCACCCAACAGCTGTTTTGTGAACTGGCATGTTAATAAAGCAATGATCACTTCTGTCATTTCATTTCCCTCTGACCTTACAATATTGGCAAGAATCTAACTTTCTAATTCAGGTTAACATCTGACAAAAGTAGAATAATGTATCATAATAGAAACCAAAGCTTTTATTGTAGGCATAAGGGCACTTTCTGCTCTTTTTAAAAAAGAAAGTGCTGCCACAATCTAACACAGCTACTCCCTCAGAGAAGAATAAGTGCTTACTTCTAAACCAGTTCAAAAGAGCTCTACTGCTTTTCACACAGGATAAAAAGTTTAAAACAGACTTAGCAACACTAAGATGTGTGGACTTCAACTCTCAGAATTCTTCAGCCACCATATATCTCTGGGATGCTAGCTTCTCCTGATGAAAGCCCTTCTCGACTCTTTCCTTCCAAAATATGAATGTACACCCAACCTTATTGTACCTTAAGGAAAGGCTCATCTGCTTCATTACCATAGACATTGGAATATGTGCCACACAATATCTGCCACACAATGCAGCACATCATACTGGCTCAATTTCATTGAGAGCCACATAAGGGTTGTGTTTGATCTTGGGGGGCCAGGGTGGGTTGACGTCACTCGTGTTGGGGGCGCCTGTGGTGGCTTGAGCACTCTGTCAGCGAAAACAGCCTCCCAAGCTCTGTTTCCAGCTGCGACAACCTCCTGTAAACTTCTGCCAACAAAAATGGAGCTCTGGAGGGCCGTGTTTTCATTGGCAGAGGCACTGTGGGTCAGTCCTTCACTGTTTCCTGGTGGCCCCATGTGCCAGATCTAAGCACCCTGTGGGCTGGATTTGGCCCTCAGGCCTTGAGTTTGACACCCTGGCTTAAAGGGAGAACAGAGTGGATTTACCTTCTTGTCCCTCATCTCATATTGCAGCTATATTTTGGTAAAAATCAAGATAAATGCAGCAATGGATTTATTTCTGCAGAATCATCTGCAAGCAGATTACAAGCATACAGCCAATTTATCCCAAACTGATTAGTGTTAGTGATATTGCTTGCAGTGTGATGAGAGTACTCCAGTCTCTGTTCCCTGTCACAAAAAAAAAAAAAAAAGATAAACTTTTATCTGAGTCCTCTTCCATAATGTTTGACTCACTTAAATCCCAACAGAGTTCTTTCTTACATGCATGTCCCTAAAGCCATTTTTTATTCATGCCTTGTTAGGTAGCACTTGGTTCCTCAATCAATTAGGTGAAATGACAAGCATACTGTTGGAGGTAGGCATTTCTTACACTTTATGCACTCTTGGGAACAGATTGATACTATCATTTTAAACAGATGTTTACTTGGTTGATGCAAACATGGCTTAGCATTACAGTACTTGTTTTGGTGTCTTCACCAGCCTGGTTCAGCCTGTCTGATTCAAATATCTTGGTAGAAACTGCTCTTGGTTCCTTAGGTGAATGGGACTGCTTCTCGGTGGGTATGCCTGAATAATTTATTTATTCTGTTTGTATGATGCTAGATCAATAAAGATTTGTGCTGGGTTTACAGCAATCCAATAAAAACAATTAACTAGTCACCAAATTCTCTATGGAAGAGTTCCATCTTAAGCAGTTTCCAGAATGTTAAAGAAAAATGGTGTGAGTCTTAAGTCCAAGGAGTAGCTCTGCCATCAATCCAGAACAGCAACTCAGAAACAGCTGCTCCTGGCTTCCATTCCCCTTACTTCACAAAAATGGGATCCAAACAAATAAATATACTGGAGGGTTCAGAAGGAGTAAAAGGTCCTGTGGATATTCATACATAAGAGTCTTTCTCTGGAAAACAGTTTTGTAACACTACATCCCCATCCCATGTTTTTGGATTTTCATAAGCCCTTAAAACAACTGTGTCAGATCCAGTAGCTGGAAACTGGGACACTGTGAGCATCCTAGACCAAGTCAAATACAAAACTGTGATATAATTCCTGGAAGCTGGCACTCAGACAAATTGGCCATCAACAGACACATAGAGATAAATGATATTTATATAACATTCAAAACAGACAATCAAAAAGCCAAAAAGGAAACAAAATGACTAAAACACCTCCCGACCAGCAATCAACACTCAGATAAGCAGAGTTTATCACCAAGATTAACATTAGACCAACATTCAAAAAGCAAACAAATGGCACTTAAGGAACCACCAACTCAGACAAAGAAGCTAACAGTAAACAACAGCCCAATCAAAGAACTGCCAAGACTACTCCTAACACTTACAGGGCATGATGTTCCTTAGTTTGGATAATAACATGTCTACAAGAAAACAACCATGCTCAGAGAGCACCAATGGCCCCACAATTCTACTCTGAGCTACATATATTCTCTTCTACCTAATTGCTTCAGAAAATTTATAAAGAATAGAATAGAATAGAATAGAATAGAATAGAATAGAATAGAATAGAATAGAATAGAATAGTGTATTGGCCAAGTGTGATTGGACACACAAGGAATTTGGCTTTGTGCAAACACTCTCAGTGTACATAAAAGAAAAGACAATAATCAAGAATCATAAGGTAAAACACTTAATGATAGTCATAGGGAACAAATAAGCAATCAAATCATATTAGGAAGCAGTCAATATAAATCGTAAGGATATCAGCAACAAGGTTACAGTCTTATAGTCATAAGTGGGTGGAGATGGGTGATAGGAATGATGAGAAGATTAATAGTAATGCAGACTTAGTAAAGAGTTTGACAGTGTTGAGGGAATTATTTGTTTAGCAGAGTGATGACATTCGGGGAAAAACTGTTCTTGTGTCTAGTTGTTCTGGTGTGCAGTGCTCTATAGCGTCGTTTGAGGGTAGGAGTTGAAACAGTTTATGTCCAGGACGCGAAGGGTCTGTAAATATTTTCACAGTCCTCTTTTTGACTCGTGCAGTATACAGGTCCTCAATGGAAGGCAGGTGAACTGACAACATCAGTTTTGGAACTATGAGTGGAGTTGGCTATTTTTGTTTGACTTTCTTTAAATTATTAAGTACTTTTTAAATTTCATGCTGTAGACATTTTATTGTTTTCCTTATCATTATTAATGTCCAGGAATCCTTAGATTGCAGCAGATACAAATCAATTCCATAAATAAATGCAATGTCTGCATAATAAAAAAAAGTAAATATTGAATTCACCTATAGTGTTCCTTAAGTAGACATATAGGACAATATCTCTGTCTGGAATATTTCACAGAAAATTGCTAGGACTGGGAAATGGTGAAAAAAATACCCCAAGAATAGGCTTACATAAGATGGGCATGGTATTCCTTAAAGAAACACTTGGCTTTGTGAAAATGATGCTATTCGGCATTATGTAATTCCAAAACAAATCACCTCATTGCTTTTAGTTGCTTCTATGCATGAACACTGCTTGCCTTGAACATCTTTCTGGTTTCTCGAAGTGCTGGAGAACATTATCTAACACTTTAGAGATGGTATTAGAAAGCTTCCAGCTCGGAGGAGGGGGAAGAATAAATCAAAATAAATTATATAAAGAGGAACTGAATGAACTTGGAAGATAAGTTGGGACTGATATGTTAGCATGTCAGAAGTGCCCATAAGGATGTTACACACAAGAATCAAAACTCTCTTGTCTCAAAATACAGGACCTGGGATAATAGATTTAGACAAGGCTGATTCTGAGTGAATATTAGGATTAAAAAACAAGACAACTTTTTTTCCTAACAGTGAGAGTTTGACAATCCAATCAATTATCTAGAGAGATTGTTGATTCCTCTACATTGGGCTTTTTCAAGTAGAGATTAGAAGCCATCTGTCAAGGATATCTGATCTGAGCAGCAGTGGGGTATGATGACCATCATGGCCTCTTCTAATTATATCTCTGACTAGGGATATAGTTCTCTTAAGAGCCTCTCTCCATAGAAAATTGCCTGTTGGATGTTGCATATGGTGACACCAATTGTCTGTCTGCCGAAGGATTAATCAAAGGTTCCTCATTCAGATATATAACTAATTCATCAGCCATAATAGTCAAGAAGAAATAAAATGTGCATATCTGTGGGTTTCTTTGGTGAGACTGAGGCTCTGCACAAAAGATCAGGCAGGGTGACTAAGTATGGAGTTAGAACATCAGGAACTCCCATCTTTCTGGTCCAGAAGAAAAAAAAAGGATGTGTGTGTGTGTTTGATTGACAATGAAACTTCTACTCTTGCAGGACTTTAAAAAACCCTTCTATTCATTGTATTTTTTTAAGGAGGCTGGTTTTTTTTTAAACAGCCATGTTAAATAGCCATGGAGGAAAAGAGATCTCTCTCCCCCCCTCTTATCTATCTATCTATCTATCTATCTATCTATCTATCTATCTATCTATCTATCTATCATCTCATCCAGGCATAACATATGTGCACTCTTCTATTCTTAACCCTACCCAAGCCCTCCTTTCTTTGTATCCTACTGCAATTAAAAAATATTCTTCACGGTTAATTCTAGAGTTAGGAAGATTAGTGAGCATATTTTCTCTCTTTCTTTTTATCTCCTTATCTTCTGTCATCTCTAGGCACCCCAACTATGTAGAGCAGGGGTGTCAAACTCAAGACCCAGGGGTCAGATCCGGCCTGTGGGGTGCTTAGATCTGGCCTGTGGGGCTGCCCTGGAAACAGTGAAGGATGGGCCCGCAGTGCTTCTGCCAGTGAAAAAAGAGCTTGGGGAGCTGCTAGAAAAGGGCTGCAGGAAACTGTTAAAACCAATAATGGGGCCCAGGAGAGCTGTGCATGGCCCCCTGAGCTCCCTTTTTGCTGGCAGAGGGCTGCAGGAGGCTGTCACGCTGAAAATGGAGCTTGGGAGTCCATTTTTGCTGGCAGATCACTCGGACCACCACAGGTGCCCCCGACATGACTGACATCAAGGTGGCCACACCCACACCAGACCCCCGAGGTCAAATACCACCCTGATGTGGCCCTCAATGAAATCAAGTTTGACATCCCTGATGTAAGAGTATATCCTCTACATTGATTTATCAATGTCCCATTATGTTCTTGTTCCTCTTCTGGTCTTCAGTACACCTTCAAACAATGTCTATCCGTTCTCTTCAGCAGAACAAACCCTGCTCAATTTAACTGGGCCCCTTTTCTGCATCCAACAAGCTACCTTTCGCTGCCACTGGCCACCTACATTTGACTTGATTGCCAGCCATGCTTTGCATTCCCAGCCTTCTCCTTCTCAGAGTTCTCATTCTCAAGATGTTGAAAATTTCACCTTTAATGCCAGTATGACATCTAATAGTCACTACATCCCATGTACAGTTTTGATGAAAACTGTGTCCTAATTTAAAATGGTTGCTTTAACAGTTTTTATTTATTCTTCATTATTACTATGTATGCTGCCCAGAGTCACTATGCGAGATGAGCCATCATACAAATGTGGTTAAATAAATAAATCCATCCTATGGATATCTAAATGCTCACCTCAATACTCTGACAGAAATGGTGATTGTCATTCTAATGTCTGCATGAAGGGGTGAAATCTACTTATCTTTCCTACCGGTTCAGAAGTGCGTGCTCCGTGCATGTATGCATGCATCATATGCATGCTTGGACCCTCTGCGCATGCGCAAAGCCTTTATAACCAGGAAGTAACTATGTCCGGACAGGTGGGCGGAGCCTCATGCTACCGTCGCTACCAGTTCTCTGAACCACACGCCACCACTGCTAAAAGTTTGGCTGAACTAGTCCAAACCAGTAGCATTTCACCCCTGTCTGCATGGCTGAATTAATAAATGAAAAGCCAGCATGCTGTGGAAGAAGCCAAGTTGTAGATACCAACTTTTGAAATATACTAAAACTTGCTTGGCAAGGAGACACTAATTCCTTCTACTTGACTAACAAATTCTTAGAATGCATATTTCCCCTCTCATTATTTCCTAAATCTCCACTAAAATAGCCATGGAGGCTTGGAAAAGATTGTCTCTCATTGTTTTCTCACTGACATGTGCTGCCTGTTTTGCATAGTGGTTAAGACATGAGGCTGGAAACCAGGAAACTCTTGAGTTCTAATCCTGCCTTAGGCAAAAATTCATCTGGGTGACTTGGGGCCAGCCATCCTCAGCTTTAGAAAAAGGACCTGGCAAGCTGCTTCCCAAAATATTACCAAGAAAACTTCAGGGACTCTTCAGGCAATTGCTCGGAGTCAAGACTAACTTGAAAGCACAAATTTATTCTTCTCTTCAGGTCACAGAATCATGCTTTTTTCTTAAACCCACCAACAGCACAATGCCTTCCAGAAAAGATCTGCATCTTTTACTTTATGAATGCTTATTTGTTGTGATAACCACCCATGAGCAATTTTTCATCTCACTTTGATGTAGTCTAGAGAGCTGCAGTAAAAAAAAATAATATGGAAATCTTTTTATTTCTTTCCTGCTGGTGCAGTACATTATGCAAAAGTCGAAAACAATCTGTTAGTGCATTACTAAACAGGAAATTGGTAGGAAGTCTGAAGATGACAATAACTTATTATTTCCCTATCTATTTCAGGAAGGCACAGAATTCATTTTCCGCAGCTTTGCTTTACAGTGAAGGTGCAATGAAATTACATTCTGCAATTAATTAGCAACAAGGCCCAAACATGAGACAAAGCTATTGCAAAAGAATATGCCACATTTTCTCCCTTCAAATTAGGAAAGGGGATAAGAAAAAAAAAAAAAAGACTTGTCTTACAAAAGGATTCTCTTCTGAATAGACATGTACGGGGCTGTGATCTAAATTATATACTTTATAATGAATTAGAATCATTTATGCTTTCCAGAATTGCTTTTGATGAGTTATTCAGATGATTCTCTCCCAACCAACTCTGGAAATTCATTCTGTGCTTCCTAGGTTATAATTGTGTCTCCTATTAAACAGAGGGACATAAACATTCCAATGAACTGAAATGCTGATAATATAGTAGATGGCACATAAATGTTGTAGAATGTACAACATAAATTAATTTTAGAGTGAAATGTGTGATCTGTCCTTATGGATTGCATTCCAGCTGAGACAACTTAACATTGGGATGGCGAACCTTTTCCGGACCGAGTGCCCAAAGTGTGTGCACATGCCTGAACCCCCAAAATGCAATCTGTGTACAGCCCGCCACACACGCCCACCCCCTGTGCATGTCGGTGCATCCCCTGCATGCACCCCGCCGCTGTGCATGTGTGGCCCCCACATGCCCCCCCACCCCACGCATGTGTGCATGGCCCCCCACACGCACTCCATCCATGCATGGCAAAGACCCAACAACCAGCTGGCCAGCAGGAGGCGTGTGCATATGCGTGGTGGAGCTGAACTGGTGCGACGGCTCGCATGCCTACAGAGTTGGCACTACTTCCCACCTGTGGCATGCGTGCCATAGGTTCACCATCATGGACCTAACACATACAGATTTCTATTGTTTTTTTCTTCAAGATGAATAATTTCATGAATGACACTAAAGGCTTGCATCAAAAATTGCATAAAAATAAGTCTATGTAAGGTGGCTTTGATTCAAATCCGTGAGATACCATACATTGTGAAGTGATGTGTTCGACTCCAAAAGTGATTTTGGTTTGCAGTCTACCAGGATCTGGAAAAGCCAGAAGAGATTTTGCAAAGGTGCAAAACAAAGGGATATACACAAACATTTTGAACATAACTTGCAGGAAAAATGATAGACCAAAATAAAGGTGAATACATTTGATGTCTGTATCAATCAGTTTTGTATCTTCAAAAAACAACTGGCTTAGTATCTTCAAAAGCCAATAAATTCCTGACATTTTGACACATGTGCTTCATAGAAGACAACAAGAACAAAAAGTGACCTATGGTCAAAATTTAAACAGGTTTCATCCCAACCATTGCATGAGAACTTTTCATAGTACAAGAGAAAGTATGAGGATCCATTCAGTCTCCCTACTCTGCTGCCCTATTTAAATTTCTTTCAAATCAGATACCAATGCAAGAATCCTAGTCTTTTTACTATAAAGAAAGTTGTAGATGAAGAGTTTTAAAAGATATTTTTTAAGAATTACTTTTCATAGACATTTCTTCTGGAGGTTCTTGCTTTCTGTAGCTGGCACCTGAACAAACGTCTGAGCACTATATAAGACGCTCTGGACTATAAGATGCACCTAGCTTTTGGGGTGGAAAACAAGGGGAAAAAAACTACCTCTGCCTCCCAGCATTGTTCCAGTATTCATCTGGCCTGTTTGCCATGGCCCATTTGCCACCGCTGCGGCCCATTTGCCACCACCCATTCAGCATGGTCTGGTCGGCGTGGCCAGATCACCACCACTGCTGCCCATTCACTGCCGCCCATTTACCGCCACCGTTTGTTCATCTCCGCCGCCCATTTGCTGCCATCACCAGTTTGCTGCTGCTGCCACGGCCCATTCTAGAACAGCTGATCAGCACCGCACCAACCCCCCTCAATATTTGCCACAATATTCAAAGTATAAGACGCACAGACATTTCCACCCACATTTTTTTTTGGGGGGGGGAGTGTGTCTTATACTCCGAAAAATATGGTATATTATTTGTTAAATTCACATGAGAACCCCAAATCCAATTTGCCATTATACTAGACCTCTGCACAACTTCAGAGGAATGTGTTGATTTAGAGTCACTTCAGTTGAATCAGCCCCATGAAGCAGCTTTGCAAACTAGGAAGATTTTCAAGACCTGCAAAAAAGATTTGTAAACTTGTCCCAAAGGTGCTTTTTCAGGAGGCAACTGGACTTTCTTATTTTTTTTCTTTTGAAGACATTTTGCTTCTCATCCAAGAAGCTTCTTTAGCTCTGGAGAATGGAAGGATTTATATCTTAGATGGTTCTACAACATTTTAGGTTGACTTGACCCTGTTTGCCAAAAGTCAATATTAAAGATGTGGAAGTAGAATTGCCTCTGAAATCTGGTGAGAATAAAAGGGGTCTTTTGAAGGTTGTGCCTCCCCTTAGTTTTCCTTTGAAGCTAGCCCCTGATCTGCAAACATGAAGAAGCTTCACTTTCCACCTTTGCTACCTATATTCTATCTATTTTTTTTTTTTTTAGGGGGAAAAAAGGGGTGAAAATGTAGCTACCTATATTCTAAATGGTCACTGGAACCTACAGTGATCAAGTAATTATGGATGTGTGTGTGTGTATTTATATGTATCAGTAGTGCTATTCACTTACCTTCGCTACCAGTTTGGAACTGTGAGCGTGCGTGCTTGCGCTCGCTTCACTCGCTCACGGTGCTTCTGTGCATGGGTAGAGCATCTATGATGACATCCAGGCGGGTGGACGGAGCCTCCACCACTAACAGTTCAGTTGAACTGGGGCAAATTGGTAGAAACCCACCACTGGTGTGTGTGTGGGTGGGTGGAGAGAGAGAGGGGGGGTGGAGGGAGAGAGGGAGAGGGAGAGGGAGAGAGAGAGGGAGAGAGAGAGGGAGAGAGAGAAAGAGAGAGAGAACCAAAACAAGAAATCAGAGGAAAAACTTTTCAAACATAAATGACTCTCAGTACTTCTCTCTTGGAAGTCCTTAAATAATTGTTTTACTCTCTGTGGGAAACAATGCAGGAGAAAAATACAATTTGCCTTGTTTCAGGAAATAAAGATTTCCGCAACTCTGTTTTTCACTATATTTTCATGCTGTGTGAGACAGGCCTTCCAATACTTGGGGAGAAAGCAAGAAGAACCTAAAAGAAGACACTGTCTGTGGGGCAAAAGGCAAAGGACGCAAGAATATTGGAAGGCAAAGGTGGCAGCAGACCATAAGGATCATATTTCACATATTCCATTTCAGAAAATGAAATACACTTGCCTGAAAGGTTCTAGTTTATAAAAAGTGTCTTACTAATGCACATACTTCTCTACCTCTATGTTATTACATACTTGACATATTAATAGCTAGTAGGAATGAATAGCCACCCCATGGATGAAAGCCAACTATAATGCAATTCCCACAGATCAAGTTATTTTTAAGTGTGAGTTAATGCAATGATATATATATATATATATATATATGCATCTTCTTATTCGCCTTTATGAAGACAGACAGATTTAATGGACTGGAGTCCTTTGATCATATGTACCCTGAAAATAACATCAAAAATAAAAGCTATCAGGCTGATCCCATCCATCAGTCAGACAAGTCCATCGATCACCTACTTTCCTGCTCTTTCTTATTTCACTTCCTAAATTTAGACTGTTTGGGCATTGCCAGTGAATTCATAATAGCTTAACTTAAGATGCTACACTAGAAAGCTCTAGGACCTCTAGGACTAGAAAGCTCTGGATCCGGCAATATTGGCCAACTATCGTCCTGTCTCCAACCTTCGCTTCCTGGCGAAGGTTGTTGAGAGTGTGATCGCATGACAGTTTCCGCAATTCCTGGAGGAAACATCCTATCTAGATCCGTTCCAGTCAGATTTCAGGCCTGGGCACAGCACGGAAACGGCATTGGTCGCATTGGTTGATGATCTCTGGAGGGCTCGGGACAGGGGTTGCTCCTCTGTTCTGGTCCTGTTAGACCTCTCAGCGGCTTTTGATACCATCGACCATGGTATCATGCTGCACCGGTTGGAAGAGTTGGGGATGGGGGGCACCGTATTATGGTGGTTCTCCTCCTTTCTCTCCGACCGGTCGCAGTTCGTGTTGGCAGGGGGGCAGAGGTCGACCTCAAGGCCTCTTATATGTGGAGTGCCTCAGGGGTCGATCCTCTTGCCCCTCCTGTTCAACATTTATGTGAAGCCGCTGGGCGAGATCATCCGTGGCTTTGGGGTGAGATACCACCAGTACGCTGATGACACCCAGCTGTACATCTCGACTCCAGGCCACCCCAATGATGCCCTTGAAGTGATGTCCCAGTGCCTGGAGGCTCTGCGGATCTGGATGGGGAGGAACAAGCTCAGGCTTAACCCTTCCAAGACGAGTGGCTGTGGCTCCCGGCATCCCGATATAGTCAGTTGACTCCATCACTGACTATTGGGGGCAAGTCGTTGGCCCCCACTGAGAGGGTTCGCAATCTGGGAGTCCTCCTGGATACTCAGCTGTCCTTGGAGGAACATCTGACGGCTGTAACCAGGGGGACCTTTTGTCAGGTTCGCCTGATTCGCCAGTTGCGGCCCTTTCTTGATCGGGATTCCCTGTGCACAGTCACTCATGCCCTCGTCACCTCTCGCCTTGACTACTGCAACGCTCTACATGGGGCTCCCCTTGAAGAGTACCCAGAGGCTCTAGCTGGTCCAGAATGCAGCAGCGCAGGTAGTGTCGGGAGCAGCATGGCGCTCCCATGTAACACCGCTCCTGCGTGAGCTGCACTGGCTCCCAGTGGTCTTCCGGGTGCGCTTCAAGGTGTTGGTTATCACCTTTAAAGTGCTCCATGGCATAGGGCCTAGCTATCTTCGAGACCGCCTGCTGCCACCAATGACCTCCCATCGACCCGTGCGCTCCCACAGAGAGGGCCTCCTCGGGGTGCCATCAGCCAAACAGTGTAGGCTGGTGACCCCCAGGGGGAGGGCCTTCTCTGTGGGGGCACCTACCCTCTGGAATCAACTGCCTCAGGAGATAAGGAGAATCCAAGACCTCAGTGCCTTCCGCCGTGCCCTTAAAACCTTCCTTTTCCAGCAAGCCGGGCTGGCCTAATCTTTTAAGCGTTGTTAAGTGTTTTGTTTATTGTTTTTAATTAACAAGGCCAAATTTATATATGTATATTTTTAACTGTATTTTAATATTTGTACTTGATGTTTTTACTTGGCTGTTCACCGCCCTGAGTCCTCAGGGAGAAGGGCGGTATACAAATTCAAATAAATAAATAAATAAATAAATAAATAAATAAATAAATAAATAAATAAATAAATAAATAAATAAATAAATGACAGTGGTTCTCAACCTTTTTTTCACAATGAATTCTCTTTAAATCCCTTTTGTCACCATGGACCATGGCCATGATCCCTCAAGACTTAACTCAAGACTTAAATCGTAACATTTCTTCAAGCCTTCACAAACTTCTTGTGATGACATCATGACCCTCCAGGAGTCTGCAGACCACAGTTTGAGAACCACTGCTCTAGGACATCTACATACACATCCACAGTTGATCTGAGATATCTTCAATCCATTGATTTAATACGGTCTTTCAGATCAGCCCATCTAATTTCAGGACTACAGGTAGTCTGAATGACAATTGGGACTGGGATTTTCATAGCTAAGTAATATAATTGTAAAATGTGACATTGTATGACCATATCGCTTAGCTGCAACAATCCCAGCAAGTCTCTGTTGCTATTGTAATCCCAGGACTGTGTGGGTTGTTAAGTGAGGTCCTTATGAGATCATATCTTGTGACTTCCTGCTGGCTTCCAACAAGCAAAGTCAATGAAACCAGCAGGAAGCTGCAAGTCCTGGGTGGCTTGGAAACCAGGTGGGTGAGTGCTATAAAGTACTATGGTAAGTGACACCACCTGAGTAGAAATGGTGCAGTATCCAACAAGTATGCAGCTGGGAAAGAGGTTCCTAAGTGCAGTTGGGCAGGTATGCACTACAGAGTACCAGTGGGGCAGGATGGGTGCACTATCTGGGTACTTGCAACAGAGTATCAGAGCCCTGTATTCTATAGCAAGAAAAAGTGAGAAAAAGTGACAGGAGCAACATACAGGAATGACTTGCAAACTTCTCTGGCAGCTTCCCTATTGATTTTGCTTGTGGGAAATTGACAGGGGATCTCATAAGCGGCAATCACATGACCACAGGATACTGCAAATGTTGCAGTTGCAGTTGCATGACCAAGCACTCAAATCGTGATCATGTGACGTTGAGATGGCTGGAACTTCAAGAACTGGTCCAAAGTACCACTCGTTCAATAAATGTGCATCAGTGGTGAAATCCAAATTTTTTTACTACCAGTTCTGTGGGCATGGCTTGGTGTGCATGGTGTGGCTTGGTGTGCATGGCAGGGGAAGGATACTGCAAAATCTCCATTCCCACCCCCATTCCAGGGGAAAGGATATTGCAAAATCTCCATTCCCACCCTACTCTAGGGGCAGCCAGAGGTGGTATTTGCTAGTTCCCTGAACTACTCAAAATTTCCGCTACCGGTTGTCCGAACTGCTCAACATTCCCGCTACCAGTTCTGCAGAACTTGTCAGAACCTGCTGGATTTCACCCCTGATGTGAATGTGTGTGAATGTGCACATTTTTAGTGAACAGCTAATGCAGAGAACTTATGAACTGAACTGAAAACCTATGGGGGAACCTATTGGGAAGGATAACATGGCTCATCACTCAAGTCTTTCTCACCTTCCTTTGGGGAAAGTTGAACAGTTTCATGGCAAGAGGTACGTGAAAAATACGGGCAGCTAAGATTAAAACTCAGAAAGCCTATTGATTTCCTGCACCATTGGTCATGAACGTCATGGCTGGAAATAGAAATAACCACTTTGTGGAATTTTTGGATATGGTATCATTTCTGTGCTGGCTGTTGAGAGGTATTGTGTCCTCTGAATGAGAGAATTAATGCTGTATTCTCCTGACAATAAAAGCTTTATGGATTTGTGTTTGATAACAAGAACTTGGTAAAGGGAAAAGGGCAATGAAAATAGAAAGGAGTGGAAAAAAAGAGAGCCCCAACTTTTCATAATATTGATTTTGAACAAAACTTCCCATTGGCATTGAAGCTATTTAAATAGTTTTCTTTCAGCTCAGAGTGTAGATGGGGGGGAAATAGTAATGACAGTCACTGGAGAAGAAATGCTCTAAAGGAAGTGTGAGTGTGTATTGCTCTCAAATTATACACTAAGAAATGGTTTTAGTTTCATCCCCAAGGAAACACAACATATTAACCGATAGCTGCAATTGTTATTAACTACAATTACTAACTGGCTCCTCTGTGTTCAGAGACAGCATAATTCTGAGGAATAGAGGCTGGGGAGCATGTTCTGCACCGTTTGCTTCTTGGCATCCAATTGGAGTCAGCAAAACTGCCAATTTTATTTTTGCTCTGTTTTTCATTCTTACTAACTAAAAATCCAACTTTTCCTTTGTGACCCATCACTTTACAAATGTGACCATCCCTTTTACTCTTCCCCAAAAATAAAGTTTGGAAAAAAATGTGTTGGGTTTCTCATGAAAAAAAGGTGTATTTTTTCCTAAGTACACTGAGATTTATATGTCTTTTGAAACCCGGTGGGTTTTTCTTTTTTTTTTTTCTTTTTTTTTAAAAAACTAATTTTGGGTCAACAAGACATTCAACACGTAACCATAGATCAATTTATGTTATGTTTTCTTGGTAAAAAAAAAAAAATACTGGAATGGTTTACATTGCCTTCTCTTGCTCATGTGAACTGAGATCTTTGTATTGTCACAAAAGTGATTGTATGCCACTGGCATCTTCCTATATTGCTGTTGATCTACATAGATACCTATTTCCTTCAGATGGGCATCTGGGATGACTTTAAAGCCTTGGATAATTCTGCTGGGCATAGAGATTGTTGGCATGAACACCCAGCTTTTTACTCTCAACTATCCAAAGTATCCTGTCCAGCAGTGTTAAGGTCTTATTTTTTTTTACATGTAAATAAAAGAAAAAGTGGATAAGCAAAGCACATTTAAAACAATTAAAATACCAAAAAAGGAAAAGAAAAGTAAGAGGAGGGGAGGGGAGGGGAGGGGAGGGGAGGGGAGGGAAGGGAAGGGAAGGAAAGGAAAGGAAAGGAAAGGAAAGGAAAGGAAAGGAAAGGAAAGGAAAGGAAAGGAAAGGAAAGGAAAGGAAAGGAAAGGAGACAGGAACTAATTTCCCCCTTTAGATACATATAGTAATTTTAAATATTTATAGATATTTAGGCTCTCTTAGAAGCCAGACTGTAAATGATGCTATTTGGCACACTGCATGATATTTGTATGTGTGGGAATATTCTTGCTTAAATTTAGTTAACTTCTATTCTGTATATATACTACTTTTGCCATTGCTTACTGCTGTTTAAGTTTCCAATCAGATATTGTCAGGATTGAATCTTTCTTGAACCATTGGGCAAAATTTATTCTTGCTCCTTTAAGCATATCTCATATTAATTTTTGATGTTTTAAATATGTCTAGCACATGCATGTTTTGCTTCAATATGCATTATTATACATTCATTTACAGGGCGTGGAGCTGTGTGTGAGTATTGATTGCAAATTTATTAAATATCATTAAGTTGGTGATGACTCTTAACAATCACAGTACAACCACTAAGACTGATTTATTTATTTATTTATTTATTTAATCAAATTTATATGCCGCCCTTCTCCCGAAGGACTCGGGGCGGCTCACAAAAATAAAAAGCATTGCACAATAAATTAATAAATTAATTTTAGTTAATTAAAATACTGCAATTAAAACCCTTAGAAAAACTAAAAACTAAAATACTCCCAGCAGATCAGGCGATTTGTTTAAAGAGCCATGTCTTCAGGTCCCTACGGAAGGAGCGGAGATCGGGGGCTGTGCGGAGCCCGGTGAGTAAACCATTCCAGAGGGTCGGTGCGCCCACAGAGAACGCCTTCATCCTGGGCACCATCAGCCGACATTGCCTGGCCGACGGCACCCTGAGGAGGCAGCCCTATGCGAGCGCACTGGTCGGTGGGAGGCCGGTAGCAGGTGCTCCTGCAAGTTGATGATGTTACCTAGTTTGATAAGCATCTTCCTCAATATATATTCAGGATATAGGCCAGGTAAATGAGGAGAGTATATACAGTCTTTGCTGACCTAGAGTCTGTGTTGCCATGTAATGTTCGGATTGTGACTTGGTATCCTATGTATAGCTTTCTATTGAGGACAATGTGCTGGGATTCCCATTCTTCTAAGGACATTCCAGTTTGGCATGGTCAACACAATGGAAGGCCTTTCTATAATCAATAATGCATATATTGACTTCCTTTTGGTATTTAATTTTCCCAATTTCCTAGCACACATCATCAATATCTTATTTCTTTTCTAAGACCAATTTATACATCTTGACATCTGTTCAAAGTACTTTTGGGACTCTAATCTGTGTTGATCCAAAGTATATAACATAATACAATTCATAAAAAATTGACAAGATATATATGTAATCCAGTTCATCTACAAGCTCAAGGGATATATTTTCTAGACAACTGTAAAAATGTTTCTCAGTCATTCATGAAATCGAAGGCAACATTTACAGACATGAGGATGGATAGCCTGATTAGCTATTGCAAGACAAATCTTATCAAGAGGGATGTGCTGAGATAAAGTCAAGAACAACAACAACCAACAAACCAACCAACCAACCAATTGGAACAGGAGGGAGAAAGAGAGAGGTGAGGCTGAGAAAGTATCTAAATGCAAAAACAAAACTATGTAGGAAGAATAAATACTAACTGAATAATAATCAAGTATCCTAGAACATGTATTCTTGGATTTAAAACATGCTATAGTTCATGGAGACTGAGTTGAATAAGCTATCTAGAAACTCAATAGATGAAGAAAATCCTCCAACCAGGAATGTTGGCCCCTGATCCTGTTTGTATTATCTATCTGTAGTTTCTCCTGCATCTGCTCGGTTGAAATGAATGAGAAGCACTCACAGCATCTTGTGCCATTTCCATTCAGGACAATAGAGCTGCTGCAAAAAAATGCTGATAGAAAATTACGTTGGAAAATCACTTTTTAAGGAAATGGACTGAAAACTAAATTTCCTATTCAGTTTATACATGCCAGAAGAAAGCCAAACTAATACTACAGCCTAGTAATAATACCTAGCAGTTGCATATTTGGAAAGCAATTTCCAAGAAAAGTAGTAATGAGATTCAGACAAACATATTCTATAGAGAATGAATGTTAACATAATCCCATAAAACAGATGATTCTTTGCAGAAATAAAGGCAAAACCAGGTGCTTGCCATCTTAAAACAAAAACCTGCCACTGAAATCCACAACTAAATTGTATATTTGTCAAGGTTCATTTAGCAGCAATACATTTAATTTTTTTTTAAAGAAGGATTGACTCTGTTCCCTTTTTCCACATATTTAAAGACATGCCAAGCAAACTTGAAAAGGTGTTGCAACCCATGTCAAGTAGTATTCCATTAGAAATAAGCTGATTGTGAGTGCTAACTTATTGTAGATGCAGGATCACTATCCCCATGATTAAATCACCACATCAAATTTCTGTGCTAAAAGACTAATACAGTTTAGTGACCTTTCATTCATTTCATAGTATGTGCTTAAAATATACCTGTTTAAAAGTACAGTCAATTGAAGTTGGTCCTATAATTCATCAGAATAAAGTATCTGCTTTGAGCAGCAGACACCAAGGTAAGGAAGAGAGAGAAATGCATTGAAGAACATAGTTGCCTGGCTTCGTTATAAAGGAAGGTGGACACTGTAGGTGATACTGTAGGAGGCAAAAAAAAAAATCTAAGTGACAAAATATGCATGGTGACATCATGATGTGGAAACCTTGAATTAGGTACATGGCATCAGATATTAGGGAACAAGTATGACAGAGGGAAGTTCCGGTCATGACATGACTGTGTGTCTTGTCATTTTGATGCAAACTTACTTTGCTGGGAATGTTTTTGCCTAGACTGATCTGCTGTCCCCATTGTGAGAGATGAGATACTTCATCAACCATGTTGAAGGAAGAGTCTACAACTCAGCCAGCCAGGTTTTGTACAAGAAATTGGATATTTCTGCTTGTGAATAGGAAGGAAGGATTATTTTCTCTTTCCCCCTCTCCCTCTCCTTCTCCCTCTCCCCCCACTCTCTCTCTCATATGTCTATCTCTATCTATAGGTAGATATAGATCATGGATGGATGGATGATAGATAGATAGATAGATAGATAGATAGATAGATAGATAGATAGATAGAAAATTGCAAAGCCCATGGAGTAATAATGAACTGTGTGTATATGTTCAGGATGGTGGGGGATGATTCTTATCAGAAACAAAATATAGATGGGTACCATCTTCTTGTCTCCAACTTGCATTAGAAATGAGCTAAGTTTGACCTTTTGCTTCAGGAGCAAAATGTTTTTAAGGCCAACACTGTTTAGATCCCAGGATAGTTGATGTCAATCAGTCTTAAGTGGTTCTTATTTACTCCAGACATCTCATTAGGCTGTGTGAATTGCAGGGTTTATTTATTTTCTCCAGGTAATGAATTCTTGGCTCTCTATCAATGTGGAAAAAAGAAAGTTACAAGCACCCTTTAATGAGATTAATTTGAACTCTAATTAGCAGCAATAGAAAACTCCAGAGTACTTGACAAAAATATCACTGAAATCATTAAGTAGTCATTACTAAAGTGTGTAGAGGAAAAAAAGCTGACTAAGATGGCATCATGTTTCAGGGTAAAAATGGACATCTAGGAAGATTAAAAAAAATACGGACTTGTGAATTAGAAGAAAGATGCTTTAAAGTTGTCTCTGGAGAAAGATGAAATTGCCAGAGAATCAATCTATCTATCTATCATCTATCTATCTATCTATCTATCTATCTATCTATCTATCTATCTATCTACCTATCTATCCATCATGGGAAGGGAGCAAGAGATATGTGCAATATTTAGCACCTGAACATTTTGCACTGAACAAGAAGCCAGCTCCATAGACCAGGTGTGTAAGGCTCCAAATTGTTTGTTTGTTTTGTCAAAAGTCACATTTTGCTTTAGAAACCATACTTCCCATAGTATGGTTAACAAATTTAAATTTAAATTTAAGCTTAATCAATATTCACTTGAATCAGTTAAATACAATTAATTTGATAACTTTGCATGTACTCATTCTTCTTGACATAGTTGGTAATCTTTAAAAAGAAAATTTAAAATTTGAGGGGTACAAACATCCCTTCTGAAGGCCTTCAGAAATCATGGGCACTCCATCACTATCTAAAAACATTGTGGGTGTTTTTAAGAAGAGTCTAGACAAGGGGTCAGCAAGAGCCACAAAGGTCTTAACCAGAAGCCCCCCATTCAATTCTGAAGCCGACCGGAAATCTGGTTCCCCCACCATATAAAGCATGGCATTCTTTTTCCTCTACCTATCCTAACTGAAAGCCCTATCAATTGTGGAACCGACTGGCAACAGGGAGCCCCACCAGATTGCTGAAAGAGCCACATGAGGCTACAGAGCCACAGATTGCTGACACCTGGTCTAGACAGTCAGTTATCTGCTTGAGCAGGGCGCTGGACTAAAAGACCTCCAAGATATATTCTCTATTCTCTATTTTCTATTCTCTATTTTCTGTTCTGTTCTGTTCTGTTCTGTTCTGTTCTGTTCTGTTCGCTGTTTGGAGCACCAAAGCCTCAGATCCTACATCCTTGCTCTATAAAGCCAGATGATGTCACCTGATCTCTAGAGGAGCATGTGGTCAGTCCCAATACATTTTGCTACTTGCTTGTCTGAATAATGAAGGGACTTGAAGGCAACAACCTCAGTTTCACAAGGACTAAATCTGATCTGTAGAATCTGCAGTGCTGGCTCAAGTTTTATTGAAACAAATTAACCTTTGGAAAACCTGTTGTTTTGTCAAAGGAGAAACAATGCAGTTCTGTCAACATTCTAGAATTGCTGTATACCTTCAGCTGAAAACAAAATGGATTGTACCCAGACTGAATTGTGCTTGAGTAGACCCAGTGAACTGGGCTTCTGTCAGCGATGACTAACCCAGATCTCATTAATTTCAACAGTGATGTAGAAATATGACTAAATCTGGATCCAGTGTAAGTCATTTTTATTTCCCATTATGTGCTGCATCACTATTTGTGTCTGCCTTCACTTCATTTGTTAGTATCATTATAGCTAACCTTTTAAATAAATAACCATAACACTTAAAATGACATTAAAGAGAAAAAGTGCTTTGCGGTGTCAATAGATATATAGGCACACACACACATATAAATACAGTACACAAACCACTAAATTAAGACCGATTTGGTTTGGACTACATATTTCTGTGGTGTTAATCCCCTTGCGATCTTGTTTATCTTATAAAGTGCCTGCAAACGGACATGATCAAAAAGTTCCTAAGGGTAAAAATACAGACACAACCCTGCACACCTCAATTTTCTATCTTTCTAGGGAGCAGGAAAATAATTGAACTCTGGTCTTTCAATTACAGGAAAACAGATGAGGCCAGGCTAAGGGGAGGCAGGAGAAAAGATAACTGCTCTTATTTTGCTGGTCTACCCTGCAGGATATCATAAAGAGGAATCGGTTTATAAGCAACTTTTTTATTTTAATTTTTATCCACATTGTTCATTCTGATAAGGATCTATATGAGGATATAACAGCCAGACGTTAGAATAGATCGATCAGTTTTTCACATGAACATTGCTTTGACATTACCAGCCAAATGTAAGTTTCAATTAATTTGGCCCTTCATGAGGCATGCTGGAAAAATGAATATTGCGCTAAACATAGGATGGTAGAAATCTAAACAAGTATTCCACTGTTTTGGCTCATTAAGTCTGAAATGAGGAAGTACCTTGATTTGTTATAAAGGTGTGCCACAGGCCCTAAAAGGTGCGAGATAGTTTAGTTTCTCTGCTAAAAAAAAAAAAATATATGGATGTTATCCTCCCAGCAGTTCCTGCTTCCAAATTAAAATCCATCTTTAGCACTTCAGACACATTTACCAGTGGTGGGATCCTGCCGGTTTAAGAACCGGTTCGGTGATCGTGTGTTTTACACATGCAGTTTTGTCAAAACTAAACTTCCGCATTACTTTTGGGGACTAACACAGCTGAGGCGCGGCAATCTGTTTTGCCGCTTGAATCAGGTGAGAGGATAAAGATAAGTAAAGGATGCAGGAGCGGGCGGGCCCATCTGATTGTCGGAGCGAACCGATTCTCTCCCAGCTGATTGTCAGAGGTACTGGTACACCCAGACTGGTCCGAACTGGCTGAATCCCATCCCTGACATTTACATGGCTATGTTATTTCTAAGTTCTGAAGAAATTTAAGCTAGTATTTGGGTGTGCATATATAAGATACATATGAGCGCATGAAAAACTGAGTTTCAGTTACCTGTGAATATTCTTTGCTCTTACCTGAGCAAGTTTTCCTTAAAATAATGTCCCTACTAGACAATAATCTTGACAATTTTGAGACATGCATGTACATAATCAGGTTGTATTCATTTTCAACTATATGGTCCTTAGTAATAAGCAGCATTTGAACCCATCGGCACTGACAAATTCATTATTGGTCAATTGCAAAATACTTGAAACAGTCTACATCCTGTGACAATACCGTTATACTATCAAACAACAGCATCTACTTATCTCAGGTCCTTGGAAAGGACTCAATATGTAGGCAAAAATGGACAGATCCAGTTTGGACATCTGGCTGGCTATGCAACGAACTATAATATAGTGAATAAAATAGTAATGTGGTAAGAACCATTAATTCCCTTAACTGAATTGAAATGATTAAACTGAAATGAGTTGGAGGAGTACTCTTCTAAATTGAATCTTATCAATTTAGTCTCCTTTCTAGTATTTGAAGTTAAACATGTTTGGATATTGACCCTGGATGAGGTTTTGGAAGGAGCAGGAAGAAGAAGCATTTTTCATTAATTACAGGCAAAGTTAGTCAGGTTTCATAATCAATGGGAAAATATGTCTGCTTTGCTAACAGTAAACACTAAATTGATTGATTCTCACACAATCTTGTCCCATCAGCCTGACAGTAGTTTATAACACATTAAGTAAGATTATTCAACATCTAATTTTAATTAAAATAAAATCAGATAATACAATAAAAGACAACAATGAAACCTATATAACATATTTTCTAAAAACTCTGAACAAAATTCAAAAGTCAGCCATCACACAGGGAACTTCTAAGTGAAAGAGCTTAACATGTAATGTAAATATGCGTCACAAATTTGGGAAAGGGGCATGTTTCAAAGAATTGGATCCTGGGCATCCATGGCAGTGATCAAGCATTCCACAACTGAGTAATTAAAACCTCGTTCTTTTTACATGTGTCAAGATTAGGATTTGGTCAGGCCTATACTGGTGAAAGTCTAATCCCAATGTATCTGGAGTTTTATGTGTCAACAAAGCCTTAAACTTGAAAAGTTATCAATAGGCAGGATGCACCATATGTGCATAGCCAGATTCCCTAGACTAGAGGTGTCAAACTCGTGGCCAACGGGCCGGATACATCATGTGCTAGCCACATCCACTCCTGGTTTAGCAAAGGGGAGGGGAAATCACGATACTTCATGTGATGACATCATGACGCCACAAGTTTGACACCCTACCCTAGACAAGATTATAGGTTGCCAGATTCTGATACACTATCCTGCCCTTGCTTTATTCATGCCTCTGCATCTTTTGGACCAAGTGTTACTGTCGACTCTGAAGCGAGCCTGGCTGAAACCATCTTGTGCTGCTTCATAGTTGCCAGGAACTCTGAGAGGGGGAAAGGAGGGGAACTAGACAGGTTGGCTAATAGTCAAAACAAAAAAAAAATTCTTGTGGGAACCAAGGTCATTCCAACAGGTAGCAGTTGAAGGAGGAGAGGAATGACCAAGCAGCCTGCCGGCTACTTTCATTGGACAATGTGACCAGGGACATCTGGGGAGGGAAATATTTGCTCTTTTAATTATGGGAAAAACTGTGGGAACTTTTAGAGTTGGCTTTCACTAGCTGTGTCGATATGATGTATCCAATACACATGTTCTTTAAGAAATCTACCTGCCTCAGAGTTCTGATTTTAGCAGATGCGTTGCTGGAACATTAACAGTTATAACTGTAATAATCTGGACACATGATGTCACTTCTTCCATCTAGTCACAATTAATTAAGATGAGGAATGGCTTTACAAGGTCTCAGGAAATTTCTATTGCCACCTGAGGTACTAGGGACTAACCCTGCAGATAATTTGTAGGTGATCTAAAAGGTCTTAGATCTTTGTAAAACTGGACCTAGTATATTCTTTTTCCTTTCTACAATAAAAGTCTGTTACTTAAAATAATAATAGCCGCTTGTTTCTTTTATAGAACCTTTTCTTATCTCCAATTTACTTGAGGTAAAATTACTTTTCCCCTAAGTAGTGTGTGCTTCTGTTTTCAGCCTTAAAATCAATTACCACTGGCAGAGAGTAATTAAACAAACTAATGAGATGTTATTTTAAATTACAACCTGACTTTTTTCCCAAGCATCCTTTCAGTGAGCCTCAACTACTCCTTTCTGCATTGTTGCTTTCCATGGGGGGGGGGGGGCGGGAGGGGGGGTCATGTCATTGTCAGCTTCTTTCTGTTCCTTGTTTTCAATGACTTATTAGGAAATAATGAACTAAATATTTAAATTAGGGATTTCTCAGAATCAGGGCAAGGCATTCCTTAAACGGAGAGCTGTTGGATATTAGAACAACAGTCGAATCAGCACACGAGTATATGGAAGCCTGCCATATAAGAAATTGCTTTCCGTAGATAACTTCAGCAGCCAGGTTAATTTTATTCCATTCATTTAAGAGCACCATTGAATAGGCTATAGAGTCATTTAAATGCATAACTGACCCTTCTCTGCATTAACTTTTCAGGTGACTATACTGAAAGGCTCTCATGTGTAGTTTATGTCATACATAGTTAATTATTCTGATGGGATAGGGTGAAGCAGTTGGTAACTTTAAGAGGAAAAATAGCAAAAGCAATAGCAATAGCACTTAGACTTATATACCGCTTCATAGTGTTTTACAGCCCTCTCTAAGTGGTTTTTACACAGTCAGCATATGAGGATCAATATAGCATGGTATGTATTTGTGAATATGTTAACCTGAAGTGATTAATTACTTTAATCAGTAGGTCAGAGCAAGATCCAAATATGACTCACGTTTGAAGCTCACTGGGTAATACTGAGACAATGGTTGGGGTTTGATGGTATGTAGCAGGGGTAAATCCAGCAGGTTCTGACAGATTCTGGAGAACCGATAGCAGAAATTTTGAGCAGTTTGGAGAACCGGTAGCGGAAATTTTGAGTAGTTCGGAGAACTGGCAAATACTACCTCTGACTGGTCCCAGAGTGGGGTGGGAATGGAGATTTTGCAATATCCTTCACCCAGGAATGGGGATGGACTGGGGATTTTGCAGAATCCTTCCCCTGGAGTGGGATGGGAATGGAGATTTTGCAGTATCCTTCCTTGCCACGCCCCCAAGCCATGCCCACAAGCCACACCATGTCCACCAAGCCACGCCCACAGAACTGGTAGTAAAAAAAAATTGGATTTCACCACTGGTGTGTAGTCATAATGGGTTGGTTTGATTTGGCGAGCATACCATTTGTATCTGCCCTTCATGTTTTGATAGACACATTGGTGTTACATGTGTAAACCTTGCCAATTGTCTCTTGGTAAGCAAATCACAAGGCTTTTGTGTGTTATATCCTCACAAGGTAATTGTTTAAAATAGAAATGGGAGTAAAATCATGGCTTCTTGAATTGTTCTGAAAATATAATAAAGTTGTAATTTATAACCATACAAGTGGAGCCCCAGAAAACGCTCCTAAATCTTAAATCAGCCATATATCTCTTCAAGGTAATCAGGGAAAAAAAATACAGGTATACACAGATGTGTGTATCAGTATAAATCAAGATACTCTTAAGTCCAGGACTTAAATACCAATGATAGAAAGGGAATCATTCTAGTGTTGGAAGAACCGTGGTGGCACAGTGATTAGAATGCAGTATAGCAGGCTAACTCTGCCAACTGCCATTAGTTCAATCCTGACCAGATCAAGGTTGGCTCAGCCTTCCATCCTTCTAAGATCAGTAAAATGGGGACCCAGATTGTTGAGGGCAATATGCTGACTCTGTAAAGCACTACAGAGTGGTATACAGTATAAATCTAAGTGCTATTGCTATTGCTACATATTTCATTAATTCAATATATGTTTAAAGAGAAATAAATAAGAGGGGAGCTCTGTGGGCTGCACAATAATAAAACCAATAATCAATAGAATAAAGAAACTGCTAATTGTAATAGTAATTTTTATCATTCTTTAAGCAATTCTGAATCTTCTTGAGAAGGTTTGACAAGCTTTCTCAAATGTCTTTTATATTCCAATCAAATTTATTTGGAGATTTTGCAGAGGCCTCCATATTCACCTTGAATAATGCCACTTAAAGTAAAAAAAAAAATGTCTGTAATTCAAAGAAAAATAAAGTGAAAAATGATATTACTTTTGACAAAAACAGGTAAACTTTATTTGAAATCCATTTTCTTATTTTTTGCAGGGGGAAAAAACCTGTTTTCACCCCATATAAATATAATTTAGATAAAATCCAATGAAAAATGAAACATTTATGGTTATGGCATTGGAGGTGGTTTTGCTCACAAATTGCAGAAGATATGCATAATCTCATTATTTTCTCTTTCTCTCTCCCCCCCACCCTTCTCTCTCTCACATACATACCCTACTTTGGCTTCTGCTGAATACTTATGGTTTACGCTGCAGATGTTTCCCGCTGAGTGAGGTGTCTTAGCTTAGGGAGTTGACAGGCAGAGCTAATGTGCCTAGTTTTCCATTTTTTGCTTTGTTAAAACTGGCTGAAAATTAAGTGTAATATACTGTTGGTGTATTTGCTTATCTATCTATCTATCTATCTATCTATCTATCTATCTATCTATCTATATATTTCAGTCAGCTGCATTTGGTATAGCCTATATAAAGTAAGATAAACAATTTCAGAAACTTTAATCGCTTAATAGGTCTTAGTATGAACTCATTTGGATGTAATCTAATGAAACAAAAGAAAGCTAAATCACATTAATTGGCCTTCAGATGAAGTTCTTACATAATCAGCATCAACAGAGTTAATAATATTAGAGTCAGGTCTTGATTAATGTGCCAATAGTCAAAATTTATTTTACTGGGTTAATTATTTAGAAGATTCCTTAATTTAAAATAAAGCTGTCATTCCCTCGGCTGCAAATGTAGCCATTACACGGTTTATTTTATTTATTTATTTTTATCTAATCAGATATTTAAAATCTAACACTGTCAACTTCTCCTTGGCATTCTTTTGATGACTTCAAGAAATGGCATTAACAAACAAAATCTTTTCAGGCGGTGAACACATTCATATAGGTAACTCAACTAATTGAGCCGAAGGTCGAGCAGCATTTTAAAGAGCAGGAGTGCCACCATGTGGATATGAAGTAGCCAAATATACTTTTTATGTACTAGTTCAAGTAAGTGCACATTTCTCAAAAAGGCTTTCACAACTTGTGACCTATTGAGCCATGTATTCACTTGTTGCAGTTCAGGCAGTTTTTTTTTGAAGCCCCAGGCCCAGCTTAGATAGGATGCTGATTATGTAGGCCAATGGTGTTAAGCCTGAAAAAAAATAGGATTTGTGTTACTCACTCTCTGCTTGAAAACACACATATATTTGCATTTTAAAAAGTGTCAAATGATAGTGGCATTCATGCAATAGGCTCTGTAGAATCATGCATTGCCAGTATTCCAACTTTTTGTGTTTCTTCCAGATGCCTGTCGAACTTTGGGTGTGCTATTTTACTTTTTCTTTTCCTATACTAATATTGTAGCTAATATTATTTATTAAATGTGTATGCTGTTCATCTCATTATTGAGTAACAATTGATAATATTTATAGATTTAGTTGATAATATTAATAGATAATATTACACTGTAAACCCACTATTCTGTTTCTTAACTGTGTCTTGTATTTATTAGATTTGAATGCCTTTAAATTATGATTTTTTTTTTTTTAGGAATAGCCAACATCTAACCTCTGAACTTATATTTATACTTAGGACTTAGACTTAGAATAACTTTATTGTCACTTTAAATGTACACTAATCAGCATACATTAAAATCAGTAGTGGGTTCCTCTTACCTTTGCTACTGGTTCGGAACTGGGAGTGGTTGAGGGCGGCTCTTCGGTGCATGCGCAGAACCTTCCCATTCTATGGTTCGTGATGACATCCGGACAGATGGGTGGAGCCTCCAGCCACCGCCACTACCGGTTCGCCCGAACCAGGGTGAACCAGTAGAAACCCACCACTGATTAAAATAAATTTTGTTACACACAGCTCTCAAAGGCTCCCCATCTCCAATATACAGTACACTACATAAATGTGACTAAATAAATAAATACAAAATTATGCATATACCCACATATATTATAGGACACAGAGAAACAACAGTTATACTATTATAAAACATTATTCTGCAATATAGATAAATGTGAATCAGAATGTGCTCATCTGGATAAAATTGTCCTTTATTATCTACACGGGCCTGTTCTACTTGTCTTTGCAATGAACCATAGAATTGGAAAGGTTACTTAACTAATCAAATCAAATCTCCTGCTCAGAGTAGTAATCCCCGTTGAAACATCCCACAGATGGCTGTCTGGTCTCAGCTTGAACATCCTAGTAAAAAGAAGCCCACCACTACTTAGAATTGCTTCCACTCTTGAAGTGCCCTTAATATTAGAATCCCCCCTCACACACACACTAACATTTAATCAGAATCTGCTTTCCTGGACTTAAATACATTATTCTGGGCCTTGCAGTCAGTAATGAGAGTGAAGGGGTTGACCTTCCATGTCACATTCTTTCAGATATTTGAAGAGTATTATCACATCCCCACTAATCTTGCTTTCTTTTTTTTTAAGACTAAGCATAACCAGTTCCCCCATCTCTTTTTACAAGGCTTAGTTTCTATCCCCCTGACCCACCCCCTCTTGAACTTCTGTGTAATTCTTTTTTTCCATTTTGACTAAATTCTTTTTTAAGTGTGGTGTATTAGTTCACTTGAGATGAACTACAGAACAGAGCGGAATTATTTGGTCTATGGCAAATTTCTTAGTAATGTATTTACATTTCTAATGTCTAATACATTTCCTACAGGGGTGAAATGCTCCAAGGTCTGCTACCAGTTCACTTCGCTACCAGTTCGTTGCATGCATGCATGCGCGGTGCATGCCAAATGCGTGTTTCATGCGCAGGCACGTCGCAGGTGCTACCGCACAGCGCTGAAAAAGAAGGCTTAAGAAGCCTTTTCTAAGGTAAGTAGAACAGCGAGGGGGGAGAACAGCTGCGCCATGCGATTTAGATTAGCTAGAAAGCAGGATTTCCTGCTTTCTAGCGAATATAAATCATGCAGCACAGCTGATCATCAGAAATACTGGTTTGTTTGAACCAGTAGTATTTTTTACTTCCAGTTCAGCCGAACCAGTAGCTTTTATTACTACTGGTTCGGGTGAACCGGTCCGAACCAGTAGCATTTCACCCCTGATTTCCTAGTAATGTGTTAGTTGCAACTATAACTTTCTTTCTGATGAGATATGTCTATATGGGCCTGGTTTCTGAAATTTTCCATGCATTGATTCAATCATATATGCTATTTTGTGGTGGTATAGCATTTTATATATTTTCCATATAGAAAAAAAAATGTGTTTCAGTTTCAGCAAATACTAGTACACACAAACACAGTTATACCCTCACTGTCTTTTCCCATTTGGGAAAATGGAGTAAGGTCAGAAAAAGCAATGAATTATCATAACATACTGCTAATTAAAGTAAGATATAAGGAAGATAAATGGTTGAATATTCATCAGTCTTTGCCAATCAAGTACTTCTCAGATGTTTTTCACTCCCAGCAGTCCTCATCCACCTGCTGATGGGGAATAAGGTTGTCAAAATCCATAACATCTGAAGGGCAACAGTGTGGGGATGCAGAAATGAATGAAGAATTGCAAGAACAAATGGAGAGCATAGATGGAGAAGGGAGAACTCAGACAACAGAGCCACCATATATTAACATAAGAATATACATATCCAGAAGAAGGTGGAGATTGAAGTAAAAGAAAAAGAAGGAGAAAGATGTGAAAACCAATTACTAAGAAGCCCCCATCAGGACTTCAAGAACTGGATGAACACTACAGTAGATAGCAACAAACAGTTCTTATTCTTTGTTTCCACTTAATAGTTGTACAGATTTTGATAGATCTATAATGAATCTCAGACTTTATGGGTTTAAAATATAATGACGGCTGCTAATTAAGCAGCTATATTATTAGCACTTATATTGCAATTAATGTAAGTTTCTCTTTGAGGGAGATGGACAGTCCATAAATATGAAAATAAATAAATAAATAAATGAACGGATGGATGGATGGATGGATGGATGGAAGGATGGATGGATGGATGGATGGATGAATGAACGAATGGATGAATCTCACTTGAACTGAACTCAATCTGAGTTGGAATTCTGATGTGTTCTAGAATCACTGAGAGATCTTGGATATAGTCCAAGTGGCCCAGCTCCACACAGATGGCCAACTCTATAAGTGAAAAGCACATGCATTTCAGAAAGGCTTCTTTGATGCTAGGCAAGGGTAAAAACATAATTTTCAAAATTGTAAAAATAAGTCACAGGCTTATAGTAAGCCAAGTAAGGTGAGGTCTTTGTAATGTACCCATCTTTCTACCATGCCCACCTCTGGACTGTATCACTTTTTCTCCCACCAACTGAAATTGTCCTTCTATGCCTGCTTTGCACAGTTTCTCAGATCAAAAATTACAAATTAAAACAGTAATGTCCTACTTCACATCACACAGCTCATAATCTTAGACACAGTTTCTCATGTTAGTACCTAGCATTCTGTGACCTCTGTTTCTGCTTTTTCTTTTCTAACTTCTAAATTTCTGCTCTCCTTCTTCAATCCTGTCAAGTGTTCTATGCTTCATGCCTGGCTTGAGGGAGTCTTCTGATGAGGGGGATTCAGTACCATCAGGGCTTGCATCAGATACTGACGTCCCATACAGATGCCTGTACAGATGTTAGAGGCACTTTTCCAAAAAGAAGAGATAGTTGCAGAAGAGGAACTACTTAAATATCTGCCACCACAGATCCAAGAGAGTGGAGGCAACAGAGGCTGCAGGGGTGAAAATAAAGCCAGTGCCTGAAGAACTGGCAAAATCAAAATTGTTCCCTCAAAAGATTTATGAAGCATCTAGGGAGACATCTTGGCTGATTAAAGTCAACCATCCAACTTCTCTTGGTGGTACCAACAAAAGTAGACTTTTCCAAACACCTTGTTAATTTTCTTATATGAGGAACTGTGGACCACAGCAAATAGGCTGATTTAAGACAATGTCTTTCTGTCTATGTTTTGAGCTTGATTGTGGCTTTCAAATTTGACCTGGCTATGGACCTGGACTAAGTATTTAATAAGCAGTTACTCCATTCTGACACACTCTACTGTTTTCCAAGTTCCTCTCTTGGTACCAAGCCAGCTAAACCACTAAATGAGGAATTATATCAGAGAGTCCTTGTACCAGAAAAATACTAGCAAGGGTTTGTTACATCAATGCATCTTCCCCATTGACAAGATAAAACAGAGTTTGCTTTGATATTTGTGTTCTGGGCTGTCAAACATTGATGGTGAACTTTGTAGTGGCCTGTCCTGCATTCTATATTCTTCTTCATTTTTTTCTGGAGGATTGTATGGATGGATCTTCACCAATAGCCCACATTTGATTCAATATGTAATGCAGCTGACTACAGCACACTAGTTTGATCACAAATACCCTGTTATAATTTTAGATTAAACGTCCTCCTTTCCTGCCCTCCCGTCCCTTCCCATTAATACTTGTTTCAATATGCTCAGAGAGCCATTAACAGATTTAGTTACATATATTGCCTGAATTCAACCACCATGTTGTCAGATAGACATAAAAGAAGTTCATAAATCTACTTGATAAATTATCGTATGCTATATAATGCTGACTTTGAAATGTCAGCCACTATATTGCCCTGGTTCAGAAACTGAATATTGCGGCTGTTATAAGACTCTCAGTGGAAGAAATTTTTCCAGATCCTTCTTGTACTTTGAAAATGTCCTGAACTGGATTGTTATTCTTCTAAAATGAATAAGCAATAATCTGCATTACAGTTATAATGACACCTGGAGAGCAATGTTTGCATGAATCCAATACTGATTAACAGCTAATATATTTTTTTCCTTTCAGCAACTACCATGCTGATGCAACTCTTTGTAGGATAGAGAACAAATGAGGAAACTAACATTTTGAGGTCTGGAAGAAAAAAACAATTGCTACCAGTTTGTGTACCCCAAAAAGGTGATAACTGGTAGCTGAACCTTGTGAAATTAATTAAAATACTGTTTTTAGACTTTGTAACATCATAAAGTTCTTTAATTTCATTTATGCTTGGTCAAATGGTTCAGTGGCAATTACTCACTTCTTTGGCACATTTAGAAATGACTTTTCTTGCTATCTAGCCATAATGATAACAAAAAAAGCTGTCATTAGAAACACTTTCTTAAAATTAAAATTTAATCCTCAGGCAGCTGTGTTTGGGAAGATGTACTTGATCTTGACAGTTATGATTTATGTTTTCCAATTTAACTAGATTGTATTCAGCACTTCCATCATTTTTAATAAAAACTGATAAATTAAGCCATGCACTTGGAGAACACACCTTTCTTTGCTCATCTTGGCATGAGTGGTTTTGAAGTACCTTAAATGAAGATCCGAGAAAACAAAAGGCTGATTATGGTTTTTGAAAAGGTTGCATATTTAGTATCCCATTAATTTTGGGACACTGTGAAGTACAAATTGCTTGCATTGATATGTATAATGGCAATCGGTAGTACATAATATCTTGATATTAGTAGAATTAAACTCTTGACATGCCTGATAAGAACATGAGATTTGTCTTTTTCAATTAAAATAGGCCACTGAGTCTACCATTATATTTCCTTGGGCCAATAATGTGATACACCTTAGTACATGAATACTGTCTAAAGAAACTTTTCTGCAGTAGATTCTAGATAACAGGAATCTATTTTCCTCCCTATTGTGTTCTGCTTGGGTTACAGCTAGTTAACTATGCACAGTTTCTGGGTACAATATTTAAATTCCTTTGCAAGTTATAGTTTGCTTAGAACAGGGTAACCAGAATAGTATGTGATCTGGAGGAATAATTGAAAGGACGGGTTTAGGTTAGAGATGGCACCTCTGAAATTCCCATAAAATATGGAACTAGCTAAGGGGTGAAATGCTACCGGTTCGCATCAGTTCGGACAAATCAGTAGCAGCAGCAGTGCAAGGCTCCGCCCACCCACCCAGACATCATTACTTCCTGGTTTTAACCAGGAAGTAACCTGTTTTTGACCCTCTGCGCATGCACAGAAGGTTTTGTGCATGCACAGAGGGTCCAAAAATCACATGTGACAATGGAGCACACACTTCCAAACCAGTAGTGAAGGTAAGTAAATTTCACCCCTGAGCTAGCTTGTTTCTTTTTGTTCTTGAAGTTTGTTCCCAAGCCAGGCTAAAATAAAAAGCAGAAATATAGTGAAAGTGTTAGGAAGTTGTTTATTGGAATAAAGCCCAAATCAGCAAGCAGGCAGAGATGAGTGGTGGCCAGTCTGATCCATTCCTTTCCACCGCTGTTATAAATTTATAATTTAAAAGTGTAAGCCAATCATGAACAAAAAGTGTACAAGGCATTAACCAATCATATACTCCCTCTACTTGTTTACACTTTCTTAGCATGGACATTCCAAGTGCAGTTTGCCCTCCCTCTCATCTATCGTTAGTCACAATGGCTACAGAGAAAATACCCTGAGTAAACAACAATGCTTAAGTCTTTAATCTTCCTTTTACACAGTTTTTATAATATGCACATTTACCCATGACAGAACTAGCCTTCCCTGAAAAATGGCTTCACTGCTGCTCATTACAGCCTTTTGGCTTCTTATTAACCCTTAAGCTACTTTAGGCATTATTGCTCTAAAATATTCCAATACCATCCCCACAATGTTCAAATTCACATTATTTATTTCAGGTCAATGACCCAGATTAAAGTAAAATCTATTAAATGAAACCTACAAATGAATGCTACAAAGTAGTCCATTTGGAATAAAATAAACCATACAAGATAAAATATCTACAAGTAGACTTGCACTATTTTGGGGTCAGCAATATGTTTATTTTTCAAGCTGCAAAAACAACTCTGGAATGACAAAAATTACCTCAGAGTCCTTATATGCTAGTAAGAATTGCATAAAAAAATATTCAATCTTTCCCAGACCCAGTAATGTTCTAGACTCCATCCAGAGCCAGAGAACAGGTTAGTGAATAGCAAAGTCTAAAAATCTAGGGTTATATCATCTTATAATACCCTTCCCCCCCCAAAAAAAAATAAGACATCCCCTGATAATAAGCCCAATTGGGCTTTTGAGCCAGTGGCGGGTTTCAACTGGTGTTACCACCAATTTGCTTCATGCAAGTGCTTCACGCGTGCACGCCAAACTTGTGCTCCATGTATTACGGAACAGATGAGTATATTAAGTGTATTATGGAACAACTGAGATGCGGCAATCCACTCTGCTGCACCTTTCAGCTGGGCTAAAAATGACCAAATATAATGCAGGGGCGGGCGGGAAAGCCAACCTAACCATCAGAGAGAACCAGTTCACTCTCAGCTCACCATCGTCGCTACCGGCTCGCCTGAACCGATCCGAACCGGTAAAAACCCACCACTGTTTGGAGCGCATGGAAATAAGGCCAAGCGCTTATTTCAGGGTTCAAAAAAACATAAGACAGGGTCTTATTTTCGGGGAAACACGGTAATTATATAGACAATCTCTATTTTACCCGCAGTTTGAATGCAACATGTCGTCACATTTTTTTGATCTGTACTCAGTGTGAAAAGTCTAGTTTTCTTCCAGAGCTCAAGATGAATGTTGACTGGCATTAAGACAATCGGACTCAGTTATTTCCTTTGAGAATCTAAGACAACTTCAGGAAGGCAAGACTCATTATCTGCTATGCACAGCAATTCACAATACCTAGTGCGTAAGAGCACACATTCATTACCTTCCCTGTGCTTTCTTGTTCTCCATGTTTTATCAAATGGCCTGCATGTGCTGAGTAGAAAGATAAGGCACTCTATGGCCTTACTATTGGTTTGACGTTTACATAGTGTAATAAGGTTGTGCAATTTGTTCTTTGCTCAGCTTTTCTTGTTCTCTCTTTCATGAGAGAAGACAAAGAGAAAAATAGAATGTTATATAGCCTATTTTACCTACTTATCTCTTTTGGTCAACATGCCTTTTTGCTTTAGCATTTGAAGAGTTTGCAGAAAATAATAGGGAGAAAAGGTGAGAACAAATACCTCAAGTCTTTTTCTCTGTGTAGAATTTTCTAGAAATAACATCTCAGGAGCAAAAAAACCTCAACAACATAATAAACACACATGCCTGCAACTCAGCTGGAATGGTGTTCCCTTTCTAATAAATATACCAAAGGTGCTTTTTCAGGAGGCAACTGGACTTTCTGTTTTCTTTTCTTTTTTCCTTTGAAGACGTTTTGCATCTCATCCAAGAAGCTTCTTCAGGTCTGACTGGATAGTGGGGAATGGAAGGATTTATATTTCAAAACACAGACTTTTAGCTATGCAATTTGGGATGAACACCCTTTGAATAGTGTGGGAGCATGAACGGATTTCCAGAAAAAAATTGCAGACTACAAGAACCATTAGCACTATTTGGATGACCCTGAGGACACACACAATATCCAAGTGCTTCCACAACCCTCAAAAAGGATTAAAATTACCAGCAAGGAATATCTTCAAAGTGAAGTGAAACATCTTCATAGAAAAAAATAAAAAAAAACAAGAAAGTCCAGTTGCCTCCTGAAAAAGCACCTTTGGGATAACCATGACCTGGATGATTGAGAATAGCAATAGCAATAGCACTTAGACTTATATACCACTTTACGGTGCTTTACAGCCCTCTCTAAGTGATTTACAGTGTCAGCATGTTGCTCCCAACAATCTGGGTCCTCATTTTACCCACCTCGGAAGGATGGAAGGCTGAGTCAACCTTGAGCCTGGTGAGATTTGAACTGCCAAATTGCAGGCAGTTGGGAGTCAGCAGAAGTAGCCTGCAGTACTGCACTCTAACCACTGCACCACCAAGGCGCCAAAAATCGCTACAGATTTCTAACAAATGGTTTTAAAAGCATCAGTCACAAAAATAGTGATGGGACGATAAAAATGTTCTGAATGAGAAGTCCAAATATTGCATAGACCAAACTGATTTATTTTTAAAACCCTTTCTTGGATACTCCAAGTATAAAGCCTGCTTATGGCCCCAGAATAATACCGCTGAGGAGGCCTTATAGAAAACCAATTAACTAAGCAAGAAAGTCAGCCACCTGAATCCTATATTCACACTCATTTTTGTTTATTCTCAACATTTTCTGCTTGGTTTAGCAGTTTTAAGGGCCCAGAACATGTCACACTTATGTTTCTCTCTCTAACATCTTAGCCCAATTCAAAGAGAACATTGCTAGTCTGCTGAGTATTAGCCCCCTCACTTCCTTTTTCTTCAAAGTCAAGTAGAGATGAGGGAAAGATGCTTTTTGTGATGTCTGACCTCCCTTTTGCTTGTCTGGCCATATTAAAACTAGATTCAATGGGGGTTTTTTTGAGGGGGGGTTGTTTTTGTTTTTTGGTTGAGGATGAGAAAGACTGGGGTTTAACATCCATTCCCACAAGTTCTGTTTAAAGTCTTGGATGCTGGGGCAGTCCAGGTCAAGAAAAGTGAAAGAATTTCTGTTTCAAGATTTTCTATGTCTGTAGGCACAGTATAAAAATTTTAACAAGAATTTGTGCTAAGGGGCTTCCGGTTTGCTGCTGGCCGCCGCCAGACGTTCCTTTGGGATCGTCAGCTTCCATTCCCTGTCAGAGCCGCTGTTACAGCGGATGGCGGCTCGAAAAAACTCCGTTTCCAAGAGGAAACGGAGATAGAGCCGGCAGGGGTGGGTAGAACTCTCCGCAGAGTCCCAAAAGTTTTTTTTTTAACTTTTGGGACAGAGCGGATGAGAAGCCCCATATCCCCTGCCGCTGCTCCGGGCTTTGGGAGACCTCTGCTTATGCAGAGCCAGGCGTCAAGAGCAAGCCTGCGAATTTAACAGAATACTCAAAGAAAATGCGAGCTGGACCCTTAATACTGAACCGCAAGTATTTCACCTTTCCAAAATCTATCTAAGAGAAAAGAGGAGAGGAAAAGAGGGAAAAAGAATCTTTTAAAATGGCGTCTGCTCTGGCTGGAGAAGGGCTAAAAGGGAAAGCCCTTCCGTTTCTTCTTACTACAATGTAGCGGAATAAATATCACTGGCTACATTTGTAGATAAAACCTCGCTCCTGTGCTGTTGATTGAAAAGAAGTTTTTTTTTTCCTTTTTTAAGGGAAAGTTCTTTTGTTTTCTATTTCTTCTCTCTTTTTTGCTAAATCTTGTCTGTGTGGGAAATGGCATCGGGACTTACACAGCTGGACAAATGGGGGGGGGGGAACTTCCCCTCTCAAGAAATTGTGCCAACAAATTTCAACTCTCCAGCGTCAGAAACCCGATTTTAATATATTAGAATTTATCCTTGAAGAGATTGTAAGAAGGGATGAGATTGTGAACCAGCAACTTGAAAAATTTAAGCAGGAAATTAAAGAAATTGGTGAATTGGTCAAATCAAAGTTTGACTTTTTGAATCAAAAGATTTTAAAAGCTGCTAATGGTTTATCAGGCTTTCTGATTCGGGTGGATGCAAAGACTAAATTATTAGAGTCTAAAATGAAGGAAATTGAGGAGAATTTGGATGACATGACTCAAAAAATTAAAAAGGATTTGATAAACATTCAGGATAATAGCTCGGAAGACAAATCTATAATGGAGACTGACCAAAAGATTGGTAATGAAGAAAATGTACAACAGAGGATTGAAAGAGAAGTTTTAATGATTCAATATAATTTTACAGAATATGCAATTAGACTGAGAGGTTTGCAGGAAAATAATAGAGATGATCTAAGGAAAATATCTTCTGAAATTCTGGCTGGGATCTTAAAGGTTCAACCTGATGAAGTGTATTGTAGGATTGATAGAATTTACAGAATAAACTCCTGGTTGGCAAAGCAAAGGCAATTGCCTAGAGATGTGGTGATCTATTTTACAGATAAAGAAATTAGGAATAATATTGTGCAGAACTCTTTTAATTCTACCTTGCAATTTCATGGAAGAAAGATTTGGATTTTTAAGGAGCTCCCGCCCAAGATGTTAATGGAGAGGAAGAAATTTGGCTTTCTAGTGACTGAATTAAAAAAAAGAAATATCCTATTCAGGTGGGACACCCCAGTTGGCCTAATATTGAGATATCAAGGAATAAGATATCAATTGCATACTGTTGAAAAAGCGGAAGATTTTTATCAAAAAATTTTAAAAATGAATTTAACACCTTTAGGCATAATACAGGATAAGCAAAAGGAGTTGGAAACAAAAGGAAAACATCAAATTACAGAGGCTGTGATGGATAAATTGTCTTTGGACTTCTTGGATACCCCAGCTGGACTGTCTATAAATAAGAGAGCAGTGTCATCCGACTCCAACGTGATGAACCATCAAGTCACAGACAAGTGCGCAAATCAATCAGTTGATATACAAGTGATGGAGAAGAAAGATGAGATGATAAAACTAACCCAACAACAACAATACATAAAGCAGAATGAAAATCAACTAGCAGACACACAATTGGTAGGCAAGAAACGAGGATGGAAATTCAACCCGGAAAAGAAAAAGAAAAGAAATAGATCGCATAGAAACAGCAATTTCTAAACTATGCAACAGTGATGCCAGGGACTTTAAAAAATGAATGAATATTTGAAAAGATAGTGGAGGCGAACAATTGTCTGATACTATCCTGAGGATTGTGGCAGATCTCTGCAAGGCCATGATTTTGGGATGTGAAAAGAGCCTCACTTTGTTGGATTTGAATCATCTAAAAAATTTTTTTTTTTTTTGGTAAATATATTATAATCATTTTGAGTTATAAGGCAGGAGAGTCTCGCCGGGGCATGCAGAAGATCTGGATGTTACTCAGTAGGATGATGGGAATTAATAATCCTGATGAATACCACAACTATAACCATATGGATATAATTATAATTATAATGTCACTCGGGTGGTTGTTTTTGCTTTTATACAGATGCGAGGATATCTACTACTGATGGGGGCAGAAGATGACTGGAGATTTTGAACAAACTGTTGCACCAGCATGTTATTTTACCCTATTATGGGTGATGGATTTAACAATCCAGAGGAAAGACATCAAAGAAGATACTATATGGATTATAAATTTAAAGTTATTGTTTTTTCCTTTTTTACAAAATGGAATGCATATATAGATATGTGTATATCTTAGTAATGTGGGCAGTGGATTATATCTAGAATTGTACTGCATGATTTTGTAGGAATTGAAGGGTTGAAATAGGTTAGTTTACTGATTGATTAGTTTAAGAAAAAGGATTCTTAAGTCATATATTTAGGGGAGTGGAGGACTTAACAATTCAGTGGAAAGATACTAAAGAAGATATATTTTTTTCTCTTTTTTTTTTTTCTCTTCTTTTTATAAAATGGGATGCATATATAGATATGTGTATATTTTAGTAAAGTGGGTAGTGGATTATATCTAGAATTGTACTGTATGATTTTAAGTCATATATTTAGAGGAGTGGAGGAATTGGACAGAATTGAATAAATGTTAAATTTGGATGCAGGGAGAAGGTCGATTTAAAATGTTATATTAATATATATAAAAGATTAAAGGTTAAATTGTAATAATACTCAATAAGCTTAACATGTTAAGGGTCAGTACCTCGAGAAGGGATTAAGGGAAAGGAAAGATATTATGTATGTAACTAGTTATGAAATAGCCTATTGTTGTGAAGAAGTCACAGGGGGGTTGGGTGGAAAGGGTGGGTTAGGGAAGAGGGGGGGGAAGGGGGAAAAACTTGTATTTGAAAACTTTTTCAATAAAAAAAAAAAGAATTTGTGCTAAGGTTAGTTTCTATTTCTTTGTGTTTTATGAAATCTAAATTTCTATATTTCTTTGTACAATTTAGTGAAGTCTATGTAATATCTACCTTTATTTGTTCTTCAGGTTAAGCATGAACTTATTTTTAATATTCTTATGATTGTCATAGAATGAAATAGCTGTTGCTTCTCTATTTGTTTTCTTTTCCATTCTCCCTGGTTGGTACCAGTTTAACAGGAGTATAGATTTGACCATTTTTCCTTTTTCTGTCTCTATAGGTTTATTCTGAAAGCCTGGATCAAATTCACAAATTTTCTGGATTTTTTTTAAAATGGAGAGTTGGTTTTTGCTTATCTACAGAAATTTCTTATTCAGTTTAGTTGGTTCAATTTAGTAATTGTATTTATTTATTAAATTTATATGAGGCCCAGCTCACTGTCTGAGCACAATTTGAATAGTGAACATGATGAAGTGAGGATAAACTACTGTCTTTTCAAGCTGTTTTTCTTTTGCACATTTCTGCTGACTGTAATAAACTTAACATTAAAAAAAAAAACATATTCAAGAAAATTCATCTTTACATTCTAATTTAAAATAATCTTTCCTTCAGATATGGGCTCAGCTAATTCCCCCAGTGGAAGAATAGATGATGAAGATGATGGAGTGGGCGGGATGGCAAAATTAACTTTTTTAATTAAAGAAAAGAATTTATCTAGTTTAGTTTTTATTTGGTAAGAACTGTACGATAAAACTGTATGGATTTATAAATGCATTTTCTTTTAAACACAGATTTTTAAAGGTTTTTTTTATTGTTTAAATGCAAGTATCAGAAAGTTTGTAAAATTTGTATAATCTCAAACTGTTCTGGAAAAGATTGTTTCTATAGGTAACGTAAAATAAAATACTTTTTAAAAAAGAGAAGAACATTTTAAACAGTTGGCCACCAGAGGGCAGTATTTACTTAATTGTAGAAAGACCAATTACAACTCTGAGGACTTTCCCTTGGTATAATCATTTCAATCTCTCATAATAAGAACTATTCTTTTAATGAGAATAAAAGTAAACTAAAAAAGACCAAATTAGTCTGTCTTTTCTTAGCTTGTCAAGTAATTTTTCCACTTTATCTCTCAATAATTTATTTTTAAAAGAAAGTATATATCATACTCTGAAATTGATTCTTAATGAAAAATGCAATATAATCTGATAATTGTGATTGTTGTGTGGATTTATGTATGTGTGCCTAAAGCAAACAAATAAAGTAGAGTTTTATTTTTTTGTACATTAAAACAATGTCTCTTTCCAGATTATGTCTTGACACCCATATATAGTTGATGTCTTGACACTCATATATAGCTGATTCCTGTTGGGAGTTGAAGAATAATGAGTCCTTGATGCTCATGGGTAATGCTTTAATTCTTTTCCATGCTTATGTTTTATAGATACATGCAGCCCCTGGTTAAGCTATATCTTAACCAGGGATGAAGAGCAACTATGGTTAGCTGGCAGCTCCAGAAAGTCCTGGATGAAATGGACACCTTCTAATTGGGATTCAGGCCAAGTTATGGGACAGAAACAACATTAGTCACTTTCTCTGCTCCTTTTTAACATCTACATCAGGGGTCCCCAAACTTGGCAGCTTTAAGACTTGTGGACTTCAGCTTTCTATGCTGGCTGGATAATTCTGGGAGTTGAAGTCCACAAGTCTTAAAGCTGCCAAGTTTGAAGACCTCTGATCTACATGAATCTCCTGGGTGTGACCATCCACCCCCATAGATGAGGTTTCATCAGTATGTTGATGATACTAAAGTTTATATCTCCAGCCAAGTGTTGCTTTTGCTGTCCTCTCACAGTGCCTGAATGGGGGACAATAGGCTTTGGCTGAACTGTATTAAGACTATGGGTGTGGTGGGCTTCGAGATATATTCGAGATAACAACTTTATTTCTGGATAGGATTGCACTGCCTTAGACAGATCCCATTTGCAACTTGGCAGTTCTCCTGAACTCACAATTCCTGCTCAAAGGTGTCAGTCATGGCTAGGAGAGCCTTTGCATAACTTTGCGTTGGATCGTGAGTTCCTGCACTTAGTCACTCATGCTTTTTGAGGTGAGAGCCATCCTTACCCTCTTGGCCTTCCAAAACAGTCTCAACACCCATCTCTGGTCTGGAACCTTGATTAGACCATTCCATGCTGGAGATAGTTAGTGGAAGATCCTCACACTTTCCCATCTGGTTGCATTTTTTGTTCCTAACTTATCTAATTTCTATAATTTTAATATTTAATGCTTTGATGTTTTGTATTTTGGTTTTTATGATGTTGCAAGCCACTTAGAGTCATCTGACAATGAGATGGATATAATATAACACCAATACTATGGACTCACTAATTAGCTTCCTGTTGAATCTTCACATCTGGTGTGGGCTAAGAAAACAGACTTGTTGATGGTCTCCCTACCAATGGAATGCTGTCTACAAGGACCTTTACTTGAGACATTTCAATTGTGTCCTCCTTCTGTGCAACAGCATGCCTCTGGATTTCCCAACCCCAATTTCCCTATTATGCTTCCAGAGTGCTATGTTTCAGGACAATTTTGATTAACACATCCCCACACTGGATAGTGAATCTAATGGAGATCTGCTGATACATTTTGATTGTGTTACATTTTAAATTCAATTCTAATCCTAGAAGGAAGCCACACAGAACCTTTAGGGTGCAAAGTAGAAGCTGCAAGGACTGAAATAGAAAAATAAATCCCTTGGAATTTTGAAATTTCTCATATGTTTTTGTCAGAGTTCCAAGTAACACCCCCAATAAAAGAAAACTCGGAGGTTAGAAGTTCCTCAAAGTTCCAATTTATTAGCGATGTCATATTGGCACATCTGGGAAAACCCGAATCTGAAAGCTTCTAGGTTTTCCCCACCCAAAAGAAAGTCCAAGTCCCTTCTCCTGCACCCACATGTCCATCACATGGTCCAATCAATGCACCGTCCCAAATGGAGATGCTTCCCAGTCACGAATGTCCTGAATGTCCTGGACTCTCAAAGAAAGGAATGTTATTATGGCTAGATATCTCTACAACTCCATGCAATTCCCCCTTTCAATTTCCCACAGCACTAAGTGTGGCAGCCCTGAAGATCCAAAGAAAAAGAAGGCCTCCTGCGCTGACAGTTTTTTTCCCTTCTGGAACCTCCAAATTGTATTTTGTATGATGTGCATTGGAAATTCTCAAGTTGGTATGAAAATCTATGATTCTTAATTTGTTTACCTACCAAATTTGTTCCTAAACTCATTTTCATGTCAGGATTCCAGTACTTAAAACCTAAATAGGACAGTGAAAATACAGCTGAATAGCCTACATTTCTTTGAATATTTGTCTCCTCAAAAACATGCATGTTCACAATAGACACAAGAAGAAACTTATATAAAGGTATTTATATAATCAAATCACCCACTATAATGTGTTAAATATATTAAATTAGCAATACTGATTTAAGCAGAATACTTACTACCTGGAAAAGTAGAAAGATATTATTTATAGGTCTTAGATGTGAACTTTCCCAGAAGTGTATTACTAGCCTTGCTGATTTCTTATATCAGAAAGTAAGAACCTGTATATAATTATGCAGGATTGTCACTTTAGGTGACACAGTGTAACACCTTTATGGTGTCTTTGAAACTGTATTTACAAACTAGTTTGCAATGCTATGTAAGGATTTGTTTGCCAAAAGAGCAGAAGGAATGAGATGCACAATTTATGTAAATCTATCAAGTTGTAGGTCCTTATCTTTCATACTTCTTATCATTCAGCTGTCCATTCTTTTACTGCATTCCCCCCGCCCTTCCCCCAGACATTGTGAAAAGCAATTGCATTTCTTACCCATGTTGTTTAATCTTTGGTTGCTGTTCTGTATTTGTTGGTCATCTTAAACTTGCTTATACAGCAAAGTCCTGCCTGGATAGAAAATCTTATCTCTAAAAATATTCACACCAGCTATATCCCATATTTGTTAACTTCTTTCTTCAGTGATGTTCACTTATGTTATGACCATAGAAGATGGGCAACATTATTTTAAGGTAATATTTCCTGTTTTGTCTAATGAACAAAAGGACCATGTGGGAAGATAGTTTCAGTTCTGTGATTCATGATGAATTCTGGGAGTTGAAGTCCACAAGTCTTAAAGCTGCCAAGTTTGGAGACCTCTGATCTACATGAATCTACTGGGTGTGACCATCCACCCCCATGAGATGAAGTTTCATCAGGATTTATTCTTTAAATTGGCAGCTGATCCCATGTGCTTTAACAGGGTCTATGACAATTCGCCAGTCAACTTGCTGCGGCCAATTCACCATAGCCAACTCGCTGCAGCCAAATTGCTGTGGTCTACTCGCCGCAGGACAACTCGCCGCAGGACAAGAGTTACACTAATATCAAAGAAATAGTGGAATAGAATTATTGAAGAAAGGATGTAAAAGGAGGGACAGAATGAAATATGAATGGCAAAATTTAAAATATATATTTTTAATTTTAAATAATTAAATAGAATTGTTAAATTGTCCTGCAGTGAGTTGTCCCATGGTGATTTGGCTGCAGCAAGTGGTCCCATTCTGACTAACAACAGATTGCACTGGATTGCAACCAGCCATGCTTTGACAACAGACATTATTTTTTAAAAAAGGAGAGGGAATGAGCTTTGACAAATGATGAGCTGGCCTTAGAAAAAAACATTTTTCAAAGTATGCATAGCCAACTTATTATTATGAAGCCTTTGGTGGAATTGCCAAAAAAACTACACAGTAGATGAGGTCTGACTTGACTGGCAAAAGTGTTATAAGTAAAACGTAGGTGCATCCTCTGAATTGCTTGTCTGGAATTGAAACTAAAGGAAGAGCTCTGACATTTAAAGGATCATCATGTTTTATCTCTTGCCAACATTTGATGGGTCCAACAGGACTAATGGAGCATCATTTGCATGCCAGTCTTTCAAATGTTAGTAGGGAAAAAAAATCAACCATCACCATATCTGTCTGTCTGTCTGTCTGTCTGTCTGTCTGTCTATCTATCTATCTATCTATCTATCTATCTATCTATCTATCTATTTATGTATCTATCTATGGGTGAAATTTACTTACCTTCCCTACCAATTTAGAAGAGCGTGCATGCATCACATGCAATTTTGGACCCTCTGAGCATGCGCAAAGCTTTCTGCGCTGATCTGTCCCCGTCCCCACACACACACAAAACACAGCCAGCCGAGGGTTAAGGAAACACTTTGGAATGCACCCAGTTCTTATCTCCCACTTGGCAGCGATAGACACACCGTCTGCCAAGTGATTTTATTTCCACAAACAGAAAGCAAAGATACGAACGTTCACAAAAGTCCAAGCAGAAATAATATTCCTCCCAGCAGTTCCGGACGAGGCTTTAGTGACTATCCAAGGTTTACTTTGTTCGTCACAAAGATCCTTGACCACCACCCTCTATTATATAGTCTCTGGGGTGTGGTCCAGTGACTCAGTTCTAATCCCTAGCACGCCTCCTAAGCTGCTGCAAACGTTTATCACGCCTTCGGAGGCGTGCGTCCAGGAATGATGTTCCATTATCACTTTGATCTGAATCAGCTGTCTCCTCTCCCTCGGCCGGCACTTGAGACAATGCCAGAGGGGAGGGGCCTGGAGAGGGAGGCCTGGCTGACTCCTCTTCCTCATACTCGGAGCTTTCTTCCTCCGATGGGACAGGCTCAGAGGGCAGGGCCACAACACTATCCCCCACCACAGGGCCCTTCCCCCGGGTCTGACGGTCGGGATGGGGTCGGGACGGGAACTGTTCGTGGAAAGCCCGCACCAGGTCAGGGGCCTGAATGGCAGACGCATCCACCCAGGTGAAATCCTCGGGCCCGTACCCCTTCCAGGCGATGAGGTATTGGAAGCGCCCCTTCAGCCAACGGGAGTCCCGGATACTGTCCACCTCGTACGTCGAGGCGTCGTCCTCGTCGGCTGCGGCTGGGGGGGCAGGCGGCGGCGGGCGGCGGAGATGGCTCGCGGGGGCCTCAGGGACCAGGAGGGACCGATGAAAAACAGGGTGGAGCCACATGGAGCGGGGTAGAGTCAACCGGTAGGCCACCGGATTGATGACCGCCTCGATAGGGAAGGGACCGATAAAGCGTTGGGCCAGTTTCCTCACCGGCCGGTCCGTGGGGAGGTGTTTCATGGACAACCACACCCGATCTCCTACTTCCAGCGGTGGCATCGCCCGGCGGGCGCGATCGGCAAACCGTTTATAATCCTCTTTCGCCCGGATCAGCTGCCGCCGCACCAGTTGCTGCACCGCCTGCAGCTCCGAGAGGAAGTCCCGGGTCTCGGGAACAGGGGAGTCCATGATGGTCAACGGGAAAAAGCCGTGGATGGTATCCAACATTGGCATGGAACGGGGTCATCTGGGTGGAGGTGTGTTGGGAGTTATTAAAAGCGAACTCCGCCAGGGGAAGGTACTCGGCCCAGTTGTCCTGCTGCTGGTTGACAAAACAGCAGAGGTACTGCTCCAGTATGCTGATGACCTTCTCCGTGCCCCCGTCAGTCTCCGTATGGTGCGACGACGACAGGCACACCTGCACCTCCAGTGCGGCCATCAGGCTTTTCCAGAAGCGGGCCGTGAACTGGGCCCTGCGGTCTGAAACCACCTGGTCCGGCAGGCCGTGGAGGCGGAAGATATGTTGCAGGAACAGGTGAGCCGTGGTGAGGGCCGAGGGCAGGCCGCGGCACGGGATGAAATGTGCCATCTTCGTGAGCGCATCCACCACCATGAGGACGGTCGTGTACATAGCGGACAGGGGCAGGTCTGTCAGGAAGTCCATGGAGATGGCTCCCCACGGTCTCTCCGGTGTTGGCAGCGGCTGGAGGAGTCCGGGAGGGGGGCCGGACGCGGCTTTGGCCTGTCGGCACGTCACACAGGACGTCACATAGGCGTGCACGTCATGCCGTACCCGAGCGCGTACCCAAAAAGTCCGCGTCACCAAGTTCAAAGTCTTAAAGAAGCCGAAGGGCCCCGCTGCGGGGTTGTCATGACACTGGTTCATGACGAGGGCTCGGAGCGGACTCGTGGGCACGTACAGCCGACCCCGGTGTCTGAGCAAGCCCTCCTCCACGGTCCATGGGGACACGGGGCCGACGTCCGCTCTCCGCTGCTGCGACCAGTTGTCCCGTCGCTGTGCTTCCAGCACCTGAGCCCGCAGGTCCACCGGTTCCTGGACCGTGGCCAAGGAGTCTGCTGGCAGCACCGTCTGGGGGGGAAGGGAGTCCTTGGGGCAAAAGTATTCCGGCTTACGGGATAGCGCGTCCGCCCTCTGGTTGAGGTTGCTCGGAATGTATGTGACGTGGAAGTTGAACTGGGCAAAAAACAACGACCACCGGATCTGCCGCTGGTTCAACTTCCGTGCCGTGGTGAGGTGCTCCAGGTTCCGATGGTCCGTCCGCACCTCCACCTGGTGTCGGGCCCCCTCGAGGTGATGTCGCCAAGCCTCGAACGCGGCCTTGATGGCCAGCAACTCCTTTTCCCAGATGGTGTAGTTGCGCTCGGAAGGGTTGAGTTTCCGGGAGTGGTATGCGCAGGGAAAAAGAGTGCCGCTATCCACCGGAGCCTGTAGCAGCACCGCCCCAATCGCCACGTTGGACGCGTCCGTCTCCACCACGAACGGACGGTGTGGATTGGGGTGCCTCAGGACTGGCTCCGTGAGGAAGGCCTGCTTGAGGACCTCGAAGGCCTGCTGCTGCGGGGGCCCCCACTGGAACGGGATCTTCTTCCGAAGGAGCTGGGTCAACGGCAGGGTCAGGGTGGCGAAGGCCGGGATGAAGGTCCGATAGTAGTTGGCGAATCCCAACAGACGCTGGACGTCCTTCAACCGGCGCGGGGGTTCCCAACTGCGCAAGGCCTCCACCTTGTGCGGGTCCATCGCGATGCCCTCGGGGGTGATGATGTGCCCGAGGAACTCTATGGAAGTCTGGAAGAAGTAGCATTTCTCCAACTTCGCATAGAGCTGGTGCTCCCGCAGACGCTGCAGGACCTGGCGGACATGCTGGAGGTGACTTTCCGGGGTCCGGGAATAGATCAAAATGTCATCCAAGTAGATCACCACAAACCGATCCAGCATGTCCCGGAACACATTGTTCATCAAGTGCTGGAAGACCGCGGGGGCGTTGGTCAACCTGAACGGCATGACGGTATACTCGAAGTGTCCGTACCGAGTGCCGAATGCCGTCTTCCACTCGTCCCCCTCTCTCACACGCACCAGGTTGTAGGCCCCTCGGAGATCAAGCTTAGTGAAGATCGAGGCCTCCCGCAACCTTTCCATCAGCTCCGGGATCAGCGGCAGTGGGTAGTGATTTCGCACTGTGATGGCATTCAGGCGCCGGTAGTCGCAACACAGGCGCAAGTCCCCCGTCTTCTTTTTAACGAAGAGGACTGGGGCCGAGAGCGGGGAGGTCGAAGGCCGGATGAACCCACGGGCCAGGTTCTTTTCCAGAAAGTCCCGTAAGGCGGCCAGCTCGGGCCCCGACATGGAGTACAGGCGTCCCGAGGGCAGGGGCGCGTTGGGCATTAGGTCCACCGCACAGTCGTAGGGTCGGTGTGGGGGCAAGCGGTCCGCCTCCTTCTCGCTGAACACGTCAGCAAAGGGCGTCAGCTCCGGAGGCAAGGAGACGTTTGGGGCAGAGACGTCCTGGCCGGCGCAGGTGTGGCGAAGGTGGTCGACACAGTGCAGGCTCGGGAACGAGATGGCGTTTCTCGACCACGCCACCTGAGGGTCGTGCGCCCGAAGCCAGGCCATCCGCAGGACCAAGGAAAAGTGCAGATCCGCCGTTACATAAAACTGGATTGCCTCCTCGTGTTCCCAATGGCGAGGCGCAAGGGCTGGGTAGCGGTTTTGATGGGCCCCGCCACGAGTTCCCGCCCATCTATAGTTTCGACCCTCAACGGAGGGTCCACTGGAACCAAGGGGACTTTGTAATGGGCCACAAAGGCCTGGTCCATAAAGTTCGTGGTGGCCCCCGAGTCCACCAGCGCGTGCGCCTGGAGCCCCTCCGACCGGTTAGCCAACAACACCCGGGTGTTCAAAATTAGGTGCCGAGGGGGCTCACAGTCCACAGCCGCCGACTCCGGCGGGGCATGGTCACGTGCCTGACCCAGAGTTTCCCCTAGGCCAGGCCTGGCCCATTTCCCGGCTGGTCACGCCGAGACTCCGGAACAGGCTTGAGCGGTCCACTCCGCTTCCGGGGACACGAGGCGGCAAAATGTCCCGCCTCGCCGCAATAGAGGCACAACCCCCCTTGACGTCTCTGCATCCGCTCCTGGGCCGTCAGTTGAGGTCTGGCTGCTCCGAGCTCCATGGGCTCCTCAGCCGTCGCCACAAAACGCTGTGCAGTCTGGAGCGCTGTCGGTGCGAAACGCGGAGGTGCCGATGCTGTTAATGGTTCCGGAAGAGCCCGACGGGGCCGTCGCCGTTGCAGGCGGGCGTCGATGCGCAGGCATTGGGTCACCAGCACGTCGAGGGTTGGTGGCGCCTCCACACGAACCAGCTCGTCCTGCATCTCGTCGGAAAGGCCGTCCTGGAAGGCGTCCATCAGCGCCACCTTATTCCAAGCCGAATCCTGGCCTAGCAGTCGGAACTCTGCAATATAGTCCTGCAGGGGGCGCTTGCCTTGGCGGAGGTCCTTGATGCGCCTCGCTGCCGTCTGCACCCGGAGGGGGTCCTCAAACATGGTGCGCAGGTGTTGTAAAAAGCCCTGAAAGTCCAGGAGCAAGGGGCTATCTTGCAACAACAGGGGCGTGGCCCATCGGGCGGCAGTGCCAGAGAGGGAGCTGATAACAAATGCCACCCGAGCCCGGTCATCCAGAAAATCCTCCGGCCTCATCGCCATAAACAGTTGGCATTGTCCCAAGAAGGCTGGAAACATCTCCTGCTGCCCAGAAAACCTATCTGGCACGTTCACTGGGCATCTCGGACGGGGAGGGGGAGGAGGTGGAGCTGCAGGAGCATTTCCCAAAGCAAGTTGGGCAGTTAGCTGTGCTACTTGCTGTTGCAGAAGCTGATTGGCCTCCAGCATCTGCTGTATCTGCTGCTGCAGCTGTTGGTCCATCATGGGTTAACAATGGAGTATGGGGTGACGAACAAGATGATCTGTCCCCGTCCCCACACACACACAAAACACAGCCAGCCGAGGGTTAAGGAAACACTTTGGAATGCACCCAGTTCTTATCTCCCACTTGGCAGCGATAGACACACCGTCTGCCAAGTGATTTTATTTCCACAAACAGAAAGCAAAGATATGAACGTTCACAAAAGTCCAAGCAGAAATAATATTCCTCCCAGCAGTTCCGGACGAGGCTTTAGTGACTATCCAAGGTTTACTTTGTTCGTCACAAAGATCCTTGACCACCACCCTCTATTATATAGTCTCTGGGGTGTGGTCCAGTGACTCAGTTCTAATCCCTAGCACGCCTCCTAAGCTGCTGCAAACGTTTATCACGCCTTCGGAGGCGTGCGTCCAGGAATGATGTTCCATTATCACTTTGATCCGAATCAGCTGTCTCCTCTCCCTCGGCCGGCACTTGAGACAATGCCAGAGGGGAGGGGCCTGGAGAGGGAGGCCTGGCTGACTCCTCTTCCTCATGCTCGGAGCTTTCTTCCTCCGATGGGACAGGCTCAGAGGGCGGGGCCACAACATGTGCATGCACAGAGGATAAAAACAGGTTACTTTCTGGTTAAAACCAGGAAATAATCACATCCAGGTGGGTGGGCGGAACCTCACGTTGCTGCCGCTACCAATTCACCTAACCACCCACCGCCGCTAGCGGTTCGCCTGAACTGGTGCGAACTGGTAGCATTTCACCCCTCTATCTATCTATCTATCTATCTATCTATCTATCTATCTATCATTATCATCTGATGCTAGTTTAGAAGAATATCAGCTTTACAACAGCAACGAGTAGATCCCAAGCCAAGCACTTAAGCTACTATTTCTGGTGTGCTGCCTATAACCCACTAGCTAACAAAAAGTGAAGTCCTCTCTTGATGCTTAAAAAATAGAACATGAATTAACCCAGCAGCGACAAGAAACATCCATTGTTATTTATTCATTGAAAGAGCTATGTGCTGTATTTAATTTGTTTGCCTCCATCAGCACATAAGCAGTTGCATGGCAACTCTAAGCTCCAGCTATACCTGGAAATATCATGGCTTTCCTAGGCTGCACGTTTATTAGGAATTGTGGATACTTGATACTTAGCAGCTGATGACATTGCAGGCTCATCCCAGCTTAAAGAAACACATCCATCTGAGATGCCTGCAGCTTTCCTAACATAGAATGAGAAAATATCCTGAATGTAGCCGAGATGGACCATTCTTACCTGACAAAAACCTGAAAAGGAACTGTTGACTAGTAAAGTGCCATCATACTTTTTGAGCAGAAGGCTGCACTAGTAGATCATGTTGAAAAACCATAGAGGCCAGTCTATTTAGCAATGCTGCCTAGATTAGCGGTTACCTTCAGAAATGTTTTATAGGGGTTTCCATGGTTTTCACGGAACACAACTGCTGTTCTTCCAGGTTCCTGTCACTTTCTGTCAGGAGGCCAATGATGTGGATTATAAAAGCTGTGGGTGAGCTTCTGTTTAGATGCTTTTCTGCCTGCATACCAAGAGAATACATCTCTAGTCATTAGGAAGGAAATTGCTCTGAATTGTCTGGCAAACCCCACCAATGCAGAAGCAATAAAATTTAACTATACCTTATATAAGCTGAATGAGAGAAAATGAATGGAGTTGAGGGAAATGTTAGGGATTTTAGGGTTGTCAGAAATATTGCCTAGAAATAATTGAAAACATAACCTTTCCACACCAACTTTCCCGTTCTTCAGGATAGAAACAATGCTCACACTTCAGTTAACTTTTTTTGCCTCACTCACATTACCAAGTAGCAATTTTTTAAATCTTTACCTCATGAACATGGTGGTGTGGAACACCAGAAATAAATCCTGCATCTTCCGCTCCATTGTCTCAGATCATACTTACTTACTTACTTACTTACTCATTCATTCATTCATTCATTCATTCATTCATTCATTCATTCATTTATTGGGAAGTATTATTTTTGCAAAAGGCAAGCCCCTTTCTAGCCTTCCTAGTCACTTGTTACCTACTGATAGTTATAGAAAATTTATATTTATTTATTTATTTATTTATTTATTTATTTGTTTGTTTGTTTGTTCAATTTATATGCCGCCCTTCTCCGGAGACTCAAGGCGGCTTACAATGTGTTAAGCAATAGCCTTCATACTTTTGTATATACCTGCTTAGTAGGGCTTGTGCCCCCCCCCCAAGCGGTGTTCTTTTTTATACAAAGTCAGCTTATTGCCCCCACAAACTGGGTCCTCATTTTACCCACCTTGAAGGGATGGAAGGAATGGAAGGATGGAAGGCTTGAGCCTGGTGAGATTTGAACTTGCAGTAATTGCAGGCAGCTGGTGTTACTTAAGAGCACTTTAGTCTGCTGCGCCACCAAGGCTCTTAATAATCTTAATATATCCTAATCCTCACATTAGTCTGGGCAGGGATTATTGTCTGTGTCTTTCCAAATCTTTTAGGCATTCCTCATAGTTGTTCTGGATGAGCCAAAATCCTCAGAATTTCTTGTAAGCAATTTTGGCAGTCTCAATTGAGTTGTCTTTTGGCACAGCTTTAAAGAAAAAAAAAACATAAATATGTGTCTCTTTTATTTAAGTCACCCTCTTTATCAACAGGCAGTCACGTAGCCCATTCTGCTTTACTCTGGAGTGAAAAATCACAAGTATGACCAATCATTGCCTTCACTTAGATTAAAATAGAAGTTTGTTAAGACAATTCTATCTCTTTACTTCAAGATTCTGTTCTTGACACAATAAAGCTAACAGGAGATAAAATTCAATATTGGTACATGGGTTTTTAGTAGTGGTTTATTTTTAACTACATTTAATTCTCCCTTACACAGGCTTCAATTCAAATGAATATAAATATTGCTTATATAGCTATAAAATATTGTTTAATCATTGCTGCTTCATTCCCCCCCACCCAAAAAACCCCCAACCCATGGAATTGTGCCCTGTTATAAAATTAAAGCCTTTGGGGTTTTTTTAAGCAGCTGATACAAAATTGATTTTATTTTTACAGTGCAGGTGTGGTCAAGGTATACACATACTGTTATTGAATATGTATGTATGAATGTATTGTTATTGAACCAAACCCTATTTATTCAATTTATTATGAATTTATTATTCAATTTATTCAATCTATGGTCATTATAAGGGTTTCTTTGACAAAGAAGTATGCTAAAATTGAAAACTCGTCAAGATTAAAAAAAAAAGAAAAAAGAAATTCAAAGAATTACCCTCTGGAATCAGTTGCCCCCAGAGATAAGGAGAATCCAAGACCTCAGTTCAGGGCCGGATTTTCCTATAGGCTAACTAGGCTTCAGCCTAGGGCCTCAAGATCAAGAGGGGCCTACATTCAAATTGTTAGCAAAATTAAAATTACACTTTCACTATAGGTGAAAGGGCCTCATAAGTGGAATAGCCTAGGGCCTCTTTTCATCTAAATCCGGCCCTGTCTCAGTGCCTTCTGCCGTGCCCTTAAAACCCACTTTTTCCAGCAAGCCGGGCTGGCTTAAGAAGAAATTTTTAAATGTTTTAATTGGTTTGTGATTTTTTAATTTTTGGGCCAAATTTATATATATATTAATTGTTTTTAATATTTGTATTTTATGTTTTTAATTTTGGCTGTACACCGCCCTGAGTCCTCAGGGAGAAGGGCGGTATATAAATTGGAAATAAAATAAATAAATAAAATAAATTTATGAGGGAAAAACTGTACAATTTAATATTTTAGCAGCCATTTAAGTGCAAGGAAATTGCCATCAGTGTAATCAGCACACTGATTACATATACTATATCCTTTGTATTTGCTTGATTAAAAACAAATGGTTTGATTCTTTCATTATTAAAACTTGTCCAGACTGTCATATTTAAACAAAAGGAAGACATTCTTGAATTTGTAGAAGTTACATAATTTGCCTTCCTTACGCTTTAAGCAAGTATAACATCAACAATCTTTTATAATTTATAAAGATAGATTATTGTAAGGTGACCAGATTTTAACATTGGTAAAGAGGGACATTGTGGGCGTGGCTTATTTTGTGGGCGTGGCTAGCTGGTCATGTGACTGGGTGGGTGTGGCTAGCTGGTCATGTGACTGGGTGGGTGTGGCTAGCTGGTCATGTGACCGGGTGGCCATGGCTATGCGTATAGGGTAAGGTGAACAGATTTTAACATTGGTAAGAAGGACACCATTGTGGGCGTGACTTATTGTGTGGGTGTGGCTTGGAGGCCATGTGACTGGGTGGGCGTGGCTAGCTGGTCATGTGACCGGGTGGCCATGGCTATGTGTATAGGGACTACTCAGAGGGCTGAAAAGTCATTTCTGACAGGTCCTCACACTTTTGACTGGTCCTCACACTTATGACCATCCTCACATTTATGCCCGTGTAGTATTCTTAACAACCATGTCACTCATTTCACAACTGCTTCTCTTCACCATGGTGACAAGATAGGGCAAAAACGTAAAATGTGAGGACAGTCATAAGTTCAAGGACTGGTCAAAAGTGTGAGGACCAGTCAAAAATAACTTTTTCAGCCCTCTGAGTAGTCCATATGCATTAAAGGATACAGCAATAGAGAGGGATGAAGGAATGGAAATTAGAGTAGGAGTGAGGGTAAGAGAGGGAGGAAGAGAGGAAGAGAAGGAGAAAGGAAGAGGAAATAGGGAGGAGAAGAAGGGGGGAAGAGAAAGTAAGAAGGAAAGAAAAGAGAGTGGTGGTAGGTTTGAGGAGAAAGATTGCTGTACAATAAAAAAGGTGAAAGGGAAGAAAGCCAACCCCAAGCAAATATAAAGATATTAAGATTAAGAATGAATTGTTAAACTTTAAAGAATAAAAGAGAACAAATATGAATAAATAGCAATAATTAGAAACACACATACAAACATGCAATGTATTTTCTTTGAACAGAATATTTGCAGTTTTGTACCTACCTTTTTTGGTGAGGAAAAAGAAAAAGAAAAAGAAAGAAATCTCTCTCTGCCTCATTTTGTCATGTTGCAGGTTTAGTTTCGCTTTCGCCTTTGTATAGCTGGGGGGGGGGGAATCTGCTCCAGGAACTTTTTGCAGCTTTTTGCAGCTAATTAACCTAGCGGAAGCTGTTAACAGGGGCTGTTTTTTCTATTTTTGCAGGCATGGGTCTATTCATTTTTTTTTAACACTGATCAGCTGTAGGTCGGCCCTTTGAAGCCCCGCGGCAAGAGTTTAAAGAGTTTTTTTTCCCTCTAGCCATCAGTGGGGATTCAGGAGGCAGAATGAAAAATCGGGACTTTTTTAAAACGCCGCGGGACACAGGACAAATTGCTCAAAAGCGGGACTGTCCCGCCAAAAGCGGGACGTCTGGTCACCTTAGATTATTGGGAAAAAACCTAGACATCTTTTCAGGTAAATGCATTAAGCATTTTCCTTCTTCTTCTTAATGAAAGTGTTAAGTATTAAGCAGGAGATTATTTTTATTCAGATACGTAATTTTTAACATGATAGCTTGATTTACTAATACATTTCTGTTATTACTCAGAAATTCATGAAACAACTATTTGAGATTTACAGAGCAATCCTGACCTAGTAGGGCTACAAACTCTGAGAACTTTCAATTTATTTATTGATTTGATTTGATTTGTATGGCTGCCCATTTCATTGCAGTGATAGGCTCCTAACAGCACATTAGATCAGTGAAAAAATTAATACCAAGCAGATAAATCACACACACACACACACACACACACACACACACAGTGCCTGTCCATGGCATCACATGTTATAGGTTAAACTTTTTATTTATTTATTTCAATTTATATGGCCACTCATCTCAAATTCATGTGGATAGTCTGGGTGAACAAACAAATGAACTCCGCTTGCTGAAATGCAGCCAGGGTTTTAAAATATTCTGAAAAGCTGGGAAATGCAGCTACTTTTTGGGGTCCAACTAAGTGCCAATCAACCGAATGCTTCTCCTGTTGAAACTTATAGGATGGGTAGAATCCATCACTGCTAATCCATTTACAATTAGCTACTGTTTTTAAATGGAAATTGAGTAATGATCACTACTGAGGATTGGACTGGACTGGATTAGATTGGATTGGAATGGGTTGGAATGGGTTGGGTTGCATCAGATTTAATTGGGATTGGATTATTGGATTATTGGGTTGGGTTGGATTGGGTTGGGTTGGATGGACTTTCCTTGAGCCCTTATCACAACTTCAGAAATGGTACAGCTGATGAAACAAATGAAACACAACCAAGCCACAGGTAATTATTTTATCGTAGCCAAGCTCATTAGAGATACAGTAATCTGGAATGGTGGATTCTGTGTTAGTATCCTGTTCACTATTATGGTCTCTATTGTACAGAATGCAAGGGAATGGCTATTATAGTGAGGATATGTAAAAAGGCAATTGTGATTTACTAGCCAATTATCAACCCAAAAGTCTTTCAAACATAATTAGCAACCTTCCTGTTAAACATATTTATAATAAAGTTACAGATTGGGTTGAGTCAGAATATTTATTAACTGATGAGCAGGCAGGTTTTATAGCTGGGCGTTTGTTCATAGGTAACACTCTACTTTTAGAGCATTTAGTGGGAAAACACACTGCTGAAACTGAATCTGACTGTTTTGATTTGTTTTGGACTTGGGTTTGATTCTATCTCTATATAAAGGATGTGGTACAAATTTAGATAAGCACTTGCTTTTGTTGATGAATAAATTGTATGAAAAAATTAAATTATTATTTTTTCATTATTTTTTTCATTATGCAGAAACCAGAAGGGTACCTCTCCATAGGGGAGTTTAGGCAGGGCTGCTTCCTGTCACCTTTATTAATTGGTTTTCATATAATTTCTATCACAATTAAGTTAAACAGCCTTCAATATCATCCGCTAAAACTAGCTGATTAACACATTGCAATATTTTGTATGGAGATTATTCAGTACTGCCAGTTCAAACACTAGTTGGTTTAAAATGAGCTTTCCTAAATGCCCAAAACTACACGTTTGGCTGCTGAATAGACATATGATTGAACAAGTTAAAATGTCAAAATATTGGGGGGTGGGGGTGAGTGGGTTTGTGATGGTAATAATATTTTGCTTTTCTGGAAGGGCAGACATTGCATTTTGATTATATTGTTCAAAATGCCTGGAAATCAGCTACAACCCTGCAACAGAGCCAATTTGGTCTAGTAGCTGAGGCACCAGATTAGCAACTGGGAGACTGTGAATTCTAGTCACATCTTAGACATGAAAGCCATTTGGGTGACTTTGGGCCAGTCATTCTATCCCAGCCCAACCTTCCTCACAAGATTGCTGTTGAGGTGAAAATAGGAAAGGAACAGTGGTGGGTTTCAACTAGTGTTACCACCGGTTAGCATCATGCGTGCGCTTTGCGCGCACAAGCACAGTATATTGCGTAACAGCTGAGATGTGGCAATCCGCTCTGCCACGCCTTTCAGCTGGGCTAAAAATAACTAAATATAATGTATGTATAATGCAGGGGTGGGCGGGAGGGTCAACCTAACCATCAGAGAGAACCAGTTTGCTCTCAGCTCACCATTGCCGCTACCGGATCGCCCAAACTGGCCTGAACCGGTAGAAACCCCACTGGAAAGGAAGGAGTGTTGTGTATGTTTGCCACCTTGAATCATTTATAAATTAATAAAAGTGGAATAAAAATAAAATATTTCCATTATTCCAGAGGAGCCCTATTTATACTCACTGCCCTTAATGTTTTCTCAGCTAAAGTTCCCAGATAGCTTTAATTGGGGGAACATCTATTGTGTGATATAGGTTGTGTGCCCTTCTCAGGACAGTACAAGCATATTTTTAAGATGTGTACTCAATAGAGTTATTTGCTATGAATCAGGTGAGATTATAGGGCTTTCCTTCCCCCTCCCCCTCCCCCTCCCTCTTTCTTTCTTTCTTTCTTTCTTTCTTTCTTTCTTTCTTTCTTTCTTTCTTTCTTTCTTTCTTTCTTTTTCTTTTTTTCTTCTAACATATGATATCACATCCCTGACACTGTTTTTGTAAGCCCATATGGCAAATAAATTCTGTTAACAGAACAGCTGTTTACATTTAGTCCAACACATAAGCTGTTAGTTATACCTTCCAACTTAAAATAACAGAAAATTAATCATGCATTCTGTGTAGTACATTTCTCTAGAGCTTAAATGTTTAGTATTCACTAAGGAGAATTTTTTTTTAAAATTTTATTAAAACACAGATGTATTTCAACTTTAAAAAAGCAAAAATCATATAAAATGAATATTAGTTTTTTTTTTCATGACACAGCACCTGCATACATAAAAGATTAACATATTTTTATATTAAGGCTCATCATGTATTTGCTTTACTGATCTACCTGAACAACATGCAAGTAAGAACTGATAGCTCAAATGAGTTATATAATATTCATTTTTACAAGGGCCCCCCGCTTAGTAACCACTATTTCAGTGACCATTTCAACTTACAACAGCATTGAATGAATGGTACTTACAACAGTTTCTCAAAGTTTTGGGCATCCTATAGTCATTCAACCACATTTTGCCACCTTCCTTTCTTGCCAGCTTCCTATAAGCAAAATCATTGGAGAAGCTGGCAGGATGTAGCAAAAGGTGACCATATGACCTATGGTGATTCACTTAACAACAGCAACAGGAAGTGCTAGAATTTCCATGCTAAGCAGCATGATTACAAATTCTGATCCCAATCGCCATAGTTAATGGTATGTGGGAAGGACTTTGGGAGACAGTACAATGAGACACAACTAAGAGAATAGTCAGATAACAGGCAACTTAGCTCTCAGCAGAAATATGGAAATTAAAGACCCTCCCTAGTTTCTTGGGCTGTAAAGGAAATGTTGGAAGAGATGTACTTTCAAACTTGCAAGATTCTGTTAAAGTAACCTAGATTTGACTCATCTGGTGGCACTTCCTTTCTGGTCTGCTATGTAAGGCTGACATTAACTGAAAACTATTTGTATACCGTTCCTAAACTAATAATACTTAAGTGTTCATGCCTCATACTGACTGTATTGGCTGAGAATTTGAATCTTTTTTTCAAGTTGTAAAATACATCTACTACATTTGTAAATCACCTAGATTATTTTAGGTGAAATGGGTGGTATAGAAATGTGACGAATGAATGAATGAATGAATGAATGAATGAATGAATGAATGAATGCAGTTATAGTCTCTTGAGACAGATTTATATATAGTATGCAGGATCATATTCCTACATCTGAAATTTAACTTCTTTAACAACTATTTTGTGCTTTCCAGATGTTTGCCTATCTAGAAACTAACAAGAAATTAAAATGCTTGTGTTTAAGATGATGTTTCCTGGCTCTGAGTTCCATTGTCTAGGGTAAGAATTTAAGTTTGCTTTCGATCACATTAGCTATTAGCTCTATTTTCATTTTCATTTTCTTGGCCTTTGATGAAATTGTTTTTCTATACTTGATTCATGGACATTTTCATCCAAATTAACATCTGTTGTCCTCTTTTATAAATCCAGTACTTCTGAACAATTCTCAATTCTTTAGTCTTTTCCACCTTATGGAAAAATTTTACATATGCATATCATGATATGAAATTGTGATATGGATATGAATATAGAATATTCAACCTTCAAGGAAAAGACTTCAGGAAAAAAAACCAACTTCTTGTGAATCTGATTATTCTGGCTGGAGATAAATGGTATTAATAAGGTACAGCTGGAAAGTATGGGCTTACATGAATGAAATAGGGGCAGGGCAAATGATGGGACTTAGATATTTGTATCACATATCCTGATATTTTTAAATAATTGCTCCCTTGTGCCAGTTTTAAAATGATGCATGTGTGGCCATGTTGAGCTCCTTGTGGTTTGCTATAAATGCCACTGAAAAAGAAGTTGCAGAAGCTTCTGATCCAACAAGCCTTCCCTCCGGTATCAACTGTTGGGAAACAATATGGTTTTATATATTTATATTTTTCCACTACTGAAAACTTGCTTATCTCAAATTTTGGATGACATCTCTAAAGTTGAGGTGTCTTGAGTAAGAGAGCTTCTAATCCTTGATTGTCTCCTGATTTACAAAAAAAAAACAAAACAAAAAAAAAACAGGAAGAAACATATTTGTTTTCTTTCCATGCACCACTTTATAAAGTAATATATGGATGTCTTTATATTTCAAGACTAATCATAAAAGGGTCATGGTTCTCCATTCCTGGTCTAAGCCAAAAATATAACTGCCCCTATACCCCCAAGGGCCTAAACAGTCTAAAGAGGTGTAAAGATATGCTGCTCACCTGTGATACCCCCAGATGGGTTAGGATTGCAGCTGAAAAACTGTGAGTGGCTTCTCTGAATGGAAGATATAGGTTGGCATGGCCTCACTTCCTTTCACTTTCCCATCAATGCTTGCAACAGGAAGTGACTAGACAAGAAAGGGGAGTAAATAATAATCTCTGAACATTTCTTTTTGAAAGGAATAGGTTGCATCAAGGGTGGGTTCTACTTACCTTTACAAGGGGTTTGCAAGGGGATTGTGCGCAAGCTCTCGCTTTGCTCGCACGCGCACCTTGCATCTGTGCATGCAGAGAGTGCTGATGATGACATCCGAGGTGGGAGGGTGGGGCCTCCCGCCAGTTTTACTATCAGTTCTTGTGAACCGTTCTGAACCGGGGGCAACCCACAAGTGGGTTGCACCTACTTTGGCCAGAAAGGTCAAGATTGCCAAATTTACCTATTAACTAGTTAAACAGAAAGAAATTAATGTTCTGGGGACACAAAATTTAAAGTCTCAGACTTTCAGTTCCCAAACCAGAGTCATGTGTTACCCAGTCAAGTTTTGTGACTGTAGAAGCAGAACCATAAATTCATGGTGCCAAATTTTCATACAAACCCTAGAACTGGACTTTAAACTGGGAGCTTCTGTGCAGACCCTAATGCTAGGCTGTGAAAATTGGCCACCGCTGAAGTATTTCTGCTGTCATTAGTGAGGAGTTCTTGACAGCATGTAACAGATTTGAGTATTATCTTGCTTGATATGTTGTTTTTTTTAATGTTATGCTTTTAAATTTGTTTATTTGAGTTAGTAATAAAGCTTAAAAGCTCTTTATTCACTAGTGTGCTTATTGTTCCTGGATTCAAAAGAACGAATTACCCGGGCATCTCATCATTGCCTTGAACCTTGGCAAAACACTTAGGTTTCTGAATTCTTCAGTCCCTGGAAATCCTCAAGGATACACTTTGCAGGCAAGCTTTTTTCCTCTTTGAATATGCTTATTATCTTTTTCTCTTTATTTACTATTGTTGTTCAAGGCCCTCTATTTTATCAACTTATATTAATTAAACTACCAACTAGCATTTGTTGAGAAATGTCTAGGAGAGAGATTCTAGAATCATGAAGCTTGACAGTGTTGGCAAAATATTTTGACATATTCCCAGATATATAGCTGGTGAAAGTAATATATGCTGGCCTCCTAGAATTATAAGAAATAATTCTGTCTTTGTATAATTAATATAAATACTGTAATGTTTTCCCATGATTAATTCCAAGAATTCCACCAAAATTCCAACTGAACTATAATATGTACCCTGAACGGGAAAACAAATCTTTTGTGTCTGTTTATTTTTGCTGAAGAATATAAATAACCAACTAAAATACTTTGCAATTTCTTATACTGGAACACTGTTTCATCCTCTCTCTAAAAGTGTGTGTGTGTGTGTGTATACACACATACACACACATATATTTTTAGAGAGGGGATGAAACAGTGTTCATATATATATATATGAAACTCAGAAGACTTAAACCCTTCCAGTAGTGTCCACAGTCATTTCAGTGTAAGTTTATGACTTGAAAAATATTGCAGAATTCAAGAATTGAATCACTGAGCCCATCACTTTAGCTGTCAGTGTTTTAAATGGGTTCATAAAACAAATCTTTTTAGTAGATAGACTTGCATAGAACAGTTAAAACTATCAATTCCTTTGTCAGTTTTATCGAAATGTATCCCAGTAGTACTGAGAACTTAGGTGCGGGGAAAGATCTTTTGCAGTTAAATATCTGTATAGAACTGCTAAACAGGACTGAAGTATTTATTGGTCTAAATCAATAAGATATTTATAGTGATGTTTTTGTTTCTTGAAACTCTTTTTTTCCCCATGCAGTTGACAGCTTGTTTGGATGTGCTTATCTTTCCACATAATAAATGCCAAAAAATAAGGTGGGGAACACAATTACTTCAGAGACAGCAATATAGGAACATCAGAGATTTTATTATTGTTGTTAGGAAAGTAAAAAATAGAAAGACGGGAAATAATATTTTGCCCATCAGAGCAGGCCAAATATCCTGTTACTTTTCTTCATAGCAGAGTCTACAGAAATTTGTTGTATATATGCATGTTATTTCTTCCAAACTTCAATTCATTTTCATACATAAAAATACCAAATTTATTTCATTATTCATTTCAAACATTTTTCATTACATTCATTGAAACTCATCTGCCTGAAAGCTCCTTGGAAAAAAAGAAACCTTGCAAAAAAGAAAGAAAGAAAGAAAGAAAGAAAGAAAGAAAGAAAGAAAGAAAGAAAGAAAGAAAGAAAGAAAGAAAGAAAGAAAGAGAAAAAAAGAAAAGAAAAGAAAGAAAAGAAAGCTTACATTGGCAATTATTATTTTTTTATGGGGTGGGATAGTTGACATTATATTTACTCACAATCACCAGTATACAGTGGTATCCAAAGCAAGATGGTTGGTGAACTGGAACAATCAAACTTCTCCCTCTTTTGTGCATGTATACAATTCATAGACAAAAGAGGCAGAGCTTTGACTGCTGCTTGCCTGCCATTTTGACTTTTCTACACCCCTTGTCCCCACTTTAGAAGCATTTTTAAGGGATAATGTCACTTCTAGGCCACGGTAAGTAAATTCAGAAGAAGTCAGTGAAAATGTATCAGATCAGGAAAGACCCCGCCCTACCATTTCTATATCTCTACTTAGAAAAAAAAATGTCCATATCTTCAGACATCAATTTCTGAACAAATGAATGGTATACATTATTTTTAATTTAGTAGGTAAAACTTTTCATGGAATGTACACCGAGAGACGGTAATCTTGATTTATAAGCATGGAGCTTAGTATTCCATTTTGGGGCTCTATAAAGCTATTATTTCTAATCTGTTGTGTCATACTATGAAGGGTGGCATGATGACAACCTGTGTTACTTCTTACAAACTTTTTGCCAGGTTGGAACAATTCCAATATGAAGAGGAGGTAGATGAAGGGAGGGGATGTTGGATTCAGTGATCGACACATCTGTTCTTAAATCAGAGTGATCCTTATAAATACCGGTAGGCTACATCTGGTTGCAACAAATAGACTGAAAAAGAATCTTAAAAGCTGATAATTCTACTTCCTTGCAACCCAACTCAACTTGTTTCTTGCCCTGAGTGGCTGTGTTGGACGTGAATTGCATTACTCAGTCTAATACCTGCTTTATTTTTTGAATAAGCTTTTATTTAGAAACTAGGCTTGCATCTATTTCTGTTAAAAGATATAACTGTGCATAACCCATGGTTACATGTTGCTTGATGATGATTTAAATACTAGACAATTTAAACTATCTTGCAGGTAGTATGTCTATATGCACTATATATTGGATGAACTTCTCTAGAGGATTTTGACTGAGTTCAAAACTGTAATAAAAACACTAGAGGAGGGACCCAAAGCAGAGGTGAAATCCAGCAGGTTCTGACAGGTTCTGGAGAACCGGTAGCAGAAATTTTGAGTAGTTCAGAGAACTGGTAGCAGAAATTTTGAGTGGTTCAGAGAACTGGCAAATACCACCTCTGGCTGGCCCCAGAGTGGGGTGGGAATGGAGATTTTGCAATATCCTTTCCCCAGGAGTGGGGAGGGAATGGAGATTTTGCAGGATCCTTCTCCTGCCATGCCCACAAAGCCATGCCCACCAGACTACACCATGCCCACCAAGCCACGCCCACAGAACCGGTAGTAAAAAAAAGTTGGATTTCACCATTTACTCAAAGGTGTTTTTCAAAAGGTAATTGGACTTTCTTATATTTTTCCCCTTGAAAACTTTTTGCTTCTCATCCAGGCATGCTTCTTCAGTTCTTATCCAAGAAGCTTCTTGGATGAGAAATGAAAAAATTTCAAGATAAAAAAAAAAAAAAAAAACCTCAAGAAAATCCAGTTGCCATTTGGAAAAGCACCTTTGGGACAACCTGGAGGGTATGACTTTTACCTTTAAAAAATTAATAAATCCAGTAAGCCTAAAGTTTAAGGAAGTGCAAGTATTAATCATACCTTTTTTACAGTCCATACATGAACACAGTCTATTAAATTTCCCCAATTAAGCAAGGTTGTTAATATTTCTGTAATATAAAACTCTATAAAGAAAGAAATGTGCACCCAAATCTTTCAGCGGCAGAGTTAAGTTTTTCATCATTTCAGGGGAAGAGGCAGTATAACATTTTATAGCAGAAAAAAAATGACTTGTTTATTTGTTGTTGTAATAGCCATTTGTCATGCCTGCATCCCTATACAATGCTATTCAACCCCCATCCCCTCCTTTCTTCTGGGAACTATCAGACAGAAAAGGCAACATTTGAAACTGATTGCTAATTAGCTTCACCCTGGCACCCTATTTTGTTTAAACTGCATTAAATGAATCACATCTTATAATTCCACCATAAACTATTAAAATGAAATTATACTTGAAGCTCTTCAGCATATGAATGAGTCAAATTTTGTCACAGGAAAGTAAACATATTCGCTTTGATTCATGATGGCAAGAGAGAGTTGCTTGGCTATAGTTTTCCAATATCGATATCGATATTCCAATGTAATATTGTTACATTGGTTTATCTGAACTAGAAAAGTGTGCATATGTTTTTTTAAAAAACATAGAAAGCGATGGTAATTGTATGGAAGATCTCAGAGGAGTAAGTTTCATATTTTCTCTGAAATAATCCTTTTCTTATCTGTCAGTTTAATATCCATGCACCCGGGTGTGTTTCCAACTTTAATTGTGCTCAGGGGAACGTATCAGTGTCACTGTGGTTATAAGCATGCCATGATCTGTGTGTGATTTCTCTGTATCTAGTGTGGTCCCATTTTCAAACTAAGCAGGTATGAGGCATCAGATTGTTAGACCAGTTGAAGCTCACTCCTCAAAGATTTTGTTGGCTAAGAAATTGGTTCATGCAGTGCTTCATTAACAAGAAGAAAAACTTGATGGATAGCTATGCTCCTAAATCCAATAAATAAAATGACTTGACTACTGAATACTTGAATTTCTGTAACTTGTTAAGAAGGAAATTTGTTCTTTTTAAAATATTAATTGGGCTTCAACTAACATTTTCATTACATGGGATCAGTGGTGGGTTGCTCCCGGGTTCTCAAGAACCGGTAGCAAAAAAAATTAATAGTTCGGAGAACCGGTAATAAGATTGGCTGGGCACGTCCCTGAACCGGTTCCCAGCCTGTTCGCTGGTCGCTTACTCCGCCCATTCCCAATCTATGCTGCCTCCTGAGTCCCAGCTGATGGCTAGAGGGGAAAAAAACTGTTTAAACTCTTGCCGGGGGGGGGGCTTCAAAGGGCCGCCCTACAGCTGATCAGTGTTAAAAGAACACAAATGAGTAGACCGGTGCCTGCAAAAATAGAAAAAACTTCCCCTTTCAGATTCAGCATAGGTTAATTAGCACAAGTTGATTAGATCGGCCTCCCGACTCTCAGCTGATTTGCTCTCAGCTGTTTTGCGCAGGGCTCTGTTCTGTTGCTAGCTGCAAAGAGTCCTGGAACAGATTTTTTTTCCCTAGCTATGCTGGAAACTGAAAGTAAAGCAGGGTCTTTGCTGCAACATGACAAAATGAGGCAGAGAGAGATTTCTTTTTCTTTTTCCTCACCAAAAAAGTTAGGTGCAAAACTGCAAACAATGGGAAATTTAGGGCAAAAGAGGAGCGTTCAAGATTTTAAAACACAAAAGAAAAAAAGTTCTATTTAACTAGGGAATTGTAATAATTGAGATACTATTAATTGTATATTGTGTTGAAAGCAGAAATGGTTAAATTGTGGTTTGGAGGAATATATGGGGGAAATTATTTGGTTTATTATTATTGGTAAATATAATTAATTGATTTGTAAGAAATTGGATTGCATGGAAATAATTGGAATATTCATGTTCATATAGATTAATATACCAAAAAATAGTTATATAATTGATTTACAAATGTTGAATTTGTATTAAACAACTGTAATATTACATAATTAACCAATGTGAGGATGGATATAAAAATAGATGGCGATGGGAAGGGATATAATATAGAATAGAGCAAATTGAATTTGATTAAGATTAGATATGAGGATGAAGGGTAATATTGGTTTTTTAAAAAAATAGATGAGGAATAAATATAGCAAAAAGGAAATATAGAAATTGTAAATTTAATTGAAATGACTAAACACTGTTTAAATTTGTGAACCGGCCAAATACTCTGTTCAAAGAAAATACATTGTATGTTTGTATGTGTGTTTCTAATTATTGCTATTTATTCATATTTATTCTCTTTTATTCTTTAAAGTTTAACAATTCATTCTTTATCTTAATATCTTTATATTTGTTTGGGGTTGGCTTTCTTCCCTTTCACCTTTTTTATTGTACAGCAATCTTTCTCCTCAAACCTACCACCTCTCTCTTTTCTTTCCTTCTTACTTTCTCTTCCCCCCTTCTTCTCCTCCCTACTTCCTCTTCCTTTCTTCTTTTCCTCCTCTCGTCCTCCCTCTCTTACCCTCCCTCCTACTCTAATTTCCCTTCCCTTTCTTCATCCCTCTCTATTGCTGTATCCTTTTATGCCTATGGACTACTCAGAGGGCTGAAAAAGTTATTTTTGACTGGTCCTCACACTTTTGACCAGTCCTCAAACTTACGACTGTCCTCACATTTTACGTTTTTTTGCCCTATCTTATCACCATGGTGAAGAGAAGCAGTTGTGAAATGAGGGACATAGTTGTTAAGAATGCTGCATGGGCATAAATGTGAGGATGGTCATAAGTGTGAGGACCAGTCAAAAGTGTGAGGACCTGTCAGAAATGACTTTTTTCAGCCCTCTGAGTAGTCCCTATAAACATAGCCATGGCCACCCAGTCACATGACCAGCTAGCCACGTCCACCCAGTCACATGACCTACAAACCACACCCACAAAATAAGCCATACCCACAGAACCGGTAGTAAAAAAACTTAGAACCCACTCCTGCATGGGATGTATTTAAATATTTATTATGGAATCCATTATTCCTTGATTCATTAAAAAAAGACTCCGAAATCTAAATTTATACCAGCAAAACAGATAGTTAAGAGTTTAATTTTGTTAGAAACCGCACAACCATTTTGTTATGTTAGAAACTTCACAGATGAACCATATCAAAGTTTCACAGAAACAGTTTAAAGCAGTTTATATTTGGAACAATCTGATTTTTTTGAAATATATGAAATAGAAATATTGAGAAGAAGGAAGAAAGCTAGGGAAGTGGGGCCTACTGTTTGAAACCATGAAGTTTATTTCTGGAATCTATGCTGATGATGATTTTATTTACTGAAACAGAATATTTTAATTAATATTTTTCTAGTTTTTATATTCTACTTGCTAATTTATTTGTACAGTCAGTTACATCAATAAGACTGTTTTATAAGTAATAATGAATTATTATTCATTTTAAAAAACATATTGAAATGAAAGATATTCTCCAGGAATATAAAAATATATAAGCAAGAAAATTCTGAGACCTGGAAATTCAGAAATGTCCCTGGACTAGATGGATGCTTTGTCAAATAGTATAGATTTACCTTAACTTTTAAGATTTATAATAATACACTTAATGTCTCTATATTTTTCATTGCTTTATGAGGCCTATGTCAGAGTAATATTGAAGTCAGAGAGAGATTATACAAGATTAGTTGTCTACATGTAAACATCTTTTGTAATATGAATTTTGTATTATTAACACTATCATTAGCTAGGACACTAAAATGATTACTAAGGAAAGTAATAAAACCCATAATACATTCATCTCAATTTGCATTTATAAAAAAGATATGATGCAGGATAATCTTGGAATTTTCTTAGACATCTAAGAGAAATAACAGCAGAGGGATTATTTTTGTTTGCTTGTTTCTACAAGATGACAATGGCAACTGGGCACTCCATTCTTACTTTACTTTTTCATTGCTTGTTTTCCTTTACTGTTTTCCTAATGGATATCTTCACTCCCTAATAATGTAGGGTTTCGAACACTAATATTTTCAACAGTTTTATAATGTGGGAAAGAAAAAGCAACTTAGAACCAGATCCTCCAAATTGACTTAACTCTTTTAACCAATTGAAAGTAGATGAATTATTACCAGCAAAAGAATATGTGACAATCCAACTGATTTAAATAATTCAAATTATCAGAATTTTGCTAATAGATATTGCAGCAAGAATCTTTTTTCTAATGTTCATAATGATTTACATCCCACTTCATCCTCTTTACAAAAATTAATACTTTAGAGATGATGTTTCATGGTATAGCAACATCCTATATACGTGTACCGAATTCTCGGTACACGAAGTATGCCATAAATTAGGTAAAATAGTTCAACATAGATAAAACAATTTACTGAATAAGTATTCTATGAATGATTTTGTGGCTAAATAGTATCTTTTAATCTGAATCAGAAATCTGACAGCTATATTTGAGCAGATGGCAACAATCAGTATGAAATTAGAGAAATTGAAAGCTGTGTTTCACAGTTTTGGCAAGCTATGTAGTAAAGCCCTGATATGACCTGCCATCTCACCCCATATACATTCCTGATTGCTAACAATAACACTGAACCTATGAAAAAGTCTAGTAGCACCCTTCTGACGAATAAATTTTATTAAAAGTCATCTACTTTCATGAGCTTTAGCTTATGCCTTTTAATAATATTTGTTAGTCAAAAAAAAAAAAAGTTACATTAGAGTCCTCCTGATTTTTACCATACACTGAGCCAGATTTAGACAAAGGCCAAGTAGGTGCCAAAGCTTAAAAGCTGCCAATGCATTCGTCCTTCTAAATCATTCTAAAAATGGGAGATAGTACTACCATCAATCAATGTGGTCCTTGAGATAGTGTTGCTAATACAGCTGTCTTTCTATAATTAACCTCTGAGTAACATTAGACTTCTCTTGAAAGGAAATAAGAAGAATTCCAATCTTTAGAAAACAGACCAACTCATGTTAAATATTGCATATGACAGGATCAACTGCGGGAAGTGGTGATCTAAAAGTTCCACTGCTTATTGAGCCTGGCTAGATGGCTCAGTGGCTAAGACGCTGAGCTTGTCGATCGGAAAGGTCGGCAGTTCAGTGGTTCAAATCCCTAGTATAGGTCTCCTGCATGAGCAGGGGGTTGGACTAAATGACCTCCAAGGTCCCTTCCAACTGTGTTACTGTTAAGTTAACTTTTCCATTGCAGAAAATATTCTATTGATCTCAAGGAAATGGTGTAGCTCCAGTTTCAAGCCAAACTGGAAAAGTAAGGAAAAATGTTTGTTAACATTCCCAGCTATGTTGCCAGTAAGATCCTGAGTACCTTCCTGGCAACTTCTGATATATTCTCCCAAGGGAAAAAATAAATTGTTATTTCATATAAAACAACAACAACAACAACAACAACAACCACCCACAGTACTTCAAGTTCTAGCCACAGTCATTTACTGATTCTCAATGTTTCCCCTAGGCAGAACAACCCCTAAATTACTCTTCTGCCACTTGTAGAAACAAAGCCCAAGTGGTCAAACTTGCAACCAAAAGGAATAATGTCTTGGCACATTTTAATACAACCTGCTGAACATCTCTGGGCTATTCCAAGAGAGGAATGAATGGCTCTTTTAGCAAGAATTGAAGTTTTCAGACAAGAAACAGTATCTATGCAATGCAAAATACAATGATCTTATGTGAACGTTTGCAGAAAGTTACTATAAATGTAATTAGTCCAATAAAAGAAGTCCTGTCCAAGTCAAATCAATGCCCTACACTGTTTATCAAGAGTTTTAAGCCAGTAATAATGAGAAAATGAAAGAATACATTCAATCTCAAAGAACAACAAAATTACATTTTGATGGAAATACAGTAGAATGCCCTATAGAAAGATACTTTATAAAATGGAATTAAGAAGTTTGAAAAAGAAACTACTGATTATATTTCATGCACATAGTATAGGTGAGGAAATATAAAATAAGCACTTTGCTATGGCTATATGCTTCCAATTCAGGTTTTGTCTTATTATAGTTATTAATATGTATCTTCTTCCCTAACCATTAATATGTGAAAAATAATGATATGAATTAGAAATGCTTGCGACATCACTAACAGAATAGATGCCAAAGTCCTTGGTAATACTAATTGGAAAATTTAATGCCAGAATTTATATAAATGACAATGTACTATATACTTCATGATTACTCCTACTCTGTTTTCAACCCAAAGGCAATTCTCTCTTTAACATGCAGTTCTAGAGATAAAGTAATTAATTTTGCTGGGTGATGCATGACTAAGACAATTAATAACTTAGATTTGATTATTTAAAGTGATACTCTGGACACCAATTTTCTTAGAGTTTTCTGGGATGCCTTTGGAGAGAAAGTTGAAACATTACATCTTCCTGTGGAGCGATCAATATGATCCTTTATTTTTGAGCTGGGATGTCCTTGTTTAGTGGTCATTTTCCTTGAAATGCACATCTGGATTTAAATAACAATACTTGTACTCCACAACTTATAACCATTCATTTAACAACCGCTTGAAATTACTGGCACTAATAACAGTAACTTACAACCAATATTTGCATTTTCAGTTATTACAGCATCCCCCGGTCATGTGATCAAAATTAAGGTGTTTGGCAACTTATTTAGAACAGTTGCACCATCCTGGGGTTATTTGATTTCTATTTGCCACTTTCCCAGGGCCCTTACTACAAGAAAAGTCAATGAGGGAAGCTGGGTTCATTTAACAGCCATGTGATTTGCTTAATGACCACTATGATGTGCTTAATGACTGCAGCAAAAAGGTTATAAAATTGGGCATGACCCACTTAAAACAATTGCATCACTTAGCAATAGACGTTCCAACCCTAGTTATGATTGTAAGGTGAAGACTACCTTTAGTATACCTATTAAAATTTTCTTTGTATCGGATAGTCATCAAACCCATCTAGTTGAATAAAATAAATCAAGAAGATGGGGGGGGAAGCAACTCTGGTAATACATTTGATTTGTAGAAAATAAATAAATAATTTATTACAGTCATAGACCAGAACAAATAAAAACACTCAATAAATATACAATTAAAAATTCTAGTATAAAGTAATAAATAACAACTAAAATCTATGATAAAATCCAGTCTGTCAATTATACATGATCTAACTATACCAAAGTTACAATCCATAAACTGTGAGGCCCGTAGCCAGTTAAATACTAAAAGGGAAAGGAATAAGCAGTGCAAAGGGTTTGTCACATTTGTTGTATAAAATAGCAATGGTGGATTAGACATGTGTTTACAACAAATCCCCGGTGCTGCTGTGCAGAATCCACCACCTGTGCTGTAGTTATGGACTTTTCATCCTTAAGCAGCCACTGGAGATAATGGCCATGATACCTAGCAATTATTGGAAGAATATGTTTTTTTCAAATCTCTCTGTAAAAGGAACATTGAAGGAGTATGTGACCAAAAATCTCCACCTCTCCTGAGCCACAGGAACAGAGTCTTTCAGTCAATGGCATCTTTTTATACTTGCCGTACAGAACGGCCAATGGAAGAGCATGGCACAATCAATTCAGGGTGAAGTACCACCAGTACGCTGATGACACCCAGCTGTACATCTCCACCCCAGACCACCCCAACAATGCCCTTGAAGTGATGTCCCGGTGCCTGGAGGCCAGATTTGGATGGGGAGAAACAGGCTCAGGCTCAACCCATCCAAGACCGAATGGCTGTGGTTTCTGACGTCCCAATATAGTCAGCTGGTGCCATCGCTGACTATTGGGGGCAAATCATTGGCCCCCATGGAAAGGGCTTGCAACTTGGGCGTCCTCCTGGATTCACGGCTGTCTTTAGAAGAGCACTTGATGGCCGTGACCGGGAGGATTTTTCATCAGGTTCGCCTGATCCACCAGTTGTGTCCCTTTCTAGATCGGGACTCCTTACGCATGGTCACTCATGCCCTCGTTACCTCCCATCTGGACTTTTGTAACGCTCTCTACATGGGGCTCCCCTTGAGGAGCACTCGGAGGCTCCAACTGGCGCAGAGTGCGGCTGGTGACGGGAGTGACGTGGTGCTCCCATGTAACACCTCTCCGGCGTGAGCTGCACTGGCTCCCGGTGGTCTTCCGAGTGCGCTTCAAGGTTTTGGTTATCACCTTTAGAGCGCTCCATGGCTTAGGACCTGGTTATTTACGGGACCGCCTGCTACCACCAATAGCCTCCCACCGACCAGTACACTCTGATAGAGAGGGGCTCCTCCGGGTGCAATCGGCCAAACAATGTCGACTGGCGGCCCCCAGGGCGAGAGCCTTCTCTGTGGGGGCACCTACTATCTGGAACGAGCTCCTCCCGGAGATACGGAGGATCCCGGATCTGCGTACCTTCCGTCGTGCACTCAAGACTTTCTTATTTCATCAAGCTGGCCTGACCTAAGTCTTTCCCCTTTTTAAATGGAAATTTTAAATTTGGTTTTAAATTATTGGGGTTTTAAACTTGTCCAGCCAAATTATTTAATTCGTTTTATTTTATTTTAAATTTTGTATTTATATGTTTTATTCTATGGCTGTTCACTGCCCTGAATCCTTCAGGAATAGGGCAGTATATAAATTCAATAAAATACAAAAATACAAACACAAATACAAATTTGTGAGAATATTCTCACAAATGAAAAATCACCTGAAAGAATTTAAAAACTATATTGCACATTAATTACCAAATTTAAATATCCATCTACCTGTAAAACTGAACAAAGCTTTACTAAATGAAAACCGTAATCATGATTTAATAACGAACGAACAAAAGCAAAGAACTATTTAATTGAAGACCTCAGTTTGCATAACAGTTGTCCATTATAAAATAGACAAAGCAGTATAATTTTTTACTTAAAACAGGGTCAAAAGGAAAATGTTTGGCCTTGAAAAGAGGCATATTTAGAACAGAAGAATTTTGCCAGCTAGAACAGAAAACCATAAAAAGCAGAATTTACCAACTTCTGATGCCTCTATTAAAATACATAAAGAAAAATTATAACATGAGACTTAAAGGGGAAAGTAATCTACTTATATTATCTGTTGACACCCTATAATTTGCATCTCAAATAATGTAAGCCTCCAAAGTTGACCTCTACAACTTATAAATGGAAAAAGACCACACTGATAAATTAAAAATGATTGCAGGCTGCAAAGGACTATCTGGCTTGCCAGTCCAGTAGAATAGTGGCAATGCTCAGGGTTGGAGTAGTAGAATAGTGGCAGTCTTTTGTCTTTGGTTGGGGGGAGTGGCAGTAGCAGCAGTAAACTTAGTTGTTTTGGGGTTGTTGTTGTTGTTGTTTATGTTGGTTGTCTGAAACGGGTTGTTTGGCAGGCTGCAGGCTGTGGAGGCCTGTTCTAGAAATTCTTGTTCATGTTGAAATACAATCTAATCTGCATATTTTCTACCTCTACTTCTGTAAATCTAGGGAAGCCTATGGGCTAAATTTCTGAGCAAGGATGATTCCCCTCAAGCAGGGGTGGGTTCTAAAATTTTTTACTACCGGTTCTGTGGGCATGGCTTATTTTGTGGGCGTGGCTTGGGGGTAATGTGACTGGGTGGGCATGGCCAACTTTTTTTTTTTAACTTTTACTTTTAAAAGCATTAAGAGGTTGCAAAAAACAATGCTTTTAGAAGCTTCTGACAATCAGGCAAATCTGCTGGGATCACCAGAAGCTTTTAAAGGGATCTTCTGGAAGTCCCAATCATCGGAGATCCTGGCCCCCCCACCCCAAACAAGCCAATCCATAGGCTCGGATTCCCACCCACCCCCCTCTCCTTGTGAGCCACACAAAACGCGTGTGGAGCATCGGAATCCTCAACTCACACCTGATTTTGCAAAAGCCCAGTTGGATAGTAAACCCCCCCCACGCACCCACCCTCCCCACTCCCTCCGCTGGTTCCCTGGTGGCGTAGGCGCAGCAGCCCTGGCTGGGGAAAGGAGGTGCTGGCCGTGAGGCCACTTTGCAAAGGCGCACCTGCACTGCGCGGCACCTCCTGTGCTCTCACCTGTTGGATCTGCCCGGATGCCATCTCTGCCGTCACCGCTGCAGCCACTGGAGCCCATCTGGCGCTGGCAGGGAACTTTTTAAAACTTGGCCCGGCCCCATGGAGAAAATGTGGCGTGCTGGGCCAAGGGCCGGGAACCGGTTCGGGGGCATGGCCAACCAATCTTATTACGGGTTCTCCAAACTATTAATTTTTTTTACTACTGGTTCTTGCGAACCCGGGCGAACCAGGAGCAACCCACCACTGCCTTCAAGGGTTAAGGTTAAATATTTTAAGGGAAATATTTTCTGGAGCCTTTTGTCCTATGGAATTTTTGTAGTAGTTAGCTGTAAGGAAAGAAAATGAAAGAATGTATTTCCCCTGCCTTCAAAATATCTAACTACTCCAACTCCCCACTCCCCCCCAAAAATGTAAAAACTCCTTTGAATTTCTAGGTGAAGTGACTAACTGGATAAAGTAGTATTAAGAGCTCAGTTTAACTTTGTTTTGCCAAAATCAAGCCTTGCCCTATTTCCTTCTAGGATGTTTTTCTCTAAGGCATAATTAACAACTTAGATGGCTCTATCCATGGTTCTTTTCTTGTTCACACATCTTCATGTGGCAGATTTTTTCTTTAAATTTCTTTTCCTTGCTCTTATGTTCTTCATAAATACTGAATATTATTTTAAAGATATATGAAATACCAATTTAGGACTTGAGGATTATAATCTAGTAATATGTCTTGGAAGGCTTAAACTTTCTCAGAATTATAAACCAACAGGTGCCTAACATACCATTTTGTTGCTCCATTAGCTGAATGGGGAAGGCATTTTCCTTGTTTTGACCTTATTCCAATAAGTCAAGTTGTGAGGGAAAAAGAGGTAGGGACAATACATAGTACATGAAGACAATAATTGCCACATCACCCTATTCTGTCTTGGTTTGGTGCAGCAGATCATCTGAGAGGGGAACCACATTTATAGATTCCAGAACTATAACATTCTGGGAAGATAGCCCAGAAAAGATGATACAGTAATTGGTTCTGAAGAACCAAATAATTTTACCCCCTTTTAAATAGTCATTCACTTCTTTATAATGAAGAAGTAGCTAGAATTCCATTATTTATAATGCAACTTGGCAAGCTATTTTGTTCATATATTACATTTAAATTATCATTGAGTAGGGTAAGAATCTCTCCATGGACTGAAGGAGATTGTTAAAATATGGAGTACACACTTCCATCAGTTTTTGCTATGGAGAAATAAATGTTGTGGGAAAACACTAGGAAAAAAATATTTTTAGAGAAAACAACAATTGTATTTTGTAGGAAACTACCAGGTTTTTAAAAAAGATACAGATCTTCCTCAGTCTAGAAGAAAAGAGGGACATATTATCATTTTCTTCTGTAATATCTGATAGAGGAAACTGGGGAAAAAAGCAGAGAAATAGATGGAAAAGAAGAAAAAATAACCACCACAGTGAAGTTGTATCATAAAATTACAAAGCTACATATACACTTTTAGAAAATAATCTGTAGATAATCTGTAACTGGATTTTTTTTTTTTTTTTTTTGGTAGATAGTTGGGTGATGTATAAATTATCTTTGGCTCCAAATTTGTAAGTATAAAATATGCCCTTTTAGAACATAAAACCAATTTGGTAACCTAATTCAACCTTTATATACCCAAAAAAGCTATTTATTTATGTATAGTTTAATGAAACTAATTATAATTGGAATATTTACATAACCAAAGAAATGTTTTCTTGTATGAATTGTGGCATTTCTTGTCTAAGCATTCTATGAATACCATTAATCTTAATGATAGACTTACATTATTATCATATTGAATTAATGTCTAATAAATATGACAAAATGAGCTTCCGCTATGGAAAAAGGACACTGTTAGCAACAAATATACCCCTTTTTTTCCCCAAAATAAGACATCCCCTGATAATAAGCCCAATCGGGCTTTTGAGTGCATGGCAAAAAGGCCAAGCACTTATTTCAGGGTTCAAAAAAATATAAGACAGGGTCTTATTTTCGGGAAAACACGGTAGTAGTTAATATAAAATGGCATAGGATAAAAATATATTCAAATATTATCTAATTATGAAATTTCACCACTAATCTTATCTTCAGATGGCTGGTCTATGTGAGAGATGATCAGCATTTAAGGAGAGACTATGAAATTATAGAAACAGCAGGGCAATAAATCCTGAAGATACAGGTCTGAATTCTCTGCTGAGCCCTCAATATGTTTAGATAGAACATACAAAATAGCAAGTGATTGGTCTTATTTGGCTTTGCAACATGTTCTCAATTGAGGAAGCATTAAGAAAAGCAACACATTTCAGAAATAAACCCTATTACAGTACACTAATATATCTAATAGTGGTGAGTACTGGTGATGAAACCTGGAGTAGGAATAAATAATATATATGTCAACTTGCAAAGCATCCCTGGCTTGCTCTTAAGTTGCCATAGGCAAGGGGGATGGGAAAATGAACTTTACAGCTGCGGTGAGGCAGCACGTCAGTCAAAACAAATGCACATTCTAGCCATATCGCTGTAAGGGCCATCTCCAAGGTTACCCACAGTGGCCAGAGGGGAGTGATCTCTACAATCTGCAAAATTGCTTCATTGGAGAATGTAACTGATGACACACCTTGGGGGGAGGATGGAATCAGGATCACGTAAATTGCGTAGCAATAGCACTTAGATTTATTGTACTGCTTCACAGTGCTTTACAGCCCTCTCTAAGTGATTTACAGAATCAGCATATTGCCCCCTACAATCTGGGTCCTCAATTTACTGACCTCAGAAAGATGGAAAGCTGAGTCAAATTTGAGCTGGTGGGGATTGAACCCTGGTAGTCAGCAGAATTAGCCTGCAATACTGCATTCTAACCAGGCATGAAATCTACTTACCTTCCCAACCGTTTTGGAAGTGCATGCACCGTACGCAGACCCTCTGCGCATGCCCAGAGAGTAAAAAACAGGTTACTTCCTGGTTAAAACCAGGAAGTAACAATGACTGGGTGGAGCCTCATGCCACCATTGCTACCAGTTATCCGAACCACTGTCTGCCATCAGCTGGACCGGTCCGAACCAGGAGCATTTCACCCCTGATTCTAACGTACTGTACCACAACAGCTCATTAAAAGCAGATGATGAAAAACCCTGAAGTGGGCAAAATGTGAATTTTAGCAGAAAGGGGGGAAAAAACCTATAATCTTATAAAAGGGAAAAAAATAACCTTCATCTATAATCTCATACTAAACTCTTCAAATATCCCAGACAAGTAAGACATATAGGTAAGCTGTCCATTGGATGACCTGTTCCTAGAAAAGATCAAAGCAGAAAGAAGTGATACGGAGGAGGATTTCATCCATCCTAGAAATGGAAGAGAAAAAGACTTTAGAAGGCAGTCAGGGAACTTACAGAGAGAATTTGTACAAGAAGTTGCTTACATCATTTAGGGAAACAGAAAAAAAGCCAATAAAAAAAGCATAGCATCTTGCCTAAAGTGGGAGAGGTGATGAAATCTGAAATCAACAACATGACTTGATTCTAATGTTTAGAAATACTATTCTATTTAATCATAACTAACTTTACAATCAACAGAGGATGTCTTAACATCAATATACTGATCTATTGTTTGCAACACTTGCAAGCCTTTGAATAAGGTCCCTTTGTTTGTAAATCATGGAACGTGCAGAAAAATAATTCATATTGTTCATAATCATAGTGGCAGCACAGCACAGTAACTGCAATAATGGTGGCATTATCAAATTAGTAAAATTCTATTCTGCTTTTTTCTCCATAGAGCATTTCATGCAATTTTTAGAATACAATCAATTGGTCTTATTCCATAATATTTACAGTCTGCTTCAGAAACCATCCTTTTCACTTGCAAATTATCTTTCTTTCCTTGTTAGTTGTATCCTGAACAAACATCTTCTCTCCTTTGGTTTATTAAAAATGAAGGGTAACATGTTTTTCACTTTCCAGATCAAATCTTCATCTTATTGTCATGTATAAAATATGTGCAGATATAGAAGGAAAAATATCCGACAGATACCGTATTTTTCAAGGTATAAGATGCACTTTTCCCCCACAAAAGAGGGTGAAAATTTGGGTGCATCTTATACTCCGAATGTAGCCCCTGCCCACCCACCGGCCCATACCCTTTGGCCTCTGCCTCCCAGAAATTTACCTCCTTGCAGAAAGCAACAAACAGCAAAACAGCCCATTTCAGCTTCAGCACAGCCTGATTAGCACAAGCAGTTGATTTTTTTTTTTTTAATTTGATTTATATGCCGCCCTTCTCCGGAGACTCAGGGCGACTTACAATGCGTTAAGCAATAGCCTTCATACTTTTGTATATTTTATACAAAGTCAGCTTATTGCCCCCACAAACTGGGTCCTCATTTCACCTACCTTAGAAAGGATGGAAGGCTGAGTCAACCTTGAGCCTTGGAGAGATTCGAACCAGCAGTAATTGCAGGCAGCTGTGTTAATAACAGGGTGCTTAGACCACTGTACCATCAAGGCTCTTTGTCAGTTGGATCGGCCTCCTGACCCTCAGTTGTTTCAGGCTGCAGGGATTGCCATTGCCTATTGTCACGCTGGTCTCCGCTGCTTGCTGCAAGCAGGCAACTTGCTGGGAGGCAGATTTTTTTTTTTCTTCTGCTGAAAATGAAAATGAAACTAAAGCAGGCTGTTTGCTGCAATGAGGCAAACTGGGAGGCAGAGGCAGAGTTATTTATGAGTGTTTTATGGTCTTATTTTCTTCTTTGTGTCCTTTTGTTGTAAAATTTCTGTCTAGAATCAGCAATTAGCTGGAATTTAAAAAACATTTCACTAACTTAATTAAAATGTTACCTGAAGGAAAATAAAGAGAGGGAGGAAAAAGCTTTACATCTAACAGATTGCATGCTGAATAACTTACTGGTTCTGATTACAATACCAATCTATGCAAAGAAAAAAAACTTAAAATAGTTCCAAACTGGTAAAATTTCATATTATTTCCCATATCTATGCACTAGCGTATATCTTGTTTTCCTCCCCAAAAAAGGTAGGTGCGTCTTATAGTCAGGAGCGTCTTATACTCCGAAAAATAAGGCATTTGCAAAGATACTTATTCCACATTAACAAAAAAATTAAAAAGAAGTTTTAAATTCAGATTGCAACTCTGAGTTAGAATTTATCAACCTTATTCCATAATATTTACAGTTTTCTTCAGATCCTTTTCACTTGCAAATTATCCTTCTTTCTTTGTTATTTGTATCCTGAATAAACATCTTCTCTTCCTTTGGTATACTAAAAAATGAAGGGCAGTTTCTTTACAGAGTGGAACAGGCTGACATTAATTGTTAGCTGGGAAACATCTGCTTCAATTGTGATGTAGAAGGCATGACCTTTCTGAGGATATTGTTTTAGCAAATGCCTTGGCATCTTAGTTCTGTTTTGGCAACACAAGTATTATATATTCATGCATCATGCATTATTATTATTATTATTATTATTATTATTATTATTATTATTATTATTAATTAAATATGAAACTTAGTCAACTGAACATTCAAAAATGCAACACAAATATTATTGACTGGTGCTAATGGTTGATACGAGTTGCTGCCAGCGTCCTAAGTATCAACCAAGTACCTTCTTAAGATGTATGATGTTCCAAGTAGTGTAGTTTTTTGCAGTTCCGCTAGTGTTATTGCAGGAAGCTGCAATTTGCTGATGTATGTTATAAAATTCTTGGACATGGTACCAAGTCCCTCGACGACAATGGGTATCACTGTTACCTGTTTCATCCATAGTTGTGTAGTTTCGATGGCCAGGTCATGATATTTCATAATTTTTTTCCAATTCTTTTTCTTTGATTCTGGCATCTCCTGGTATCGCAATGTCAATAAATTGTACATTTCGGTTTTCGACAACTGCGATATCTGGCATGTTGTGTTCCAAGTGTCAATCCGTCTGTATTTGAAAGTCCCACAAGATCTTCACCTTCTCATTTTCTAATTTCCATCCTAGATGAGTTCAATTCCCCATGACCAGATAGCTTACATCCCATAGTTCTGAAATGAGCTGGCAGAGGTGATTTCAGAACCACTGAACTATATCTTTCAAAGATCCTGGAGCACCAGGGAACTACCAGAGGACTGGAAAAGAGCTGAAGTACAGAACTTTTAGCATAGCATCTATACCTGGGAAGATCCTGGAAAAGATAATTAAGTAATAGATCTATGAATATCTTAGAAATAAGCAAAGGTATTAGTAGAAGCTATCATGGGTTTCTCAAGAACAGATCATACCAGACAAATCCTATTGCTTTCTTTGACAGGTTTATTAAGTTAGTGGATCAGCAAAATGTTGTAGACATGCAATAGTATACTTGGATTTCAGTAAGGCATCTGACAAAGTAAACCACAACCTATTTCTTGGTAAGATAGAAAAATGTGGGATAGATAGCATCACCACTGGATGGGTTCATAACTAGCTGACCAACCATACTCAGCATTTAGTCTTCAATGGAACTACATCTACATGGAGAGAAGCACACAGTTGGATACCACAAGGTTCTGTCTTAGGCCTACTATTCTTCAATATCTTCATAAACAACTTAAATAAGGGGATAGAAGAGGAACATATCAAATTTGCAGACAACACCAAGCTGGGAGGAATAGCCAACAATTTAGAAGATAAACTCAAAATCCAGAAGGATCTTGACAGACTTGAACACTGGGCCCTATTCAACAAAATGCAATTCAGTGGTGAAAAAACTAAGGTTTTATACTTAGGCAAGAAAAGCCAAATTCACAAGTATACAATTGTGGTATGGGGCTCAGCTCCTTAGCTATATCAACAGAGGAATAATATCAAGGTCACATGAAATGTTAGTACCACTTTACACTGCTTCGATAAATCCACACTTGGAATATTGTGTCCAGTTTTGGTTATCATGATACGAAAAAGATGTTGAAAGACTTTAGAAAGACTGCAAGAGAAGAGCAAGAGGGATGATTATGGGGCTAGAGACTAAAACATAGGATGAACAATTGCAGGAACTGAGTATGTCTAACCTAACAAAGTGGACTAGGAGTGACGTGATAGTAATCTTACAGTATTTGAAGGGCTGTCACAGAAAATTGAGGATCGACCTATTCTCCAAAGCACTAAGAGCAGGACAAGAAGTAACAGTCAGAAACTTATCAAAAAGAGATCTAAACTAAAATTAAGGAGAAATTTCCCAACAATGAGAACAATTAACCAGTAGAATGGCTTGTTTACAAAAGTTGTATTTGCTCCATCCCTACAGATTTTTAAGAAGAGATCAGAGAGCCACTCATCTAGAATGATATAGGGTTTCCTGCTTGAGCAGGGGTTTAGACTAGAAAACCCTCACGGTCCTTTCCAATTCTGTTATTCTGTATTCTGTAATTATTCAAAATATTGGTCCCAGATTTCCTACTCAAAAATATTTTAGGAGGTGCTGAGTATCTTAACTGGAAGTAAATAGTATGCATGTTAGAAGTGCACAGAAGCTGAATTAAAATAAAATGTTACAAAAAGCTAATCAAGTTTGCTTTTAAATGCATTATAAATCTGTACAACTAATCTACTAAAGCTTCATGCAAGAAAATGGATTGGCTTGATTTGCGATGTTCAAATGAACATGTCCCTTACAACTTAAAATCTTGAGTTCAGGAATTTATTGTCATCTAAAAGGCAGGTTTACTTTTCGTTTTAAAAACAAACTTTATTAAATTTAAAAAAAGAATAAAATTATATAAAACATTCACAATCTTAAAATACAAACAACAATATCAACAAACAACAAAGTATATATAATGTATATAAGTACACATATATACAAACCTAATTTTCCCCTTTTTCCCCCCTTAATGACGGTGTATAATTATTACTTTTAATTCCATACTAAATTTTGACTTTACTTTCTTTTCCATTGGTTTATCCACTCATACCAACTGTCCCATATCTTAAAATACTTTGAGTCTTCCTTATCTTTCAATTTCAACATTAGTCTATCCATTTCTGCACATGTGTAAATTTTTTGAATTACTTGCTGCTCCGATGGCAATTGATCTGTTTTCCAAACTTGTGCTAGGGCTAACCTAGCTGCCGTAATTATATGTAATATTAGGTACTTTTTTTCCTTTCTAATGTTTTGTTTAATCATTCCCAACAAAAAAAAAAAAAAAAAATTCTGGTTCTAACACAATATCCTCCGCAATTATTTCTGATATCCAAATTTTTATTTTTATCCAATATTTCTTAATTTTTGGGCAAAGCCACCAGACATGGAAGAAGGTTCCCTGTGTTTGTTTGCATTTCCAGCACATTGGATTAAGGTTTGCATACATCTTCGCTAATCTCGCAGGGGCTAGGTACCATCTGTACCACATCTTGTAATGGTTTTCCTTATATGCTACAGATTTTGTTATTTTATAGTTGGTTTCCCATACCCTTTCCCATTCTTCCAATTATATATTTTTGCCAATATTCCTTGCCCAAGCTATTATTTGTCCTTTGACTAGATTTTCAGCTAGGTCAAACTCTAATAAGTATTTATAAATCTTTGAAATTGAATTTCCATCTTTGGCTTCTAGTAGTTTGTCTAGTCGGTTGGGATTTAGGGTTTACTGGCAGGTTTACTTTTCATCATGCTTTACATCACACCAATGTGCTAGTATCAAGTTTGGAACATGATATTTTGCTGTTCTTTTGTATAGAAAGAAAGCCTGGGGCTAGACTGCTGAGATTGTCAAAAAGAAAGAAAAAAAAATGGGTTAGGGTAGGGGAATGACAAACACAACTATAATATTGGGAGAATTCTAAAGCACTGGAGACAAGTTATAAGACCATTAACTGTAAATGTTACATTCCAAATTCTCATGAAAACCTATTACTATTGCTTTCTAATATTAATATTCACTGTCCTTAGATAGGCTGTAAAAAACTGCTGAAGTCTCCATATATTCTTCTATTTCAATGTGGGTTTGTGTCTTTCTCTTCTTTTTCAACAGCATTCAATGTCTTGGCCCCATAATTTTTTTTCTAACTTTAAATCTATATTATAACACTGCTAAAATCTGATTGATTTCCTAAAATGTATCTCTCTTTCCAAAGAGGCTTCTGTTTTCTAATCTTGTACTAGTGAGACATAGCTTTAGATTATTATTTTTTAGATTTGTTTGTTAGTATGTTTAATTTTTAATTTAAAAGATCTTAAAGAAATGTTGCCCTGTTGCAATACCATGAAAGGAATGTTGTTATGCATCACTCATCTATTTTGTATCTTTCCTAGCTGCCCACAATTCTCTGTATGGCGAGAAAATTCTCCTTGGTATCTTCTCTTGGAATTGAATCAAAACATTGGAAGTTAGTGAGGTTGGAAATTATAAAGACTGTAAAAGTTGAAGACATTCAGCCCTTTAACTATCTCATAACTAAACCCAACCCATGAGAATTTTCATTTGAAAATGAAAACTATTTCTTTTCTATTGGATGGAATTACAATGGGAAAGCTTACTTAGCTGTTCTGCCCCAGCTACGGGTCCTAAGAAGTGTAGCACACACACACAGCTCCAAAAACTCCGTTTAATACAAACAGACCCCTTTCAAAATGCAGGCTTTAACCACAAATGTCCTTATCAGCCTGCTATGAATTAGTCTGACAAGAGTTGGTAATCAGCCCAGAAACCAAGTTGTAACAAAAAACTCACTCTCAAAATGCTCTGCGTAGGACCAAATGTTGTTTCCAGCAATGTTTGCTATCTGTGTGCGAACTTAAATAGGTGAAGGGAGTGGCCAATTAACCCCAAGCCTTACTCTCAAGGAGATCTCCTCCTGAGTAACCACTCCTGCCTTTTGGCAGCCCTGCGTGCCCTTGAGAAGAGGCTCCTCCACTTCACTCTCTTCACTTGAAGGAGCCTCTGGAGGTTCTGAAGGCCCTGGCTGAATCTCTACCTCTGGCACCACATCTTCTTCAGCCTCCTCGCTGTCCGACTCGAGTGCTGGTTACACTGGCTGCTGGCGCGGCACCACACCAGCCTCCTCATCGTCGGGATCAGCCACAATCCACACAGGCCACTGATGGGCCACAACACTTAGCATTAGTAAGTAAGCAAACAGCTTACTGCAAACAAATCACTCAAAACTTTATCAAATTTTCAAACTATAAATTGATGTGAAACAAACTGTGAGATTGTCATGGCTTACTTTATAACATTCAGCTGCCAGGTTGCTATAGGAAATACAAGTTTCAATCCACATTAGGTTTTCTTTCCCAAAACTTACCTGAAAAAGATATAGTGCTCATTCAAATAATGCAACCTTTAATTTTATCATTAAATTAATCAAATCACTCTGACTTGGATCAACATTACAAGTCTTTTTTTTCCCCTCCTGGAAGCATTAAGACATTTTCCCTTGCTCAAATTTAGCATCTTCAGTATTCCATATGCGGAACTCTTATTTTGGTGTAATATTTTCTAGTACAAATGTCACAGCAATAAATGAAATAATCCAATATACAGTAAAGTTGGCCTCGTATCCTATGTAATTCCTCAAGTTGATAGGAGATAACTTTTTTTTTCTTCCCACTCCCAGACTGAAAAAATAAAATACTTGACCTTTACAAATATCCAAACAATGATGGTGTGTGTGTGTGTGTGTGTAAGCGTTGAAAATAGAATAGAATCTTATATTCCATTCAATGCAACTTTCTTACCATCTTGTTTTCCAGACATGAACGTGAACATATTTTTAATATAGTATTACTTACTTTTTTTAACAGGATGCATGAATCCTTTCCCTTGTGCAAAAGGAGTTGTGAGTTGGAGCATTCAGTAGAGTGAGCAGAACATTGCTTTTCTTTTAGACTACTCTGGTTTTGTGTCTGAAATAAGAAGCACTGAGAACCTGTGACATGAATATACTCATTTAAAATATTCTGCTGAAAAACAGTTTTGCTAGTGAAGTGTTACAGGGTGAAGGTGAGCTTTGAGTTTGGATTTAACAAATATTGACAAATTATATAAATCACAGGCATGAGTTGCCTGCTAATATTTTTTAAAAATAACAGATTTCCATAATATATTACTGTTGTGCTCTTGATTTCAGTATCATCAATGCTACTAAGAAAGTTTAATGGTCCATCTTATGTTCACTTTATACTACATGAACAATTATAAAATTTATTTTGGCATGGTTCAGTCCAGTTTCTGGCCAGTGTTCAGTATGGGGACAATGTAGCTCATACTTTTGGATGACCTGTTGTAATACAGGTCATCCAAAGGTTAAGGATGATGTGCCCATTTAAGTGCTCCTTGATCTCTCTGTGTCTTTCAGTATTCTTTTGGGTTGACTTCAGGAGCTAGGACATGGTTATTTGATAGTATTATTTATTAGTTATTCCTCAGAAGGCCCATCCCAAAAAATCTACTTATGTTAAAGGAGATACTCTTATGTATCATAGTCATTCAAAAATAGTAATAATTCCTCTCCAATTCTTCCATCTTTCCAATATCTTTTGCCATGAGTTCTAAAGTCACATAGTTCAGAATTGATGACTTGCTTCCAATGCATAGGATCATTTCTCTATTTTCTCCACTCCTCTCTGTTAGTAGGGACAATTCTAATAGCATTTCTAACCTGGAGTCTAAAAAAACAAAATCCAAGCTAATAACAAAGCCTGAATATGCCAGTTTTGAGTTTAAGCTCAATCACAATGCATAGTATCTGTCTCTTCACTTCCATAGATGTTGTTCTTAAAAATATACTTATTTATTGTTTATAAATAACTCAAGGTGGTGAACGTACCTAATACTCCTTCCTCCTCCTGTTTTCCACAACAACAACCTTGTGAACTGGGTTGGGTTGAAAGAAAGTGACTAGCCTGAAGTCACCGAGCCGATTTTTCATGCCAAAGATAGGACTAGAACTTGCAGTCTCCTGGTTCCTAGGCCAGAACTTTAACCACTGGACCAAACTGACTCTTCAAAGGCTATAAAAATGCAGTTCACAAAACTTACTATCCTTGAGCTTACCGTATTTTTCGGACTATAAAATGTACCAGCTTCCAAAGCCGACAGATGGACGAAGAGGTAAGAAAAAAAGTTTTTGCCCTCCCTGGCCCCCAGGAGCCCTCTGCATACCTCCAAACCCTCTCCACACCATATTTTTTGCAAAAACGGGCCCATTTTTCATCTGTTTTTCCCAAAAATGGGGGCATTTTTGTCCTTCCCGGCCCCTAGGAGCACTCTGCAGGCCTCCCAAACCCTTTTTGCACAAATGGGCCTATTTTTCACCCATTTTTATGAAAAATGGAGCACACAGAGTGTTTGGGGGGCCTGCAGAGTGCTCCTGGGGGCTGGGGGAGGGTAAAAACACTTCCGTTTTTGTGAAAAATGGGCAAAATATGAGCCTGTTTTTGCCCTCCCCAGCCTCCAAACCCTCTGTGCACCCTGTTTTTGCAAAAAATGGGCCCATTATTCACAAAAATGGGACGAGTGGGGCAGGGCTTCAGGAGGCCAAAAATAGCTGTATTGGTGTATAAGGCGCACTAACATTTCCACCCTCGTTTTTGGTGGGGGGAGTGTGTCTTATACTCCGAAAAATACAGGTAAATGCAATGTGAAGAATTCTCAAGTACTTTTTCTGTTGATTAATCATACTTCATATTTTAACCTGTGTTCCTTTCTATTATCCCTAATAGCTCTGTTTTTAGAAAAGCTAACTTGGTTATTAAATAAACCATTTTGGGGGGGGGGGTTCACAAAGTGCATTGAACCATAAACTAAGCTAGTAGAGTAGGATTGCACAAGAAGCTAAGTTATATAAAAACTAGTCAATATTAAAACTGAATCTACCTTTTATAAATGCAGCCACTAGGATTAGAGTTGATTTCAGTTAAATTATATATGATAATGCATGTGCTATTGAATAACAATAAAAGTTTTATTCACTTTTCAAATCCACTGAATTTTCCAGTCAGAAAAGAGAATTATTTATAGAAAAAAAAAATCACCCACACCCAGATAAAAGTGAACAAAAAGGAAGCCTTCCTGTTTTTCCTTGCATTTTTTTTTTAAAAAATATTTTTCTGTCATTGCTTTTTAAAGCAGCAATAGAAGAAATAGATACTACAACAGAACACTTTTCAAACTGTCCAGTAAAGATCTTATAGACCAGGGCTGTCAAACTCCTGGCCCGCAGGCGGATGCATCATGAGCTAGCCACGCCCACACCGGTTTAGTGAAGGGGAAAAAAGTACGTCACGTGATGACGCCGTGATGATGCGAGTTTGATGAGTTTGATACCCCTGTCAAAGACGGGCTTGGGGGTTGGAGTCACAACAGACTATTGTGCTGAACCAGTGTAGAACATGTAATTGTTTAAATTAAAAATAAAATCTTTCACGATTGCAAGGTTTCAACAATAATTTCATAATAAATATACAAAAAATACTCTGCTCTCTAACCACTTGCTTTTCTGTAGCGGTAGGTTTATTGGCACTAATCATTGGCAAAATTTGCCTTTTCTGAGAATCCCAAACTATACATCTCACTCCATATAAAATGAGAAAAATACATAGAAGTAACAGGGAAGAAAAAATGGGTATTTTTGTTTATTTTCTGTGTCAATTCAAATAAGGGGATTAAAAGTGCTAAGCCATCACAACCATACTAGGCACAGAGACTGTACTATCCCACTGGTCAATCAAATTGAAAAAAGAATATAAAGAAAGCCAGGGGATCACATAACAAACAAGCTGTGTAAGAAAAAAAGCAATGGAGTAATGTTGATCCTATCTATCTCCTTCTTTCTCAAAGTGAACGCAGCTAAACAAATTCTAGCAGAAGCATGAGAAAAAGCAATACTTCACCAAGAGATTTGATAAGCAGGACTTGCAGAGGTGATGAAAAGCAGAGGCTGCGTACTCATATATCAATATTAGCGAGATCATCACATCATTCCACTCCCATTCTTACTTTACAAATGCAGAAACTCCATCCAATTTTTGAATTGTCTTTCTGAAACAATTCAAAAACTCCTGATTTGTTCTGATGCTACAAAGTGAGTCAGATATTCAATCCTCAGATTTGATTCACAGAGGGCTTCAACCAGCCCTCTTGTTCACATCACCCCTTTGAACTTTCAAAGAAAACTCTGTTTGTTACAAAACTTCAGCAGTCTTTTTTCATTCAAATGAAACCAAGTCCAGGTAAATAGTGCATCTCTGAAGCTTCTCATTATGATGTGGCAGTGCATGTAGTATGAGAATAGAAATAGAAATAGAAATAGAAATAGGAATAGAATAGAATAGAATAGAATAGAATAGAATAGAATAGAATAGAATAGAATAGAATAGAATAGAATAGAATTCTTTCTTGGCCAAGTGTGATTGGACACACAAGGAATTTGTCTTGGTGCATATGCTCTCAGTGTACATAAAAGAAAAGATACATTTGTCAAGAATCATAAGGTACAACATTTAATAATAGTCATAGGGTAACAGTCAATATAAATCTTAAGGATACCAGCAACAAGGTTATAGTCATACAGTCATAAGTGGGAGGAGATGGGTGATAGGAATGATGAGAAGATTAATAGTAATGCAGACTTAGTAACTAGTTTGACAGTGTTGAGGGAATTATTTGTTTAGCAGAGTGATGACATTCGGGAGAAAACTGTTCTTGTGTCTTCTGGTGTGTAGTGCTCTATAGCAGCATCTTGAGAGTAGGAGTTGAAACAATTTATGTCCAGGATGTGAGGGGCCTGTAAATATTTTCACAGCCCTCTTTTTGACTCCTGCAGTGTACAATGGAAGGCAGGTTGGTAGTAATTGTTTTTTTTCCCCTGTAATTCTAATTATCCTCTGAAGTCTGTGTCTGTCTTGTTGGGTTGCAGAACCAAACCAGACAGTTATAGAGGTGCAGATGACAGACTCAATAATTCCTCTGTAGAACTGTATCAGCAACTCCTTGGGCAGTTTGAGCTTTCTTAGTTGGAGTAGAAAATGCAACACATCCTTTCTCTGTTCTCTCTGAAGCCACGTTGAGCCGCTGCATGGATTTGTTGCATGGGGAGAGATTTTGAATGTGTTAATAAAGGTCAATTGCCCTTATTAACAAAATCTTACTCTGAATGTTACCAAAATTACCAGAATGTTCATGCTGCCAATAAATAGGAAATATACAATCTAACTTTTCTTGAGAGACACTAATGTTAACACATGTGGGTTGTAGATATGCAAACTATAACTAGTTGGCAGAACTGTGTTGTTGTTGTTTTATGTTTGTTCCCTTTGCAGCCCAGATCTGGTAGCCTCACCAAATGCGGTTGTTGTTGTTTTGTTGTTACTACTACTATTTGTGCTTCCAGTGTAAGTTCACTTAAAATCAGTCACAGGCTTGTCACTCATTTTTTTTCAGTTGCTTGAAGCTGTGGTTTTTTCCCCCTCTCCCATGACAATTCTGTTGTCTTCCTTGGTGGCGCTTACATGCAATGGATATTCCTTGGAGAGTTGGTGTTTCAGCAGAACTTTCATCCTCAAAGCCTGCCTGTGTCAGTCCACATGTCACATGAATGTCACACTAAAGATAGACTGCTGTGAGAATATTTTCTTTTTTCTAGTTTTATTAAATTCAAGGCATTTTTAATCCCCCCCCCCAAATGTATGGCTTTTTTTAAAAAAAATGGTGGGAAACTGTTCACGTTAGGCAATCCATTAAGAATATCCACTCCTCCATCTCTTTGATCTATATTATAGTATGTCAATTCTATTATTTTTCTTTAAAAAACCCTGTACATTATAATGCTGATAAATATTACATTTGGAGGAAAAACCCTCTATCCAGTGGTAATTGCACAATTATGTTTGACCAAATGACTCCCTGCAGAGTCCTTGATGAGCTCAATTGTTCTACCTACCACTTAGTTCAACAAGTGATGGGGCTGTAAAACAGCAACAACAACAATCTTTTTCCCCACAAAGTCCCTTTGTCTTGTTATGCAAATGTTGAATTGCAAAATGCAGAATAACTGACTGCAGGCTAAATCAGAAGAGGGTTGAATCCCATTAAGCAGTTAATGTCTGCAATATTTTATGTATTATTATTATTATTATTATTATTATTATTATTATTTTATTGTCATAATAATACCTTTATTGTCATTGTACGTGTATACACAGTATACCCATACAACAAAATTCACTTACCACCCAAAGACCAGGTCCAACACACATAACAATCCCCAAACACACTCCCAGCCACCACAATTCCCCACCCCTAGATCACCCAAACATCCACACAACAGACCAAGTAATGGTGTCCAACAGCTCACTGATGGTGGCCCTTTAGTTCATTGTTGAGTACAATTATAGCTCTGGGATAAAAACTATTCAGAAAATGTGTGGTCCGAGTTTTAATTGTTCTGTATCTTCTGCCAGAAGGCAACAGTCCAAAAAGATTCTAAGCAGGATGGGAAGAGTCTCTGAGAATGTTATGCAACTTCCTCAAACAGCGAGATTAGAAGATGTCATCCAGGGTTGATAGCTGGAGCCCGATGATATTCTGGGCAGCCGCACATGCACAAATCCTTCTGCACATGCACAGAGGCTTAAAATCATTGCAAAAAAGCAACATCATGATGTCTGCGTGGGTGGGCAGAGCCTCCTGCAGCCACTGCTACCAGTTCACCTGGGTAGAACTGGCTGAATTTCACCCCTGGTTTGGTCTAGTGGTTAACAACAGGTTAGCAACTAGGAGACAATGAGTTCTAGTCCAGTAGTGGTATTCACTTACCTCTTCTACCCATTTGGAAATGTGAGAGCGTGTGCCACCTCTGCGCATCTGGGTGGGTGGGCAGAGCCTCCTGCTGCCACCACTATTGGTTCGCCTGAACCAGGTAGAACCGGTAGAATCCCACCACTGTTCTAGTCCTACTTTAGACATAAAAGCCAGCTGGGTGATTTTGGGTCTGTCACTTTCTTTCAGGCCAATTGACTACACAGCATTCTTGTGGCGGAAAAATAGGAGGGATGTTCACCACCTTGAGTTATTTATAAAAATAATAAAGGCAGGATTAAATATCTTTAAAAAAAGTGAACATGTAAAAATCATGGGGGGCAGATTTCAGCCTATTATCATTAAGACTTTATGTTTTTTTTCTTACTTTGAAACAAATAGACATCTAATGAACAAATAAATGATATGGGACAGGATAAGAGAAAGGAAATTCAGTAAAAGTAAAAGGCACCAATTAGCAGAAAAAGGGTGATTATCTTTATGTTGGGTTAGGTCAGTGGTGAAATTCAATTTTTTTTACTACCAGTTCTGTGGATGTGGCTTGGTGGGCATGGCTTGGTGGGCATTGCAGGGGAAGGATACTGCAAAATCTTCATTCCCACGCCACTCCGGGGGAATGATACTGCAAAATTCCCATTCCCTCTCCACTCTGGAGCTAGCCAGAGGTAGTATTTGCCGGTTCTCCGAACTACTCAAAATTTCCGCTACCGGTTCTCCAGAACCTGTCAGAACTTGCTGGATTTTACCCCTGGGTTAGGTGGAACTATCTTTTGCAGCAGTTCTCAAAAGTTCATCCATCTATTCATGTAGAGACTGAGCACTTTAAAACATTGACTTTTTTCTATTTTTTAGCATTACTTGGACAGTATAGTTTTCATTATCCTGCAATATATATTTTTTCCTTTCCCTTCCCTAAAATGACTGAATAATGTTTCTTTGGGAAGGTGGGAGGGGGGAAATAACAAAGTTTTATGGCATCAATTTGTTTTATTATAGTTTTGACTTATTTCATCTTGTTTTATTTTTAATTCCCCTTTTAAGTGGCTAAGTAATACTGGCCTAATACAGAGGGGAGCTCTGTGTTTGTTATTATTTTATAAGGATTAATCAATGCAAGAATGTTTGTTTCATAACCAACACATATTTAGTGGCCATTTGGGCCTCCATCCACCCATTTAAGAAGCAGAGAGGAAAGTCTGTTGCAAAAATTAGGTTAGAGTGTATACTGATGAAGTTGCTTGAAATGTAATGTTCATATACCGTAACTTTCTCTTTCTACACTTCATTTTCCTGACTCTGTTAGCACAAGCATGGCGTTTCCAAGCTAAAAGGTTGCTGATTATTTTCCTCTATGCAGACATGTATTTAAGGTTCATGGACCAAGCATCAGACATAAAGTTCATTGCCAGTGTGAGTTGTAGCTGGGACTATACAATAGAAAAAGTAAATAGATGTAATTCAAGTTACTTAGGAATTTATAAATAGTGAATTAAATTCAATTGGCATTGCCCAAACTCTCCCTCTTGGGCTCTGTACTTTTGACCCACTAATTCCACTTCATCAGGACTCCTAAACTGTGTTTTGTTGAAGCAAATGTATACCATTAAATATGATAAGTTGGGAGATACATTTTACAGTTAGGTTATGGGGTCAACAGATAAGTACATGAAATTAGTTCACTGGACTACCATTAGGATAGATATCCTTAAGATCCTTATCTCTTGATTTATGCTATATTCGTAACACCAAACTGCACAACTGCTATATTTTTATCAGCGAAAATAGTATCCCCAAATCCATATTAAGAAGATCTCAGTAGACACTGATATCTGACTGACTTTGATACTGGATGTTTAGCAGGGTCAGGATTCTTTAATAGTTGGATAAGAGACAAAGAAAATGTTTGGATATAGAGAATACCAGGCTATTGAATAAACTGGTAAATCAAATAAAGGTGTTGGGGGTAGGAGTGAGGGTTTTAGAAGCAGGCAATAGCAAAATAGTTCTATAGTAAGATAGGAAATTTTAATGGGTTTGTCCCAGTTGTGAAATCCAGCTGGTTCTATCCGGCTCACGCCAACTGGTAGTGCCATTGGCAGGAGGCTCTGCCCATCCTCCGGGATGTCATTATGTCCCGTTTTTTACCTTCTGCACATGAGCAGAAGAGGCACGCACACTCCCATTCCCAAACCGGTAGTAAAGATAAGTGGATTTCACTGCTGGTTTCTCCATGAAGTCTCTAGGAGTCAGGTTTGACTGGAATAAGACTTTATATTAGGATATTTTTTAAAAAATGGTATTTAAGTTTTCTTGGATTTAAAAAAATGCAGACTGATATAACTTTGATGCAATGGACATAAAAAATGAATTTGATCAAGATTAGGCTGTTGCAGATCATTCAGGCTTAATGAAGGCCTTTGATACAATATAGTGAGGTTTCCCTTAATTTTACAGAATACTACGATATACTTGATTCATTTACTATATGATGGAGGTCTCATTTAAATCTTCTCTGCTACTCCTTAGCTTTCTCTAGTGTAGCTTTTGTTCTTTTCAAGTAGGCTTCTAAAGCTATGTCCTGATTCCTAACTTTACGACTGTGGGCAGACTGATCAGACAACGGGTACAGCCTATGTCTATGATTGCTTCTACTTCCCCCTGTGTCCCTGTCTTAGGTACCACTAGCCTCAACTGAATGCAAATGGACGGATGGTTTCACTTACCATCGGATCGTCCTCACCATAGTCGTCATTGTCGTAGACTATTGGCAGTGGCCATGGATCTCGAGCTCCTCCGGTACAAGAAAGAAGACCTCATTCAGGTCAGCTTCAGGAGGCATTTTGTGCATTGTTTATCAATTTAATCAATAGAAAAGGTACCAGCACAAATATGTTTTCTCCTGATAAGTCTGGTACCTTTCCAGATAAATCTGAATACCATTTTTCATAACTTCCAACTAGCATGGGATATGTAGTCTCAGAGCATTAGGAAAGTGCTGTAGTTTGAAAAGCTGGTACACAGGCTATATGTTTAAGCTGTTTCCCTGTGAAATATTTGCTATGGCTCTATAAAATGTGCATTCATGGATGTCCCTTCTGTTATCATAGAGAGTAAAGAGCAGAGAAGCCTCAGGAGCCTTTATGTTGCTTCTGTTGTACTTACAGTATCTCTGTTGCTCTCACTGAATTCTTAATAAGTCCGCATCTGAGAACTATTAAAAATGTTCCTTCTGGGTTCTAGACAGATGTCAATGTAAACTTATTTTCCACTGAAGAATTTCTCTCCCCTCATTTTCCATTGTGTGATATTATTTCACACAGAGCTGTCATTTTGTACTGTATTGCATAAATGAATTCTGGAAAGGGCTTAGCTTATTCTTTCCCTTTTCATTCTCAACAATTTCCCTGAAAACACCATAGTAATATGATTGTGACATTTTACATGCTAATTGTTTCATTCACTAACACATGTAATTACACCGTACACTTATAAATGAAATGACAAAATGAACTCATTTTAACATAATGCATTCTTTCCAAAAGTCAAGAAAACAATAATTGTGCATATATATGATACTTGGAAAGAAATAAGTATGATAATGCTTGCAATTGTTTTTGCATGTAATTTGCATAATACAAGTAACACTATCCTTGAAATGAACATCATTTATTTTTCAGAGTAAAATTAAACTTTACCATCTTTATTGCTGATTGCTCTGCAGTTACTTGTAAAGTATAGATTAGAGATTCCTAACAGCACAAACATCTTTAGGTTCTGCATTCATATTGTAAACTACAAAGCCATTTTCAATACAGAATATATAATTAAAGGTGGCAAATAAATTTAATATTCCTGCTTTCTACTTCCCCACAGCAACAACAATAACCCTGTGAGGTGGGTCAGGCTGAGAAAGAATGTCTGGCCCAATTCATATTTTACAAATATTGAATTTGGCAGTTTTTAAGGTGACTAGTATAATCATAAAGAAGATGGCATATAGCTGACTTTGATTTCAAAAGATCTAAATTGGATTGGATCTTGTTAGGACTTAAGTGGAGATCACCAGGAAACTTCAAGTTGTAGGCTGGACTGGTTAAGAAACACCCTAGAAGAAATGAAAGGCAAAGGCTTCGTATAGTTACCAAACAGACCACATTGATGTATCCAGTGAGTTGAGTTTAAGTAGAAACTTTAACTGGTGTATTACTCTTCATCTTCATACAAATCTGTATGTATGCTAAAAGAGTTAGATCTATTATGCAGGCACTCTAAATACCACAGAAAGAATTCGGTCAGGTGTCCCACTTAATATATTACTTTTCTGAATAACCGTTCTTTATTTTTTAAAAAAAATAAAATAGGGAATGCAGTGACTCAGTGGTTAAGACACTTAGCTTGTTCATCAGAAAGATCGGCAGTTTGGTGGTTCGAATCCCTAGTGCCTATGTGTGAGGGGAACCTTTACCTTTACTTTTTATTTTTTTAATAATTGTAGATGACCACTGGAGTTTTGTTGTATGTGGAAGAAAGAAAGCAGCAAGGAAGGATTCTTTATTCCCAACACTCAAGAAACTTGTTTTTATTCTTCCCTGGCTTTAGAAATCTCAGCAGTCCTTGTTTACAAATTTGTGATAATCTCTTCAGTATCGTAAAAGTGAGGAATTCATTTTCATTTAAATAAAAATAGAAAATGACTTCCGCCCTCAGTGCTACTTTGGATACTTTTTTGAGAACCTATGTAGAATTCAGCCCATTCCATATTTGCAAATGACCATCTAATCAAATATTAGCCAAGGAAAAAAGAGAAGAAAATGCAATGGAGTAAATTATTCTCTTTTGCAGTTTGTACTTTCAAACTTTTCTAACTCTACAATTAGTCCTATGCAGTCTAATTATGCTTCACTCCAAGAAATTTGACAGGCAGTTCTTTTTCTAAATATCTGAAACAAGGTCCATTTCATTCCCCAATACTTTTTTTTTTTTTTTTTTTTTAGTTTCCCATGAGACTCTGCCTAGCTGTCCCTTGATTATTCTCTGGGCAAATTCCCTCCTTTCCTACTATGACAGGAGCCTGCTGTGCCCTCAATTTCTGTCAGTGGATCATATGACACTGTCACAACTTCCTATTAAACTTCCCATAGCAAGACAAGTTCAGGGTATGAAACTGTCATTTCAACCTCAATAGACCATAGTTCTCATTTTAAAGTCTATTGCTCCCACTTTTATATCTAGCTGTACTGTGCAAAGTAGGACAGAAATTGCAAGATAACAGAATGAGAAGTTTGGAAACTAATCCATTCAATTAAGGGGGAAAACCAAAATAAAAATAAGCTCTATTATCAATAGGGCCTTAAAGTATAACTATTCTCAACCCCCCAGCTGCTTTTCTCTCTCAATTTATGAAATGTTCTTTTCCCCACCTCAAGAATCTATTTTTTGTTTGCTGATGTTACTGGACTATGGTGTACCCAAACTGTAATGATGTGTGAGAATCGCCTTGAGGAATGAGGAGATGAGATGCTACCGAGAAAACAATCAGAGGAAGGAGATCCCAGTGGTTAATGTTCAAAGGAAGAAATTTAGGAAGGATCCACCCTAACTGATCAGGTGGTTATAAGTGGTGGTGGGAAATTTGTACTTTTCAGATTTGCAAGATTTTGTGCATGTAGTCTTAAAATAAAGTAGAATTGGCTCAGCTGGTTGTGTTTCCTGGCTGATCTACCACATAAAGGTAAAGGTAAAGGTTTCCTTTGTCCAGTTGTGTCTGACTCTTGGGGGTAGTGCTTATCTCTGTTTCTTAGTCAAGGGAGCCACATTTGAATACACTTCTAGGTCAAGTGGCAAACATGACTGAGGTGATAGAACACTGTTATCTTCCCACCGAAGTGGTACCTATTTATCTACTCACGTTTGCATGCTTTCGAACTGCTAGGTAGCAGGAACTGGGTCAAGTAACATGAACTCATCCCGTTGTGCAGCGCTCAGGTCTTGAACCCAGACTGTCAGCTTTCCAGCTGACAAACTCATTGTCTTTAACTGCTAAGCACATAAGATTAACCCTTAACCACAGATGTACTATTTCGGCTACACTATTACAGACGTGAGGTCATAATGACCTCAGTAACAAAAAGACATTTGATGTTTTCATTGCTGGATGTAAAAATTGATCTATAGAGCAGTAAACCAAAAAATGTATTGATCTCTATCAAATCCACATCGTGCAGGTCACTTTTTGTTTCTCCAACCTTGAACTTCAATCTTTCTTCTTTAATTTTTACATTGGTCCACTGAATGATGGTGCCAATAATTTCTTTAGAAAATAATAATTTCCAAATCTCTCAGGCAGTAGGTGAATTTCTGAGATTTCTAGCTGCTGGCCGTAGTCCAGGTAATTGCACAACAATATTGTGACTAGCGGTTCTGGATCTATTGCTTCTAAAAGCTGCAGAAGACCATTTGAATTTGTTCTTGCCATATAAATTACCTTGTCATCAATTTCATTGGGAACTTCATCATCGCTGATGTCAGAATTGGTGGCGGAGGCGGGTTCCTCATTGTCAGTGGTGGGATTCAGCCAATTCGGACCACTTCGGGAGAACCGGTTGTTAATTTTCTGACCAGTTTGGTGAACTGGTAGTTGGAAGAAATCATTCGGGCAGAGAACCGGTTGTTAAATTATTTGAATCCCACCACTTCTCATTGCCCATTACAAATTTTCATCACAATCCTATTTCACTTCACTCAGATCACTCTTTGCTTCTCCATACCATTATAGAGCAGTTTCTTTGATGTTTTGATCACCAAATCATACTCTTTTTGGTGGAAAACCTGGCCCCGACATTATAAAAAAATACGTTAACAAAGATCTGTAGTCAAAATGACCAAAACTCAAATTCAAATGCCGCTACAGAAAACACCAAATAACTGACGCAAGCATGATGCTGCATACACTCTTATTGGTGGGAAAACAAAAGCTATTAACAACTGGAACGGTCCATTTCTAAAAATAGGGGTGTTCCAAACATTTTGGAAAACTGTTGTGGTTACTATGACCGCAGGTCTGTGGTTATGGGTTAACATTAGCTGAGAACTAGTCATGTTTCCTGGCTGCTTTACCTGGAACAGCTGTAAAATCTAAGTGGATCTTGCCATTTTTTCCAAATGAAAACCCAGTCTTAGTGATTTAAGGATCGATTGCCATGTTCAGACTGCCCCCCCTCCACACACACACACACACACACTGTTCTAGTGCAGTGGAGACAATCTCTCTTGGAGTATGCAGTTGAAAGTTGTTTAGCCATAAAAAAACCTTCATTTCATCTCTATGCCTCAGGCTAACCTACTACACAAGATTGCTGTGAGACAGCGGTTAAAGAACAAACTAGGCATTACGTACAAATTGTAACAAGACGTTTGAAGACAGCTGCAGGGTTTCTGATTAGAGAATATAAACTGGTCCTTACCCCTATATTATTTTCCCAGTCTTTCTTCAAGATCTTTAGGAAATTAAACTCCACACTTGTGAAGATGGGAAGAACTATACACACTTCAGTAAGATATCTTTAATGACTGAATTAGGGCTAAATACAAAAATCTTAGAAATTGCAAGGAGAATGTTTGCCTCTCATTTATACTGAGTTTATTAAGGCAGAATTTCTATAAATGATTTGAAATATTTTTTCCATGTTTCTTGCTACCTAGATTGAGATGCTGTTGTAAAATAAGCTTCCAATGGACTTGCCTTTATAACTTAATTATTCATGTTTATTCTCCCTATGATGGACATATGGAATTCATTTTCCAATCCAATTCTGGAAAACAAATTATCCAAGCATGAACCCTTGAATTGTAGATTCAAAATTTCAACAAAACCCCCATTTAATAAATGAATGTTTTGGTTCTTTTATTAGATTTCTGTTTGCTAAAAAGAGCAGATAAGTAATAGCAATTGGTATCAGAGGCAAATAATGTTGCTGGAATAATTTTGAAGCCCAAATTGTACTTAAGCCTTTCAATTAGTTTCTTGTTCCTTGCCCATCATCACTACAGCACAATATTTCATATTATATTCAAAGCCTTTATCAGTTGCTGATTATCTAGGCAAACATGTCCTAATTTCGTAAAGTATTTAAGTATTCTAAATTTGTGCTTTTATATTAAACTATAAATCATAGAAGCTTGAAGGATTAGAAGGGCACAAAGAATAATTGTGATACATGCTTTAGAAACAGAATGTTGCCTTGCAGAAAACTGAAAATATGATTTCCAACTCTGATAAGAATGTAAAATAGATCTTGGCTAATGCAGAAAATGTGCACTGAACAAGAATATTTTAGAAGTGACTTCTGCAAGAAAAATGGTATAAAAGGCCAATTAAGCTTTTTTTTGGGAGCAGTTGAAATAGTTGTTTTCATGCAACATAATTGTTCTTGTATCTGATTGAACTGATTGCATTCTCTACCACTAAGCAAAGTCTGTTTAGCTCCTTGGTATATGTCTCTGCTGGGCCTAATAGACTAGATTGGGAAGTGACTAGAACACTAATAAATGAGCTGGCCTATACAGTATGCAGTTCTTCAGTTTGAAGATTGAGCTGGTTTATGTTTTCCCTTAGGCCAAACGAAAAATGAACATAAGTGACAGAACTTGTCACTGCTGTATCTCGTTTTACAGATGTCCAATTAATTTGAACATCTGTGAAGCTCTTGGTGATTTATATGTTGAGTATCAATCCTAGTAGTAGAAACATAAATATATTCATCAGAATTAAAATATATGATAACCTTAAGAGAAAAGGGAAACAACTCTGAAATATTTATATGGTGATTTATAGATCTAGTAATTGGTTTCAAATGTAATGAACTAAAAGCAAAGCTTCTGTGTGATAGTTCCAAAATTAATTAATGGAAAATTAATTGGAGCTGTAGGCCCTAAACTAAAATGTTTAGAAAATTGTAGGCATTGGTTATTTACTGATGGATAATGCTATTCGTTGTGAATAATGGCTAGTTCTAATTATAGGCTATTTATTTGAATTATTAAATTATACAGTATTCAGTCATAATTCTTTCATCTTTCGTAGCTGCAATCAAATCTACCAGTGCAAAGAAGATGATGAAGAAGATGATCATGTGGATTTTGATAAAATTATGAATCGTTATTCCCCAGTTGCTGAATAGAGAGATAATTGTGAGTGTCCTTCCATCTGTCCACCTGTTTTGAAATGGGTTTAAAGATTTAATAGAGCCACTGCTGGAAAAAGTAACCAAATCATTCCACATCCATTTTAGAAATATTTTATAAAAGGCAGATAAGAAAATAAGAACCAAAATGTGTATTTATACAAGTGTGTATGTACTTTGTTGATATTTGGAATCTGTTGTTACATAAAATGATATTAACAAAATTATAACAATGTTTACACTATTAATAAAATATTTACCCTATTAATAAAAATAGTTTCATATTTTACAGTGAAAATATTACCTTGTTAGAGTTTGCAGAAATCCAACCAGCACACAAGTAAATAATTCAGCAGGATTCATTTATATAAGAAACTTCTTTATATACAATACCCAAGCAGCAGAAGTCAGAACCAGAACTCAGAATCCAGAAGTACAGAATCAATAATCACAGAAGCAATAAAATCACAGAACCACATGTCTATATATATGTATATATACATACACAAATCAGTCAAGCTAAGCCATGCCCAGGCTCTGAGCAGTCTCCCCTGGCTCACAACAGTATCTGGTTTCTTAGCCACCAAACAGTTTCCATTGGCTGACTTGTTGTTATGGCTATCCCAGCTCATAATTTCTTACACACTGACAGTTTCTTACTAATATTTCCATTACCTTGTATCATTTTTCTCTCTTACCTTCTTGTTTAAGTTAAAAATAAGAGAAGACCTTGTTCATATAGGAGGAATAAAGGAAGCAATAAAAATAAGGTCATTGGGTTTGCATCACGTTTCTTTCCTGCCCATGTGGTGTTGGACTGAGGAAGACAGTAACATATAGTAGTGCCAAACCTACCTTTAGCTACTGACATTTGTCAGCTAAGTGCCAATAGAAGAGAATTGGCTTAGCTGCCATTGATTGCTTAAAACAGAGGTCTTCAAACTTGGCAGCTTTAAGACTTGTGGATTTCAACTCCCAGAATTCTCCAATTCTTCAGAATTGAAGTCCACTAGTCTTAAAGCTGCCAAGTTTGGGAACCCCTGGCTTAAAACCATAAAAAACTTAAAATTTAAATATTACCAACCAATCTCAACCTATAATTTGATTCAAGGGATGTATTTATTTATAAAAAATACATTGCTACAAACTTTATTTTCATTCTATTACATGCCTATTATAAGGCAACAGGGCCATGAATTATTGGAAAATCTACTGATTATAAGTGAAAACACTTGGGTAGCATTTGTATTTATATTCTCCATGGTTTAATAGTTACACCTTAAAGGTGCACTGTTTCTATACTATATTAAGTTTTTAAATCCAGCATATTGAAATGATTTTGCTTTAACTCAGCATTTTCCATATAATGAGTCTTCTACAGAAGCTTACTTCTAGGCTGCTTAAAATTCAGCTTGACGTCTTAGGCAATACATTTTTTATTCAGGAAATTCAATTAAGTTAGATCTACACTTCCTTGCACTGACAAAGTACCTCAGTTCACATCTTTCTCTTTGTAATTACCTTAATGGTTTAGCTGACTACCATTATCCAAGGCAAACTGAAAGTGCTTTAGCAAGTTTATCTTGAAAAGCTTCTAACAGCAAAGGCTTGTTAACCCAGTGTCAAGGCTCATTGAAATTTCAGTTAGACACTAATAACGCAAAAGAAGAGAGGGGAAAAATTACAAGAAATAAGATTTGTATTGTCATTACTATGGAGATACATGTTTCAGGAAGAGATCTGAGCCATTGACAAATTGTATAACAATGTTGAATCTATGCTATAGATTCAAAATAGACCACACTTATGAGAAACATCTGGCAAAATTCCATGTTTTCTACATATATTAAAAGCAGGAGTGCCAGAACTTGTCTTAAAGACTCAGATGATAAACCAAGTGTCAGGATTTTTTTTTTTTTTGTTGCCATCCTGTGGTTATATGGTTTTTGCAGTCCAAATGTGGCAGCCCTATGTAAGAGATTTAAAGGTAAATGTGGTTTATATATATTAATGACCTCTACTGGAATACATTGCTCCTCAAAATTCCCCTGAATGTTGAATCATTTTGAACAATTCCCAATTCTCCATGTGCTTTTGCTTGTGTGTGTGTGTGTGACATTATTTTGCAATAAAATAATAAAGAAGGTGTAGAACTGATAAAAAATTATAGACCTATCTCACTTCTCAATACGGATTATAAGATTTATATGAGTGTCATAGCAGGAAGGCTAAAGATAATTTTGAACAATTAGATACATAGTGACCAAAATGGATTTCTCCCTGGGAGACAGATAAGAAACAATACAAGGATGGTAATAGACATACTTGAATATTATGAGGCACACCCGAATAAAGAAATAGCCCTGGTCTTCTTAGATGCCCAGAAGGCTTTCGACAACTTGAATTGGGACTTCATGATACAGCAGATTAAAAAGATGAATTTCGGATCAAATTTTGAAAACACAATAACCACAATATATGAAAAACAAAGAGCCAACATCTTACTTAATGGAGAATTGACAAAAACCTTTCAAAATTAGAAAGGGGGTGAGACAAGGGTATCCCTTGTCACCACTTTTGTATATATTAGCCCTAGAAGTTTTATTAAAAAGGATTAGAAATAACAATGAAATTAAGGGATTGACAATTAGAAAGGAGACGTACAAGACCCAGGCATTTGCTGACGATGTGGCCCTTATTATGGAGGAGCCATTAGAAACAGGCGTAAAAATATTGGAAGAATTGGGTAAATATGGAGAGGTAGCTGGCCTTAAATTAAATAAAACCAAAACTAAACTGCTAACCAAAAATATGACCGAGGAACGAAAGAAAACACTTGAAGAAGCAATGGGGCTCCAAATAATTAAGAAGGTAAAATATTTGGGAGTGTGGATATTGGCAAGGTGCTCGGCCCTTAAGGAAGACAACTATGTGCCCTTGATCAGAAACATTAAACAGGACCTAGAAAAGTGGGGAAAACTTCAGATATCATTTTTAGGCAGGATCGCAGCAATAAAAATGAGTGTGTTACCAAAGTTGCTGTACCTGTTCTAAACCGCCCCTACCAAATTAGATAAAAAATTCTTCTCAGAACTTAATTCTATCATAAGAAAAATTCATTTGGGGTGGGAAGAAACCCAGGATAGCGATCAGAAATTTGCAAGACAAAAAGGACAGAGGTGGGTTCGGACTCCCAATATGGGAAATGTACTACAAAGCAGTGAATTTGGTTTGGTTGAAGGAGTGGGAAAATAAAAGACTCCTGGCCCTGGAAGGGCACGATCTCCAGAAGGGCTGGCACACCTTTCTTTGGGACATAGGGAAAAGAGCAAGGACATATTTCCATAGTCATAAAATAAGGGATACACTAATGCAGACATGGGGTGAAATAAGACGAAAACAATATACAGAAGTCCCAAGATGGCTCTCCACAATGGAGGCCATGATATATCCTAACCTATTGGAAATGGGGAAAATGGTCAAATATAAAGAGATATTAGATGGGGGAGGGAACCTTAAAACAAATAAAGAACTGGAAGAACAGGGCATCCACATAGATTGGTGGCCGTATGCACAAATAAAGTCCCGTTACAAAAAGGACAAGGAGGAGTTTGGCATTGAGATAGGTATCAACAGATTTGATAAGATATGGATGGGAACAGACAACAAAATATTAGCTAAATTATATAATTATTTGCTGGAATACGATATGATAGAAGAGGTGGTTAAGGTGCAGATGATAGCATGGGCCAAAAACATCGGACAAAGTATAAATTTAAAGGAATAGGACACAATTTGGAATAGCAACCTTAAAATGACTAGGGCAGTAACTTATAAGGAAAATCAATATAAGATGCTGTACAGATGGCATCTAGCCCCGGCCAGGATAGCCAAAATATATCCCAATATGAGTCCCAATTGTTGGAAATGTGGCCATCACCAAGGCACTTTCTACCATTGCTGGTGGACCCAAGTGAAAAAATTCTGGAAAATGATCTGGAAATGGATTATGGAAATAATAAAAGATAATATTGAATTTGAACCGAAAATCTTTCTCCTGGGAATCCTGAAAACAGAATACGAAAAAAAGAAGTATCTAATCATACATATAACGACAGTGGCAAGAATAACTTACGCTCAGTATTGGAAGGAGAAAAAACTACCACCCGAAGAACAAGTAATCAGGAAAATATTAGTTATTCAGCAAACGGAGTTGAGAGTGGAGAGCTTCTTTAGGCTTTGCACTTGAGCTCCCTGTTCCTGTGCAAAAACATGTATTTTATTGACTGTTGTCAGATTCCTAGGGATCTTGTAGGGGTTATATAAGGGTCATATCTGGCCTCTATAGGCAAAAGAGGAAATGCAAATCCTAGTTGTTTGTCTGAGCTAACCTGGTTTACCTCTAGTTTATTGTTTATCTGACTTCCTAGGTGAAATTTGGCTGCTGTGGGATGGTGCAATGAAAGAGCTTGTGTTCTGAAAGGGTGTTGAGTAATTCCTATGTGACTTAATGGCTTTGTCCTGTGTTGGATCTTGAGTGAGGGCTAATCCTACCATTCTGCCTTTGTTCAGACTTTGCTGCAGGGAGTTTCAAAATGTCCTGTCTTGAATGGATTACCAAATCTGCATTTCTAAAAGCTGCCTCCCCAGTTTCTGCTTGGGGGCAGGGAGACTGGGGCTGCTTCCTGCCTCTAAAAACTTATTTCTCCATTTCTCATTTAAGGATATATAATATTTCATTCTTCTAAGAGGGGGGTAGGTGCTGACTTTCTATACTTCCTTAACTGAAACTTTGTATTTCTGACCTTATCTGGTAATGCCACGAGGGCTGAGATGTTTGTTTTTTATTTTCTTCTTTTTCAATTTTGTAGTTGTTCTCTGATCTTTTCTCCCTTTGCTTTTACAAATACTTTCTCACAGCATCTGTTTGGGCTATAGCAATTTGGTGTTACATCTGTCTCTTTCAAATCCCTTCACAAAACGAACCATATCCTTGAGGCTTTCACTTAACCCACTAATGTGTTACCCTAAGAAGCCTCATTTTGTTATACTTGTCCCTACTGATCTTCCTCTCTGCCTGTAACACTTAGAGTGAAGATTGTTTATGATATTCTGTGAGGTACCATTTACGTGAAAAACAGATGGGTAAACTCCAAGGGCAGATTCAAAGCAGATATCCCATATTCTTTATTACGTTAAGAACATTGAAGACAGTTTTTTCTCTACATAGAGAGCAGCAAGGCTATTCATTTTCCAATCAAAGGAAATATTGTCTTCTGAAGAACTGATCTTCCCTTGAAGAATTCTTATAGTAGGCAGTTTCGCAACTGCTGTATTTAACTTGCTAAATTGCAAGTGTTAGCTGGCTTTAGCTGCCATCTTGTGGTAAGTTAGCTTTATCTCAGGCACATACCTCCAAACCACAAAACACACACAAGCATTGACACATCATTCCAAATTTGGTATAGTTTTTATCCTCTCGCCCTCCCTCCAAAGTACCAGTTAGTTGTGAAGTGATTTTACTTCTTTGAGCCTTTGTAAAACAAACAGATTTGCCGGTGTTAACTATTCACTTATAACATAAATTAAAAATAAACCTGTAAAATCAATCAAATGCAATAGCTGATGTGATACTTTGATGTAGAGTTATTCAAAGAAATATACAATATATACAGTGAGATATGTATTTTAACCTTTCTGATGGATATTTATAGTATTAATGATAGTATCCCAGTAAAAAAAAAATTCTATTTCAGTCTGTTGACCTCACTCAAAAATGACAATTTTGATATATTTATTAGTTTATTGCATTTATTTCCAACTTTTTTTGAGATAACAAGATGATTTAGAGAAAGAATTTTTATTTTTTCCTCACATATTTTGTGACCTCCTAGTTGACACCCCCTCCACTAGCAATTTACAAAGTATATCTATAATTATGCAGATAATTGCTTTAGTCTGGCAACCTTCTGTCTGTAGGGAAACATAATAAAGAAACTACACAGAAGTAACTCTATATTTCATTCTTGGTTCTTTGAGCTTGACAATAATCTTGTCAGAGTAAAGCAATTATTTGCATCCCTCCCTCCCTCCCTCCTCCCTCCCTTCCTCCTCCCTCCCTTCCTCCCTCCTCCCTCTCTTCTATTAATTGCTAGGGGAGTCCATGTTTAGGAGTTGTGGTGGCACAGTGGTTAGAATACAGTATTGCAGGCTATTTCTGCTGACTGAGGGCTGCCAGCAGTTCAGCAATTGGAGTTCACCAGCTCAAGGATGACTCAGCCTTGCATCCTTTCAAGGTCAGTAAAATGTGGACCCAGATTGTTAGGGGAAATATGCTCACTTTGTAAACCACTTAGAGAGGGCTGTAAAGCACTGTGAAGTGGTATATAAGTCTAACTGATATTGATATTGATATTGTCCTCTTCTTGCCTAATAGGCATTCCAGACTCCACTATCTTTTTGCCCTCTGGAAAAAAGCCCTTCCCTCCTGTGACTCCAGACACATTCCATCACACACTTTTAAGAAAAGGTGAATAAAGGTACACTAAATAAAACATAGGATATAAATCTAATAATAAAAGCAAATTAACTAAAATGAAGAATTCTTTTCAAAATAATGTCTCTCTCACACACACACACACAAGCAAAAGCACATGGAGAATTGGGAATTGTTCAAAATGATTCAACATTCAGGGGAATTTTGAGGAGCAATGTGCTCCAGTAGAGGTAAAAATGTAAATGCTATCTAGTATTCAAAAGTGAGTTGCATTAATGTTAGGTTGTTCCACATATCAACTATGCCATGCTGGTTTTGCATGAGCCAGACTCAAATTAAAACATATGAGCTTTGGTTATTCTGGTTCTTACAAAATCGTTGTGTTCTGGATGTGGACCAAAAGTGGTTGCTCTATATAGGATGGCTGGACTGAGTAATGGTGAGAAAAAGCTAAGGCTGAGGATTTCCCAGGTATAGTTAGTTCTCTTTTAGCAACCACAAATGGAACCAACAACTCAGTCATTATGTAAAGCAGTTGCTATGTGAAACTGCAGCTCTGCTTATGATCTTAATTCAGGTTTCCTTTGCTTTACAAAGCTGCTAAGTTCATAGATGTACGAAGTTACTTTTTCATCCTGGTCATAACTGTGAATGGTCTCTGTAAGAGACAGTTGTTAAACAAGGACTACTTATAGACATATTGGGAGGTTACAGGGGAAGGGAGAGAGAAAGTACAACATGCCCCAGCCTGACTTTACTCAACCAGAGAAATCACTTTGGGACACTTCTCAATTGTCTTTGTCCAACAACTCAAAATATTTTTGTTTTCATCCAACCATGGCTAATCTGAAACAATCTGACAGAATATCCAGAATGTGATGTTTTGTTTCCTGTTGGAAACAAAATATATTTACTGCTTTATGTGGATCCTTAGGATAAGATGAGATTGTATTACTTGTCATTGACTTACAAAAGTTCATTTAGTGACCGTTACAACAGCACTGAAAAAAGTGGCTTACAACTGTTTTTCACTCTTACAACTGTTGCAGCATCCCAATGATCATGTGATCAAAATTCAGAAACTTGGCAACTGACCAATATTTATGATGGTTGCAGTGTCCCGGGGCCAAGTAATCCCCTTTTGTAACCTTCTGACAAGCCAAATCAATGGGGAAGCCAGATTCACTTACCAACCATGTGACTAGCTTAGCAACTGCAGCGATTGACTTAACAACTGTGGCAAGAAAGGTCATAAAATGGAGCAAAACTCACTTAACAAATGTCTCAGTTAACTACAGAAATTTTGGGCTCAATTGTGGTCGTACGTCGAGGATTTCCTGAACACTTTTTTAAATCCTAAATTTGCCTATTTCCCTTTTTCTTCTTCTCTCATTTCAAAATGTTCTGTCTAATTTAAATGTGATGCCCAACTTTACTAACTGGAAAAGAGAACAGTTCTTTAACATTCTTGCAGCATACTGAGAGGGCTTTCAATTTTTTACCTTTAAAAAAAAATAATTCTTCTCCTACATATGCAAAGCAACCGTCTACAGATGAGAACCTCTGCTATTGCTGGAGTCACTTTCATAGATTTTAGATCCGCATAAAATAAGGATTATAAGATGTCAAGGAAGACAAGATACTGTCATCTTTAGCCATTCATTGTCTCTCATAGAGAAGAGTGTGACAGCATGGTCATAGCCCAGGGCTGTTTGCCATCATGTCATGTGAGCTGGCAAGCATACACACACATATTAGTTAATAGTAGAAGCTGGGGGTAGAAGAGATAACAAACTTTCTTACCGATATATAAATGTTCTTATTGTGGCACTGTCCTGGACTGGCAAAGAGAAAGAAGAAAAATGGAAAGAAAGAAAAAAATACTTTATAACACCTTGGTAAGGTCACACTTGGAATACGGCATTCAGTTTTGGTTGCCACGATGTAAAAAAGATGTAGAGATTCTAGAAAGAGTGCAGAGAAGAGCAACAAAGATGATTAGGGGACTGGAGGCTAAAAATATGAAGAATGGTTACAGGAACTGGGTATGTCTAGTTTAATGAAAAGAAGGACTAGGGGAGACGTGATAGCAGTGTTCCAATATCTCAGGGGTTGCCACAAAGAAGAGGGAATCAAGCTATTCTCCAAAGCACCCAAGGATAGGACAAGAAGCAACCGGTGGAAACTAATCAAGGAGAGAAGCAACTTAGAACTAAGGAGAAATTTCCTGACAGTTAGAACAATTAATCAGTGGAACAACTTGCCTCCAGAAGTTGTGAATGCTCCAACACTTGAAGTTTTAAAAAAGTTGTTGGATAACCATCTGAAGTGGTGTAGGGTTTCCTGCCTAGGCTGGAGGTTGGAGTAGAAGACCTGCAAGGTCCCTTCCAACTTTATTCTATTCTATTCTATTCTATTCTATTCTATTCTATTCTATTCTATTCTATTCTATGGATTTAAAGTGAGGTTGCTGGTAAAGAGGAAGAAAGAAAAAAAATGCCTATTGATCCAGGCAGAAAATATGTTGGTTTAAAAGTGGCTTCTGGAGAAGATGGCTGAAGTTGTCTTCAGTTGTGGCTTGTACACAACCGGAAGGAGCTAGTGGAGACACTGAGGGATATTTTTATTCCATTGGAAGCTGAAAGCCCTTCCCTCCCAGAATAAGAGAGAATGCAACCTAATGAAATCAGCTATAAGAAGGAAGAGGATTCACCCCATTTAATCAAAAACTGTAGGCTGCACATATACCCATTAGAGAAGCAGCATAACTTCAAAATGCTTGATCATAAATCAAGCCTTTGTATTAATTCTTTGCTGTCACATATCAGAGAGATCGTCGGAAGGCAAAAAAAAAAAAAAAAAAAAGGTGGGAGGGGAGGATTGAGTTTAGTTGCCTGAATTTTTTACTTGCCTGAAAATGAAAGGAACCACTTGCTTTTCCTCGCCTTGTTAATTAAAATAAAAGGAGGGGGGAATTATAAGAAGGTACCAAGTGCTGCCTTTTGAATCATTTTTTCTGAACCTTCAAAGCTCTTAAGATAACTATAAAAATGGTGAGGAGGTGACAAGAGATGAAGGGAAGGCAGAAAAATGAAACTAGCATGGGTGTCCTCATGCCATCTCTTCCCAGGGAAAACTCTTACAACAACAACCCTGTGAGGTGGGTAACTCTGAGAGAGAGAGAGCAACTGGCCCAAAGTTACCCAGCCAGCTTTTATGCCTAAAGTGGGACTAGAACTCATGGTCCCCGTTTTCTACTCTGCTGCCTGAACTATTACACCAAACTGGCTCTCATTAATATTCCATGTTTCCCACCAAATTCCTCTATTTCAGACTGTCATCAGTTGCAGTCTACAAGCCATAAAGAGACCATAGCTGCTATTGGTACTTACTTAAATAAATAAATAAAGGATAGAAAATAAATAGCTGCAATGCAAATTAAAAAGAGATATTTTTTTATAACAATTTTTTTATATATAGCATCCAAGTTTTACAAATCTGATACTATGCATGACATACAGTATGTGTATATGGGTATGTATAAGTGGAGGGTTTCAAATTTTTTTTACTACCGGTTCTGCGGGTGTGGCTTGGTGGGCATGGCAGGGGAAGGTTACTGCAAAATTCCCATTTCCTCCCGATCAGCTGGGAGGCAGAGAATAGATGGGGGCGGGGCCAGTCAGAATTTTTACTACCGGTTCTCCGAACTGCTCAAAATTTCTGCTACCGGTTCTCCAGAACTGGTCAGAACCTGCTGAAACCCACCTCTGGTATGTATTGTGTTGATTGCCTGGACAAGTCCTCCAGTTGGTAATATTTTCAGAAGTTCTCTACCATTGTCTCCTTCACAGGGCTGAGAGATAGTAACTGGCCCAAAGTCACCCTGTTGGCCTCATGACTGAGGCAGGATTAGAACTCATGGTCTTCTAGTTTCTAGCCTACTTCTTAAATCACTACACCAAACTGCCTTTTTATGTATGATTGTTATATCTTTTTTTATTATTATTACCAGTCACAGATGTAGCTATGCATCACTATGTATTCAAAGTTGATAGCTATATGTTATTGGTTTTTTTAAAAGATGGTTTTAAGCTTCTTCTACAATGCTTTCATTTTATGAATTTATTTAATTAACATACCAGTCAGATAATGATTAATTTTTATTAACTATTTGGAAGTTCCTAAACTTCTAAACTCAGACATAATTTATTCTAAATCAAACCATTTTCATATCCATAACTTTCTGACAGAATTGAAAAAGGTGGAATAGACAACACAACCATAACATAAGATGTTATATAATTAATATTGTAAACTAGTAATACATTTGGTAATCTTTTTAAGCAAGAAAATTATTTTATATCTGTGTACACAAAACAACCAAGAATTTGTTAATTAGTTTAATGGAAAATTATCTTTTAATGAACATGTAAAAGGCTGTTCTTCTGGGCACACACAATTATTTTAATGTGAAGATTCAATTTTGGAAAACCAGAATTCAGCTCGGTTGTTTAATTCAGCTCAAGGCAAAGTTAAATCAAACCTTTTCTTTCTTTCTTTAAATTTAATGAAGCCCCAAACTATTGGGCTCAGGTATTAAAGGCATGAATAAGTGTTGGATTGTTTTCATTAAAAAAAAGTCACTGAACAGCTCATTTGTTTTTGTTTTCTGTTTTGCCTTCTAGATTTATAAAACATGGTCAGTAATTCATTCTTCTAGATGGCCCTGTAAGCTAGAAATATTTTTATATATATTAAGACCAACCAATTATTTTTTAAAAATTTTTATTGAAAATACAAAAGAAAAAATATAGCAATATAGATAGGATTGCAGAGAGTAACATAATACATATAGAGATTAGAACATCAGCTTTCACCTGATAATAGCACAAACCTCCATTAAGGCAAAATCATCAAAATAGAAGGCGTGTCCAGAAGAAAGAATTCCTAACTACCATACAATATTCCTATAAATATTTACCCACAATCATATTGAGATTATTATTTTACATTCTTCTTAAGGTTTCTTTCTTGCAGCCAAGCATACCACCGGTCCCAACTCATATACAACCCCGATTCTTGTCTATCTCGCAAGAGACCGGTAAGTTTATCTGCCTCTGCACAGTCCATGATCTTTGCGATTAACATAGCCTCCGATGGTATATTTTTGGATTTCCATTCTTGAGCGAACGAGATCCTGGCTGCAGTAATGATGTAGGGAGCAAGATACCAATTAAATTTATTTAAATTATCTGGTTTCATGCCTAATAAAAACGTTTCCGGGTTCAATTTTATCCTACACCCTATAGTTTTAAAAATCCATTTTTGGATTCTATCCCAATATTCTCCTGCTCAGGGACAGGTCCACCAAATATGAAAATAAGTTCCCATAGCAGCCTTGCATTTCCAACAAACCAGGAATGTTCCCGGGAACAACTTCGATAATCTAGCCAGAGGGAGGTGCCATCTATACAGCATTTTATATGTATTTTCCTTATAGGGAACCAACATTGTTAGTTTTAGAGTTCTTCCCCAAATTTCTTCCCACTTTTCAAGCTCAATCGAGTTCCCAAATTTCTCCCCCAGGCAATCATCGAGTCCTTAATAACCTCCTCTCCTCTCCAATCCAATCCATTAAGAGGAATTGATACAGTTTGGATAATACCTTCTTCTCCTTCCCCAACAAGATTTTATCAAGTTCTTGTAAGGAATTATAGATTCCTCTCTCGTTTTTATCCTGAGCTGTTCTGGATTGGACCTGGTTATATGTCCACCAATCTAACTCATCCCACCAGCGTACTTCGAGGCTTTACTCTGCCTAAAGGATCCAACAACGTTTGGTAAGTTAAAGTTCTGTCATCTCCCACGAGTGTCTTTACAGAAGCTCAAACAGCCCGGCTGCAACACACGCAAGCTAAAGAGATGAAAGCGGGTCCTTTAATACACAGTTCGCTTTCCAAGGTATCTCAAATCAGTAGTTACCAGACACAATTCCAAAGCTTTATCAGTAATTACCGGGCAATGGCAGATGGCCAGTAGGCTAATGCAGACTCCTTTTCAAGACTCCAAACTAGCTTTGCTCAACTCCAAAACACCAACAAATTGTTCACCATGCCTTTCCAGCCCAACCACACCCCTTTTATACTTTGTAGTATAGCCCTATGTCTCTTGACCACACCTCTTGGAACGAGACAATAGTTGTTTCCGACAACGTCTCCTATGTCTCTCTCTTGCATCCAATAAGGACTCCCACTCCTCATTACCGGCCTCTGTTTCCTCCTCCATTTGGCTGGGTTCCATAAGCACATCAGCAACTGTCAGTTCTTGCTGACTCACCAGTGAAGACGGCCCCTCCAGCACATAGCTCGTGCCAACTTCCTCCATCTCATCCTCCAACTCAGCATGCGGAGATAAATCCATCTCCGGAGCCGAAGTCACAACAGCTTATTTCTATTGTAAAGGGTGGGCATATCATCGCTTTTAGAGGGGAAAGCCAGATAAGAGTCATCAGATAATATTTATTTTTTACTCGATCCCAAGTAGTCATCAAGACCTTTCAGATGAAATGGTCCATAAAATATTTATGTTTTTTTGGACTTTTCCTGACTATGATAATAATGCCACTCCTGGTGCAGGTTATGACCTTTCAGTATAAGGATTCTCCTCCTTCTCAAAGCAATCCAGTCTCTGATCCAATTTAAGACAGCCGCTTGATGGTAAAACTCCCATTCTGGTAAACCCAATCCTCCCCTGGAAGGGGATTCTTGAAGCATTTTCAATTTGATCCTTGGTTTTTTGTTCTGCCAAACAAATCTATGTATACATTGGTCTAAGGATTGAAAAAAAAATTTCATCTAATAAAACTGGAGCTGTCTGGAAGAGAAAAACCCATTTGGGCAGAATATATGTCTTGACTACTGCAATTCTACCCAATAATGATAACTATAGTCCTTTCCATCCTTCAAGTCTTTCTTTAGTTTGAGTAAGGAGTTTCAGGTAATTGTCCTCTTTAATAGTTGAACATTTGGATGAGAGCCAAATACCTAAATATTTCACCTTTTTAACTATCTGAATCCCTAGTTCTTCCTCTAACTGTGCTTTTTGATCCTTTGTCACATTCTTAACTAAGACCTTGGTTTTATCTTTATTTAATTTAAATCCCGCTACTTTCCCGTAAGCCTCCAACTCCTGGAGTAAAGTTGGTCCTGATTCCAAAGGTTCTTCCAATACAAATATCAAATCATCTGCAAAGGCTTGAAGCTTAAACTTTTCCCCTCTGATCCTTAGTCCTTTAATTCCTTGGTTCCTTCTAACCTCGTTCAATAATGACTCAAGAGTTAAAATAAATAAAAGTGGAGATAATGGGCATCCCTATCTGGTACCTTTACCTATCTTTTCAGACTCCTCCCCATTAATAAGTATTTTCACTGTCTGTTTCGCCTATATAGTCCAGATCGCCCTGATAAATTTTTCCCCGAATTCCATTTCACTCAACTGTGCAAACAGAAAATTCCAACTCACTCTATTGAAGGCTTGTTGTGCATCCATGGAGACCAGGCCACCTGCTTGTCAGAATTACATTCATAATATTCTAATATATTCAATATGATTCTTACATTATCTTTAAGTTGTCTATGAGGCAGGAAGCCGTTTTGGTCCCCGTGGATGTACTCATTCAAAAAAAAAAAAATAGTCTCTTCGCTAAGATCACGGAGAATAATTTGTAATCAGTGTTAAGCAGGGAGTTCATCCATCTTCCATCTCTTTATTCTGCGGGTTCCCCTCCATAGTATCTTCAATGGGCTATGGTCCGCCCAGTCATTGACCTCTATTTCCACATTCAACACCTGATCACATAACCCTGCAGTCATCCAGGCATATCTAATCTGGATCAGGAATGATGTCTGGGAGAGAAATAAGTACCCTGCTTCTCACCTGGGTTTCTGTCCCTCCATACGTCTCTCAACCCAATTATCTCTTTAATTTGTGTACAAATTTTTGGCAAGAGCTTCCTCCTCTTTTTCCCGGCTTTGCCTCTCTCTGGTATATAATCCCAATTTGAATCTACTATTGCATTAAAATCCCCGAGCAGACAGATAGTTTAACTCTAATAACTTCTTATTTAATTCCCCATAAAAGTGTACTTGGTTTCCATTTGGAGCATAGATTCCAACCAACAAACATTTCCTTTGGTCCATTGTTACCTCTACCATCAGGACTCTACCCTTTTTCCTGCATAAACTAATTTCGATTCTAAGTGTCCTTTTACATATATCGCCACTCCCTTCTTTTTCTGATCCGCCAAGGTAACATACAGATTTCCCAATCTTTTATTCTCCAATATCACTTTCTGGTTTCCCTTTACATGAACCTCCTGTAGGCATATCACATCATAGTTTGCTTTGGCCAACTGGTTGAACACTCTCTTTCTCTTACATGGGTTATTTAAACCATTAATATTGGCTGAAAATAAAGATACTCCCACTTCTCCCTTTACCATCTTCCTTACTACTTCCTTATTACTTGCCCTCTGTTTTCTTTCTAGTCTGTCGGGTTTCCCTTGGGAAAAGGGGTTCTTTCCTTCCTCCAGCTCCTCCCCTCTCTGTCTTTCTCCCCTTCCCATCTGCTCGTTCCTTGGTTCTTCATCCTCCTGTAAGTCTTCTGGGCTTTCACTCTCCAATTCCCCCTTGACCTCCAAATCATTCACCTTAAAATTAAGCTCATAAAAGTCTTGTGCATCTGTCAAGTTCTCAATTTTGATCCTCTTATCTCGCCAGGTTATCAATAAGCCTTCCGGTATCAGCCATCTATATAGCATTGCATTTTTCTTTAATTGCATCGTCAGAAATTGGTATCTTTGCCGCTGTTTTCTAACTTTCCTAGGAATTTGCTTTAAGATCCTAATTTGTTGTCCTTTATATGATATCACCTGGTCCCTTACTTTCCTATAAACCTTCTCCCGTACATCCTTCTTACAAAATCGAATGTGAATTTTTTGTGGCAAATTATAGCATTTTACATAACCCGTAAATACCCTATAGACCTCATCAATGTCTTTCATTATTGACTCCTTATCTTTTTCCAAGATTTCAGTTAAAATATCTTCTTTCACACATTCGTCTTTATCTTGTACCACGTTCTGCATTTTTAGAAAAAAGGAGGAGCATTCCATCTGTAAGAAAATTATTTCTTCTTCCATAGCCCTCGCAGTTGTGGCCTACTCATGCTCCAGACCCACCAAGCATACTTCGTATCTGTTGGTACAAACTTCCACTTTCTGAAGTTTCCCCTCTTGTTTAACCATTGCCTCTCACACTTCTATCAGTTGCTCATTTATTACTTTAATGTGTCCCCGCACCGCTCCCATTTCACTTCTCAAGTTCATCATTAAATCCTCAAAATTCTTCATCATTTCCTCTTGCATTGTCTGCATCATTCCCTGTAGATTCTGTAGTGAGGGGGCCTTTCCCAATGTATTTGCATCTTCTGTAGATTTAGATGACATTGAGAGTGATAGAATCGGCGATGATGCCGAGGGGGGTAACAATACTTTTTTGCCCCCTTTAGTAACAGTTGTAGTTGATGCACTGGACATCTCTCCTTGGGGTACTCCTTGGTTCTTGTTTGGAGACCAACGTTTCTTCCAACCCAGCATACAAGCTAAGTACTCTCCAATCTTTCCAGCTTACTTAGTCTTCCTCTTCCTCAAATTCTCTATTTGTCAATTAGTTTGAATCAGCCAATATATACAATTAATAAGCAATTAATAGCCGGTCTATTAAATATATAAATATATAACTTGATTACCACAATAACAATAGCAATATTAAATCCATACCTTACTCAATTAATAAGGATTAGAGGATAAGAGGGGAAATACTATCAAAAGTTAACCAAAAAAGAAAAGAAAAAAAGGAGGAGGAGAACCAAGTCTTTAAATTTAAATTTCCTCTAAGTACATCCACAATGTTTCTTTGAGATTTCCAAATCTGCCACTGGGTGGAGCAGGTGACCATATATTGCCAACAGTTCCAGGAAAAGATGTTTCCAGCTACAAAAATAGAATATCAGAAAGCTAATAATTCAACTTAGTAGGGAAGGTTATTAATCTTTTGTCCCGAATTTATAATTTTATGAAAAAAAAAAGAAAAAAAATACACAACAAAGTCAAATAATTCAATCAAAGAGATAACAGAGTGCAAACAGAAAAGAAAAAGAAAAGAAACACACCCCACGTCCAGATCTTCTCCTATTAAGTAGGCAGATTTCTCCATTGTCATCAGCAATGTCCGGGTTACTCTCTTTCAGCCGCTGGTCAAGTGAGGCTATTTCACCTCACTGCTTGCCCCGGCAATTAGAGCTTCACACACTCTCTCTCTCCACATTCCTCACCTCCAAGACCAACATAAATCCGAAATAAATCCAAGTTCTTCAGACTTTCTGCAATCAGGCTTCCTATCCAACACAGTGAATCATTCCTTCGGGGCCACCATTACCCGGCGCCCTCTCCTTGCCTTCAGAGACCGAAAGAGGATCAAGCCTTCAGTGTGCAGGATCGCCACATCACCGGAAGCCCCTGATGTCACCGGAAGCCCAAGACCAACCAATTCTTAATATATTTCTGTCAAAAGTGGCATGACATTTATTGGCAACTTTAAAACAGTGCTCCTCCACTACCTTAATACACAGTACAAGAGAGAAGATGGATGGATGGATTTGTATTTATAAATCATATTTATAAGCCAACCAACTTTTAAAAACTCTGGGCAGAAGTTATGAAATAATATTCAGTAAAAATCAAAAGAAGGTGAAAATTCTGAGGCTAAAAACACTATAAAATTGATGAAATCTACTTCCACTGCTTACCTCTGTACAAGGGTGGGCTGCTGGGGGTTTGCAGGGGTTCGGGAGAACCTCTAGCTAAGATTCTGTGCAGTTCAGAAAACCCCAAAATCCCACTCCTGGCTGGCCCTGACCACCCTGTCCCGCCCATCCCAGGAGTCCCCACATGGCCCATTTTGGATGCAAGTAACTGCAGGGCATGCACAGAGGCTCAGGGAGGGTGAAAAACGGGCCTACTGGGAGTTCCAGAGGGCCTCCAGAGCCTGGGGAGGCTGTTTTCGCCCTCCTGGAGGCTTGAGGAAAGCCTCCAGAATCCAAGGAATGCAAAAAACGCCCCCTCCACTGTGATGCAGGCGGCCAACTAGGTCACGCCCACCATGTCCATGCCCACCCAGCAACTGGGCAGAGAACCCCTTGCTAAATTTTTTGAAGCCCAACCCTACTGCTGTACCTAAGAAAACTGCCAGGTCTTCAAGCTAGTTTAAAGGAGAGGTGGGTCAGGAGAACTGATCCTCTGTAAAACTGCTTTTTCATATAGCAGTTGCTACAACAGAGAAGGCCTGCTATCTTGGACTCATCAAACAACATTGTTTTAAGGATGTTTCTATTTTGAGGGCAGAAACAATAGGAGAATGTCAGTCCCTAAAACAGCCAGACCCGATTGTGAAGTGATTTATAGGATAAAACCATTACCTTGATTTACAACTAGATGTTTACCAGCTTGCATAGCAGAAATCTTACATAGACATGCCAAAGTGTGTCCATATCTACCCAAGGTGACATATGAGTCCACCTGTAACTTCTGAGTGGTCTTCAAAGCTGCATGTAGAACACATGGAAATTGTTCACAAGTGAAGTGCCGTTATGATATGAGCAGTGAATCCTGGTCCAGGAAAAGGCACATTTCATACATCAGACAAATTTGGGCAAAGGCTGCCTCTAGCTACAGATGGCAGCTGCTCTTCAAGCTGAATCTGTGAGCCCAGAACTAAAGATGGAAAATATATGTAATTAGAAGACCCCCAAAACACACTACTATGCACGCTCAAGTCTGTTCTTTACCTTTCAGACCCTAATATTTGTTTAGGCATTGGGACTTGCTTGGCTGGTCTAGGTTTCAGATATATAACTGAGTGTCATCAGTATATTGATGATATACTTTTGTATCTGAAGAGAATCTGTCTTTAACTGAAGACGAATTAGCCATGAAGAAAAGAGCAAAACCACTGAAGCTTATGCCTCAGTACTTTGTGACAGTTGCACTGCCACTATCCTTCAACATAGGCCATGTCAGAACAACAAATACCATATTAGAACTTTATTTTATTGATACAGGATCTTGTTTTGATCCTGTATCAAAATTTTGAAAGATTTACAGAGAGATTCTTTTTCCCTGCCTAAGGAAAGTCAAGGCATGATTATATTGAGTTTATTTTTCATTCCTTCCTGTTTTCATGGGCTAAGTTCATGGGCTTTTTAAATAATTGTTTCATATATTCAAGGCTCTCTTGAATATACCCAGTTCTGTCATATGTCACTGACAGTTGTAGATAATTCTATCTTCCTACTATGTTCTGGCTTACAGCCCAACAGAAAATGGTCCAAATAATCTATTTCAACTAAAATTCTATGAACCTACAACCTAACCACATTCTCAACAATGTTTCCTAACAAAGGAAGATAGGAAATGGATGAAGTTTATCAAGCATCATTGGGTCCTGTACAGTAGTGGGTTTCAAATCCTGTTGCTACCAGTTTGTTTGTGGCTGCGCGCACTTGCACACACCCGTGGAGCTTCTGCACATGCGCAGAGACATCCGGGCAGGTGGGTGGAGTCTCCTGTTGCCACCACTACTGGTTCTCCCAATCCGGGACAACTGGTAGCAACCCACCACTGGTCCAGTAATAGTTTTTGAGCAGTGTTGCTTCCTTCAGACTAGGCAGAACTAGCCCCTCAATCAAAGATACCTTTACCAGCTTCATGTCATCTCCTCCTAGTAAGGAGAAAGATCTAAAGATTGGTTAGTAGGTTAACATTCCCAATAACCGTGTCCATTGTTTGCAAGAATTCAGTTCTTCGTTCAGTACAAAATGAACATACAATAACACAAACTGGAAATAAGCTTATTAAAAGTAAATAAAATCTTTATTATTTCAACAGACTGTACATATAAACTGGTAAATGGATTTGCTATGTTGATGTAAGAACATATTTACAAAGACTTCATGTTTACAAAATGGTTTTTAAAATTATTTCCAAGAAGACACACAGAAATTTCCATCCTTCCTTCCTATAAATATCCTTAGCAACAATTTGGATTTTTCTTCTTAATATTTTTTTGTTAAATCAAACTGATCCAGCAAAGATTCCTTAGTCACCCAACAACAGGATGATACCCAATTATTATCCATGTGTTGCAATTAAGATAATATCTTAATTAATTAATATTAGATGTCTAAAAATACTCAACACAAATTAGACAGTCAAATGGAGTTCATTTCTTATTTCATCAAGAAAACAAAAGAGTCTCAAGAAAAATAGATTTGGGGATAAAAAAAGAACAACTTTCAGAGTCTCTCTCTCTCTCTCTCTCTCTCTCTCTCTCTCTCTCTCTCTCTCTCTCTCTCTCTCTCTCTTTCTCTCTCTCTCTCCCTCCATCCCTCCCTCCCCAACTCTCTCTCACACAGACACCAGAGGTGGGTTTCAGCAGGTTCTGACCAGTTCTGGAGAACCAGTAGCAGAAATTTTGAGTAGTTCAGAGAAGCAGTAAATGCCACCTCTGACTGGCCCCACCCCCATCTATTCTCTGCCTCCTGAGTCCCAGCTGCTCAGGAGAAAATGGGGATTTTGCCATAACCTTCCCCTGGAGCAGTATCCTTCTCCTGCCATGTCAACCAAGGTATGCCCACCAAGCCATGCCTTGCCCACCAAGCCACACCCACAGAACCAGTAGTAAAAAAATTTGAAACCCATCACTGACAGACACACACCTATGCAAACATCAAATGTGACTTGATTCAAAATAATCAGAAACATGCATTCACAAAAAGTATTTGGTAACCCTAAAGTACTTTGCCCTGAATGTCGAGGAATATTCTAATTCTTCAAATTATATATTACTTCTTGTATTATATGTAATATCTTATCAATGTCTTATTCTATTTTAAATATATACAAATTGTGCAGAAACGACCAACATTAACCATGCAAAGTTTATCTTGCTTCTCTAGCTCATTATTGAATATACTTATTAGCAGCCCACATGCTCCCAAAATCTTTCCATTCCCAATTAAGTGGTATAGCAACAAGATAAATACTTGTTATGTACTATATGTAATATGATATAGCTGATATAAGAGATTATAAGGATCAACTTGATTCCTCGCTTAGCTTTCTGTAAATGTCATCATAATAATGTCAGGATGCAGCAATTAGAAAAAACCATTTCCTTTGGATGAAAAATACCTTTTCCTTCCTTATTGCTTAATTTTTAGTTCTGTCTCTGACATTGTATTTATTTGTCTACTTATTCATGTACTTATTGTAATGCTTGAACAAACAACTCAGTTCATGATTTTGATAAAGTATGAGGTTATTCCACTTCATAAGGCTTTCTGTTTTCTATTTGAATGACAGTAACGCTTAATGACCTGTCTCAACCTTAATGTGTTAGATTCCATTTCTTCTTGTTAAAATGCCATAATTCCGGATAGCCACAAACCCATGTTTCCTCTAGCTAAACACAATGGGATAAAATAGAAACAGCAGGGAAAAGCAAATACCCATGCTTTTACCACACCAATATAAAATATTATCATGACCCAGTTCTTAAGTTTATAATTTGTAAACAATTTCTTCTACATCCTCATTTGGATTTCTCAGGAAGGTTTAAGCCGAACTAAAAATGTAAAGCACAACTTCAAAAATAAAGTGCAAAAATAACCATGGAACCAAATAATTAAGCTATAAACAAAACAACTGAGCTAATTTTTAATAAAAGACTAATTTCTCTCTTGGATAAATATGTAAAAATGCCAATTATCAAATTAGAGAAACCTCCAACTTTTTAAAAAGTATTGATATTGATTTGTTTGAATGACATTGTCCTTTGGTGCTTAAAGTTACCAAACCTAGAGAAGGATAAACCGTTTTACATAGCCCTTTTCAGTAAGCAGAATATATCTGGGGCTGTAATAAGTATTCTGCCTTGAACATGCCATTAATCAACTTAAATTTTATAAGCAGAAAGTTAAGCAGTCAGACATTCCTATTAGTCAACATTTTAAAATTATTATTTAATGCCAGTTTCAACGCTTCTCAAAGAAGGTATACAAATAAACCTATTTGGAGCTAGGGATTGTGATGGTACCAACAGAAGAGAATATATGTAGCTAAAGGTTAAAGGGCACCATAGAGTCTATGGTGCTCTCTGAGCTTCGTTGTTTACATTTATTACCTAACTAGGTAAAATCTTCAGTGTCAACTGTCCAACTAGTGAACCCAAAACAAGGAAACATTATCAGGAGCTTTGAATTCACAAAAGTAAAACTTTATTGGATAGACCATATTGGTATTGAAGAAACAAAACCACCTCTGGTTTTCCCGCACAAATGCTTGCCTAGTTAAACAATAGATTTCCTTTCTCCCTACCCATGGGTGATCACATTGTCCAATTATGAGATGTCCTTTTAATTTGGAAACAGTCCTTCTCTTTCCCAAGCACCTGCAGTGGTGACCTTGGTGGTTTTCAGGTCGCACGATCTGTGCACAGCTTCTCAGCATTCCATTCCACCCTTCCCTCCCCCCAGTTTATCGGCAAGTTGAATAGTGTTAGATTTTGGAAGAAGCAAAGTGGTTCAGTCTTGACAATCAGTGCTAGTGAGAATAAGGTTTGCTCCCTGTTTTTAATATAGTAGCTTGCCTTCCTAGAATTGGTAGGGATGTGATTTTCTCCTTGATTGTTCCTTGATTAAGATATTATTTTCTTCTTGATTGTTTGTCTGGTGTTAGTTCTTGCTTATCCCTGGATGAAGGCTGCTTGAGAGGATGTATTCAAAGTTCCACTTTGTCAAGATAATTAGTTTGGTATATCTCCAATGTGACAAAAGTAGAAATGTCTTTCTTTCTCTCTTTCTCTTTCTCTTTCTCTTTCTCTTTCTCTTTCTCTTTCTCTTTCTCTTTCTCTTTCTCTTTCTCTTTCTCCCTTTCCCTTTCTCTCTCTCTCTCTCTCTCTCTCTCTCTCTCTCTCTCTCTCTCTCTCTCTCTCTCTCTCTCTGTCTCTGTTTCTTCTCTCTGTGTGTCTCTCTTTCTGTCTCTCACACACAAATACAGAGACACAATCAATCATCATTTGAAGAGAAACTATAAATCATGAACCTCAGATTATAAAAATTGACTCACTATTTAACAGGGCAGTACAGATCTTCAGGGAGGTGCATCACATTTAAAACTTTCAAGGAAAGTGTTTTCTTGCAGTTGTAATACAGATATCTTGTTTCTAAGAGAAAAATGAAGAAGCCTGCATACCAGGGGTGAAATGCTCCCGGTTCGGACCAGATCGCCCAATCCGGTAGCGATGGCAGTGAATGGTTCGGAGAACTGGTAGCAAAAATCCCTGCGCCCCTCCCCCACCATGCCCAGCTGAGCTGCACGATCATCAGAGGTTTTTTTTTTTTTTACCTTTAAAAGCATTTTTTCTACAACCTCTTCCGAAGAAAAAATGCTTTTAATTTTTTTTTAAAAAAAGCCTCTGATGATCGCGCGGCTCAGATGGGATCATCAGAGGCTTTTCAAAGCATTTTTTTCTGCAACTTCTTGGCCAAAGAGGTGGTAAAAAAAATGCTTTGAAAAGTCTCTGGCAACTCCCAGCTGAGTTGCCTGATCGGCAGAGGCTTTTCAAAGCATTAGAAAAAATGCTTTGAAAAGTTAAAAAAAAAAAGTTGGCCACGCCCACCCAGTCACATTAACACCCCCCACACCAAGCCACGCCCACAGAACCGGTATAACACATTTTACATTTCACCCCTGCCTCGTACTTAACTTTGTCTGACTATTCTATTGTTGCAAATATACACTGAGGCAGGTAAAGCATCTGAGCAACTCAAAGCAAATTACATCATCACTGTCACTCAAAAAAGAAAAAAGACACAAAGCTCTTTGGTGAGGCAAATCCAAATTGCTCTGCACATACCTACTTTTTAAAAATTAGATGTTGTACAGAATAGCCATAAATTTAATCTTAAGATTTTCCAAGTGCTACTCATAATGAACCGGTGCTTTTCCATGTTTAAACATGATCTGTGCCAATATTAGAATCGTATCAAATATTGGAACAAGGCTCTTTGTAGCTTCCCCTGTTTTGCTGAACCTTGTGAAGCTGGGAATATTTCCTTTGACGGTGAGATGATTTGGATGAAATACAGGGTACAGACATGTCTATAATTAACTATGAAAGTGTGCTGTAAGTTCACTCTCACGAAAATGACTGCCAGTTCTATTGCCAGATTCCTTTGGGTACCATGTTCTGGGAATAATTTACTTGCTAAGATTAATGATATAGTAAGTTTTTCATAAGCTGAGTTTCTCAATGTCTTGGAGAAGAAATAGATGATTGACAAGTGGAATAAGGTGTTGGAACTGTATTCAGTGAACTTATTTATAACCTGTGGGTTTAACAGATCATTTTAAAGCATATTAATATTAGGTCAAATTAGGAAGCTGACATCTGCAACAGTAGTTATTTTCCAGACTAAAAAGATTAGTGTGTGTGTTTGTTTGACCTCTTTCATGAGAAGTTAATGTTTTGAAATTGAAAGAAGTGAAAAGTCTTACACTGTTGTGTGTGTGTGTGTGTTTTAAAGAGAGTGTAGAAGTGACATGCCTAGAAGTTCCTCATTTTATCACATGTTATTGTTTGCAAAAGAGATGAAGGTAAATAAGAAATCCTGAAATTAATTGCTTAAAAGTGTGCATGAATGTCTTTTTAAATAAGATGAAAACACGTTGACTTTTGCTTCCCTGGATTCTAATCAGGGGTGAAATCCAGCAGGTTCTACCAGTTCTGGAGAACTGGTAGCAGAAATTTTGAGTAATTCAGAGAACCAGCAAATACCACCTCTGGCTGGCCCCAGAGTGGGGAGGGAATGGGGATTTTGCAGTATCCTTCCCCTGGAGTGGAGTGGGAATGAGATTTTGCAGTATCCTTCCCCTGCCATGCCCACCAAGCCACACCACGCCCACCAAGACATGCCCACAGAACCGGTAGTAAAAGATTTGGATTTCACCACTGGTTCTAATGTATACTCAGGGGATGAGAGAAGAAGTCAACCTTTGTTTCTTTAAAAGGCATGCTAATGCAATACAGTCTGACTTCCTTCCTTCACTCTTTCCTTTCTTCCTTCCTTCCTCTCTCCCTCTCCTCCCTCCCTCCCCCCTCCCCTCCCCTTCTCCTTCCTCCATCCCTCCCTCTTGATTAACCAATGATAAACAAAGGGTAGATAACCCATTTTTATCTCTAGAAAAGCATCTCTATGAATGATGTTATTGTTTTCAAGTATATTTTGCACCCCTTGTTGTTGAGAAGGAAAAGGACAATTCTACTTCCACTCTGAATTGGTAGATGGTAGATAGATGATCAATTAATAAAAAAGAAAAAGACAAAATACATTTCAACAATTAAATCCTTTCCCATATCACTTCATTTTTAATAGCTTCTTGGGGTGGGGAAGCTGGCATAATCTGATTCTACTGAACTCCATCAGATCATTTTTTCTCTGAAAGACTTTCTCTCTGAATTCCTACAGATTTCTGTAGGGAATCTGATGTCTATGTTCTTACTTAATTTTCAGAATGTCCTCAGTTGTCCTCTGTCAAGGATTTGTGTACTCCTTAGTTATTCCCAGAAACTATAAATATACAGTATTTAGTGACTATTGTGATCTTCTTACTATGTCCACCACAGATTAAGAAGAGAACATGGCACGTACTATTTTTGCCCCATTATGATCATTATGCCCCCTCCCCTGAAGACATGCACATCATTAACCTAATGAATGTAAATATGGTCATTATTAATATTCCTTTCTAATGGATTTTAATTAGAATAGAAGTGGCAATAATTGTAGAAGAGGGAAGTACAGTATGTGTGTTTAAACTCATTTAAAGAAGCATTATGAAGAGTCTCACTCTACAATTTGAGCACAGTGCTAGTAACCGTATCATACGGAGCAATATTTTTAGCTCTGATGTTTTCAAAAGACAAGGTCAATTGCATGTTTCCTCTCATCTAGCTATTAACTGGATCACAACTATAACCTTTGTAGCTGCTTTTATCCAGGATTCTCTATCCATGAACTTCCCTGCTGTGTGGTATGTGGAGCTACAAGCCATGGCTTTTAAACTTCATGTCATTGCTCTTCTTTTGTGACCAGCAATCTTTGTTCCTGACCTCACAAGTTTCTCTTTATTTCCTCTCTCTGCCATTGTTTCCAAGTATGAGATAGTTTGAAAAACTTAACAGTGAAGTAGGCTTGCTAAGAAAGCAGAATTTGGCTCCTTGAGTTTTCCTGTTTTTCCTTTTCCATAATCCCCATGACTTCCATGAATTGGTCCAAACATTCTTAAAGTGAACCAAGCTGATATCAACGCCACATTTCATTGTACTAAATTCCAGAATTTGATTATGCCTTGTGTGAAAAAAAAAAATTCCTTTCTTCTGTCCTAATTCTTCCAGGATTTATTTTCATTGGATCTGCTATTTTGATAAAAGGAAATCAGCTTTTCTTTTTATAATTTATTTACACTATGCATAATTTTGTAAAGCTCAATCACATCCTTTCACCTTTGCCTCCTTTCTAGATTAAAAAAAAAAAAACTCCCACTCTAAAAGTCACAACCTGCCCCCAAGACAGGGGACATTTCCTTGATCATTTTAATTGCTCTTAGTATTGGTCAGAATAAACCTTATTGTATAACTTCATATTGAAAAATATTCTCTTTTTTGTTGTTGTTATCCTCTTTTCTGTCTATATCATATTTAAAAAGAATGATGTCCTGCCAATGAAGTCCATTTTGATTTCTTACTAACATGGAAATACCATTTATATTACAATGATTATACAAGATTCCCAGGTTGTCATCCTTTCAGGCTTTGCCAAATTCAAATTTAAATTCTGCATGGTTGCTGCATCACACAACTATCTGTAATAGATAAAGATACCTGTAAACACTATGCATCCGGACAACCTCTTTTTTATAATCCCTTTGACAATCACCCAACAGGTTTTCAGTGCAGGCTCCTGAAAACTCCATCCTTCCCTTCCAAAAATGTGATCATATCATTACTATACCAAATTATATCCAATCATTTGATACTTATTTTCTTAAACTTAGTCAACGTAATGGATTTTGTAGTTTCAAAGCAATACAATACAATATTTTTTTCCCAGCTTACTTTGCAAGCTATGTTTCAATGTAATTTGGAATATTATTGCTGTTCGATAGATAAGCTCATTAGTTTCAGTTTTTCAAGGAACAGATAGAAATTTTTTTTTTATGATTCCTTTAAATACTAAAATACTCTTCACATTTTTTCAATTGCATCAAATTCATCAACAGTCTTTCAGAATTGAAAAAGGAACTCTAGACTGATACTTGAGAACACTTTCAAGGTCAGTAATGATTTTATAGGGGAAGTCATGATTTTTGGAGCTAATCAAAGTTTCCCAGAAGATAATTTTGAGAACATTTCTGCATCTTTTCATGATCCTAGAGTAAGGCTCTTTTGAAGAATTTTATTCAGATGATATTGAGTCATCTTTTTCCTTCTTTTTTCCCCTATTCTTTCTCCTCATTTTCTTTACTTTGAAAAAATTCAGAGAATCCTTAAATTTATTTTATGACTAATACAATGAAGACAATTTGTACCCAACTGTGGGCTAGTTACAATTCTCTTAAGCAATGTTTTCTTGGTTTAATAATCTACAAAACCATGGCAGTGTTCACATATCTCTTTAAATCAAGGCAAGCACAACTATAGCTTGAAAAAAAAACAAACCCAAAAATTGTTCAATTAAAAGAAATGTTCAAAACATAACTCTATAGAGCTTAATGAACTCTTCAAGATTTTAGTATTGGATCTTGTTGTTATTATTTTAAATTGATTTTGGAGTCTCCTGTTAGATAGAATAACTAGCAGAAAATATTGTTGTATATCTTAACAAATGCTATAGAACTTAATCTAGGAAAGTAGAATCCATGCCATAGATTGAATCCATTACCACTGGACCATGCTATTTTTTAACTTTATTTAGGGATTGGTTTTGCCATTTATAAATGCTTCAAGACAGCAGAATATGTTGGCACTTTTAGGGTGATCAACACATATCCATTTGTAGAATAAAATTTGCTTCACCGGATGAATTGAACCTTGTTGCAACAGAACTGAAAACAACTTTAACAGCAATGAAATAAGCTATAGATTTCTCAGTGCAACAACTAAAGAATACCTTAAGAAGTTGTTTTAGAGAATGGATCGAGCAAATATGACTTGATGTGTACTTGCTTCTGCTGTTTTACCTGATATTGCCAAAAACAAATAAATGAGAGCAAAATATCACAAAAACTCTCTGCACAGAGCTACTGATTCTATAAAAAGATCTCTTCTTCCTGATGGACAACACTAAATATTTCTGTCAATGAAATTCAGCCCTCAATACTTTTTTCCTGTTATTGTATGGCCTTCACAATACTTATGGATCAGAAGCTCCTAATTACCATATTTTTCAGCGTATAAGACACACCTTTTTTCCGCCTTAAAAGAGGCTGAAAATTTGGGTGTGTCTTATACTCTGAATGTAGCTTTTTCAAATCTTTTTTTTTAGCTCTAACGAGGTGCTAACTAGTGAGTGAAGCGATCTTCCCAGCTTTGCCTGCTCCCTCAACTCTCCGCTGTGCATTAATGAGGCACTAGCAAGTGAAGCGATCTCCATGCTTTGCTCCGACTCTCAGCTGTTCTTTAGAAGCTTTTTTTCAGCCCTAACCAGGCGCTAGCCAAGTGAAGCAATCTCCCCTCTTTGCTTTGCCTGCTTTTCTCATTGCTGCTTCCTCTCAGCTATGCCTTAGAAGCTGTTTTTTATCCCCAATCAGGGGATAAAAACTAATGTGCTAAAGCTGACCAGACTAAGGATGCTAGCCAGATGAATTCCTGGTAGGCAGATTTTTTCCCCCCCTATTTTTCTCCCCAAAAACTAAGCTGTGTCTTATACTCTGGTGCGTCTTATACTTCGAAAAATATGGTATATATAGTAAAGAAGAAATTTCAATTCATTAAATAATGTAGTTTTGTACTACAATGCCTACGAAGTTCAACAAATCAAGAGCAACAAAACTGGAGGTCTTGCTGGGTTGTTTCTAATCTCTTCATGCTGACATTAACATATTAGAATCCTGAAACAAGATGAAATGTTTATCATACATTTTAAGACTATTACAGATTTAATAAGAAAGATAAATTACTAGACAAAAATGTTTACATTTCCTTGACTGATTCATTAACAAAATTAATGTTATAGGTGCAGTACATTACATTTCTTTTTAAAATAAATTTTCAGTACATTACTACATTGTAAAGGTAAATGTAAAAGTTCCCCTCACACATATGTGCCAGTCATTCCCAACTTTAGGGGGCAGTGCTCATCTCCATTTCAAAGCCGAAGAGCTAGCGCTGTCCGAAGATGTCTCTGTGGTCATGTGGCCAGCATGACTAAACACCAAAGGTACATGGAATGTTGTTACCTTCCCACCAAAGGTGGTCCCTATTTTTCTACTTGCATTTTTTTACGTGCTTTTGAACTGGCAGAATCTGGGACAAGTAACAGGAGCTCACCCCATTATGCGGTACTAGGGATTCAAACTGTTGAACTACCGACCTTTCGGTAGACAAGCTCAGTATCTTAGCCACTGAGCCACCACATCCATTACTATATTTTACTGTACCTTAATTTTACTGTACATTTATAATGGCAAATGATATAAAGTTTAGTGCCACTAAATATATGCTGCTACTATACTTTTTTTTACAAACTCAATAACAGGGACTGATGGAGAATTTTATGTAAAGTGAAGATAACTCTCTTTTATTTAATTCCTAATTTATGATAATTTTGTATTTTTTCTTACATTTAAGCCAAATAACCAGATGATTGATAGATAGATGATAGACAGACAGATAAATTGATAGACAGACCGTCAGACATGAATAGATTTAAAGCTTACAACAAACTTGAAAAAATTCATGATAGAAATTATTCCTTTTCTGTTTAATGATTAATGATTACGGATTATCCTAAAGCATGTTAAACAATGTAGTGAGGGGTTATTTTATCTAGAAGAGTTTATATTTGTATATTCTATATTTACTGTTATCACTGATAAGAATAAGCCCTAAGTGGGGGTTATTTCTAAACAAACACATGTACAAGGATTGAACGAAAAGTAATGCTTTCAATGTTTAATATCATCAAAGAGTACCATACTGATGAAACTCTGATTTGTTCTTTAACATCTGTTGTTTCACTTCATTTGGTGGAACTTGCTATGAAAGCATATATTGCTATTGTTTGTAAAATGCAAGTCTGTCAGTATGCTTTAAGCAATGCAACATAATTGAATTTGTGATTGCTGAAGGAGTCCCTCCAAATGAAATTCACCACCAAATTCATGAATGTTTATGATGATGTGAGCATTGTCTACTATGTGACAAAAAATATAAAGCTTTTGAATCTGGGAGAGCTATTTTATGTAATCAATAATAAAGTAGACAACCTGCAATAGTTACCAACATGATTAATGATTAAATGTGGTACAGATTCTATTTATTTATTTATTTATTTATTTGTTTATTTGTTTATTTATTTACTCTTTCTTTCTTTCTTTCTTTCTTTCTTTCTTTCTTTCTTTCTTTCATTCATTCATTCATTCATTCATTTATTACACTGTATAACCACCCATACAAGGTGGTTATATCGGTGGCATACAATCAACACTACATATTGAATGTATGTAAATATGTGTGGGTGGCTCATGGGTGCCACCCACACAATTCTGGGTGGCATACTATCAACTCTGGGTGGCATACAATCAACATTACATATTTAATTATAGACAAGCATAATACAATAAACAAGAAATGAATTATTTGCATATTTAAAGCTCTTTCTCAAGCATATTTAGAGTGTGTGTGTCTGTGTTGGGTGTGGTTTTCACTGAAGACAATTCAAATTTGTTTTTTAAAAGGATTCCTGCAAATAAGTGGTAAGAAAAGAACAGCTGGAGTTTCCTGGATGTGATCTTTAAACAATTAAGAAGAAGGAACACAATTTCCTGAAGGGATATAATCCTATGCATCAGCAGGCTAGTTGCATTAATTTATCTCTCAGTTGTAGGCCTTCGTAGGAAAATAACTTTGCAGGAAGTGAAGAACTAAAGTGGGGTCAGGAAGATTGCAAAGTGCACATCAAGATGACTATCCAAAGTTAACTGACTGTGAAACTGGAACTTTGAAAAAGTAACACATTTTGGAATTAATCATAGTAACACAACTAGCTACAGATAATAAGGGCTGCTTCTTATTATATGTCTGTGGAGATCGCTTTCTCTGATTGCAATATAAAATGTAAACAAAACACAATTATTTTCTCGACTCAAGCAGTTCTGTGTAGGGAAAAAATAATAAGTTAAGAATATGTCGAGGGAGGCTTCCGGTTTGCTGCTGGCCGCCGCCAGACGTTCCTCTGGGATCGTCAGCTCCCTCTGCCTGTATAGAGCCGCCGTTACAGCGGATGGCGGCTCGAAAAAACTCCGTTTCCAAGAGGAAACGGAGATAGAGCCGGCAGGGGTGGGTAGAACTCTCCGCAGAGTCCCAAAAGTTTTTTTTTTAACTTTTGGGATGGAGCGGATGAGAAGCCCCATATCCCCTGCCGCTGCTCCGGGCTTTGGGAGACCTCTGCCTATGCAGAGCCAGGCGTCAAGAGCAAGCCTGTGAATCTAAAAGAATAATTAAAGAAATGAAGAACTGGACCCTTAATACTGAACCGCAAGTATCTCACCCTTTCAAAAACTATTTAAAAGAAAAGAGCAGAGGAAAAGAGGGAAAAAGAGCCTTCTAAAATGGCGTCTGCTGTGGCTGGAGAAGGGCTAAAAGGGAAAGTCCTTCCATTTCTCATTATTACAATGTAGCGGAATAAATATCACTGGCTACATTTCTAGAGAAAACCTCGCTCCTGTGCTGCTCAGAAGTTTTTTTTAATGAGGGAAAGTCTTTTTGTTTTCTATTTCTTCTCTCATTTTTGCTAAATCTTGTCTGTGTGGGAAATGGCATCAGGACTTACACAGCTGGACAAACAGGGGGGGGGAATTTCCCCCCTTAAGAAATTGCGCCAACAAATTTCAACTCTCCAGTGTCAGAAACCCGATTTTAATATATTAGAATTTATTCTTGAAGAGATTGTAAGAAGGGATGAGATTGTGAATCAGCAACTTGAAAAATTTAAGCAGGAAATTAAAGAAATTGGTGAATTGGTGAAATCAAAGTCTGACTTCTTGAATAAAAAGATTTCAAAAGCTGCTAATGGTTTATCAGGCTTTCTGATTCGGGTGGAGGCAAAGACTGAATTATTAGAGACTAAAATGAAGGAAATCGAGGAGAATTTGGATGACATGACTCAAAAAATTAAAAAGGATTTGATAAACATTCAGGATAATAGCTTGGAAGACAAATCTAAAATGGAGACTGACCAAAAGATTGGTAATGAGGAAAATGTACAACAGAGGATTGAAAGAGAAGTTTTAATGACTCAATATAATTTTACAGAATATGCAATTAGACTGAGAGGTCTGCAGGAAAATAAAAGAGATGATTTAAGGAAAGTATCTTCTGAAATTCTGGCTGGGATCTTAAAGGTTCAACCTGATGAAGTGTATTGCAGGATTGATAGAACTTATAGAATAAACTTCTGGTGGGCAAAGCAAAGGCAATTGCCTAGAGATGTGGTGATCTATTTTACAGATAAAGAAATTAGGAATAATATTGTGCAGAACTCTTTTAATTCCAATTTGCAATTTCATGGAAGAAAGATTTGGATTTTCAAGGAGCTCCCGCCCAAGATGTTAATGGAGAGGAAGAAATTTGGCTTTTTAGTAACTGAATTAAAAAAAAGAAATATCCTATTCAGGTGGGACATCCCAGTTGGTTTAATATTGAGATATCAAGGCGTAAGATATCAATTGCACACTGTTGAAAAAGCGGAAGATTTTTATCAAAAAATTCTAAAAATGAATTTAACACCTTTAGGCATAATACAGGATAAGCAAAAGGAGTTGGAAATAAAAGGAAAACATCAAATTACAGAGGCTGTGATGGATAAATTGTCTTTGGACTCCCTGGAGACCCCAGCTGGACTGTTTATAAATAAGAGAGCAGTGTCATCCGAACCCAAGGTGATGAATCATCAAGTCACAGACAAGTGCGCAAATCAATCAGTTGATATACAAGTGACGGAGAAGAAAGATGAGATGATAAAATTAACCCAACAAGAACAATCCACAAAGCAGAATGAAAATCAACCAGCAGATATACAATTGGTAGGCAAGAAAAGAGGATGGAAATTCAACCCGAAAAAGAAAAAGAAAAGAAACAGATCTTATAGAAATAGCAATTTCTAAACTAAGCAACAGTGAAGCCAGGCGCTTTAAAAAATGAATGAATATTAGAAAAGATAGTGGCGGCGAACAATTGTCTGATACTATCCTGAGGATTGTGGCAGATCTCTGCAAGGCCATGATTTTGGGATGTGGAAAGAGCCTCACTTTGTTGGATTTGAATCATCTAATTTTTTCTTATTTACCTTTTTTTTCTCTTGGAAATATATTATAACTACTTTGAGTTATAAGGCAGGAGAGTTTTGCCGGGGCATGCAGAAGATCTGGATGTTACTCAGTAGGATGATGGGAATTAACAATCCTGATGAATACCACAACTATAACCATACGGATATATTCATAATTATAATGTCACTCGGGTGGTTGTTTTTACTTTTATACAGGTGTGAGGATATCTACTACTGATGGGGGCAGAAGATGACTGAAGATTTTGAACAAACTGTTGCACCAGCATGTTATTTTACCCTATTATGGGTGATGGATTTAACAATCTAGTGGAAAGACATCAAAGAAGATATTATATGGATCATAAACTTAAAGTTATTGTCTTTTCTCTTTTTACATAATGAAATGCATATATAGATATGTGTATATATTAGTAATGTGGGCAGCTGATTATATTTAGAATTGTACTGCATGATTTTGTAGGAATTGAAGGGTTGAAATAGGTTAGTTTACTGATTGTTATAAAATGGGATGCATATATAGATATGTGTATATTTTAGTAAAGTGGGTAGTGGATTATATTTAGAATTGTATTGTCTGATTTCAAGTCATATATTTAGAGGAGTGGAGGAAGTGGACAGAATTGAATAAATTTGGTTGCAGGGAGAAGGCCGATTTAAAATGTTATATTAATATATATAAAAGATTAAAGGTTAATTTGTAATAATACTCAATAAGTTTAGGGGAGGAGAAAAAGGGCAGATTACCGTAAAAATGGGAGTTATAAGATTAACAAGTTAAGGGTCAGTATTCCGAGAAGGGATTAAGGGAAAGGGAAGATATTATGTATGTAACTAGTTATGAAATAGCCTATTGTTGTGAAGAAGTCACAGGGGGGGTTGGGTGGAAAGGGTGGGTTAGGGAAGAGGGGGGGGGAAAAGGGGGAAAAACTTGTATTTGAAAACTTTTTCAATAAAAAAAAAAGAATATGTCATACTTTTTAAAACATGTTTATAATGCTTTAAGATGAGAGGTTCTACTAGTGAGGGAAGCTGATTCTGCAGGTTGATTTAAATTTATGATAGTTGCCTCTATTGTACTCTATAGTATTGTCTCTGTGATGCAGCAACATGAAGGTGCCTGCTTTAAGAACCATCATAGAGGTGCAGGAGAGAAAGATACATTTACATGTAGGAAAGAACTGATTTCTAAATAGCATACCTTTTTGGAATTTTGACCATAATGATATGGATTGTCATTTAGAATCTGCTTCAAGGCAGAGTTGGAGATTCCTTTGGATAACCAGACTATAGCACTGGTGCTTTTGAATATGTAATCAGAAATGACTATTGGGCAGCCAAGTGAAACTAAGAACATGCACTTGAAAAGACAATGTTATGACCAAATAGACCTTGTCTTGATGTCCCGCTTTGCTTTCTGCACAGATAATTGCCTGTCAGTAAAAGTGACAAGGATAAATGTCATTAGCACCATGATCTTGAGCATGTCAAGCTGAAAGATAATTTTAGCCAGAACTGAAGACCTATAGATGTCTTTGTGCTGCCCTTGTCTCCAAGATGTGATATTGAGGCAAACAAGTAGGCAAATAAGTTGACTCTTCTGAAAAACTAAAATAAGGGACCAAATTCCACAGCCTTTGTAATGAGGTAACGGAATCCTTTGAGATATTGCCATTGTAAAATTAAAACTCTGCTTATAAGGGACATAAATAGAACTTTCATTTTTCTGGCTAAAAGTAAGGAAAATGAACAAAACTTGTAGTAGTGATGTCTTTGTTATTACAACCAAAGGCCAGGCTCTTATGATAAACTGCAATTTTTTTTAAAAAAAAATAATAGCAATAATATAAAGCACAGTAAAAAACAAAACAAAAAAAAAGGCACCAGAAAAGTATGTACTTTACTCTTGTAGAATGTATACTTGCTTGATAGGAACTGCCAAGTTATTGGATTGTATGTTTTCAATTTGTTAACCAAATGGAAGAGAGTTGTGTTAAAGGTGGAATAGTAATGCCATGTTGGTTAATAACAAGATTATAGCTTTTCAGGACCTGATCCTGGATGAACAACTCAAATGTTTGTGCATTAGAGTTATGGAGTTGGAATCAGAATAGAGATGGAAGGGACCTTTGAGGTCTTCTAGTCCAGCCCCCAACTCAAGCAAGAGACCCTATATCATTTCAGCCTTTTTTAAAGTGATGAAGCACCTACAACTTATGAAGGCAAGCTGTTTTTTTAAACAGTTTTTTTTTTAAAAAAAAAAAAGACTGGACAGCCAGGTTTAATTGTGTTCACTGTTAGGAAATTTCTCCTTAATGTCAGATTGCTTCTCTCCTTGATTAGTTTCCATCTGTTGTATGATGTGACAGTTAGACACTAAGGTGTGAGAGTTGGACATTAAGAATGGCTGATCAAAAAAGAATGTTGATGTCTTTGAATTGTGGTGCTGATGTAAATTATTGCATATACCACGGACAGCCAGAACAACCAACAGAGAGGTGCTGAATCTTATAAAACCAGAAACATCACTAGAAGACAAAATCACAAGATTATGTCTGATTTACTTTGGTCATGTTTTGCATGCAAATTTATTGGAGAAGTCAATGATGCTAAGAATGAGTAGTGGATCAAGAAGAAGGGGTAAAGCAAAGAATTTGCTGATATAATACCATCAAAACTGATACAAAGATGAACATTCAGTAAGCTGAAAGAAGCTGTGCTTGAAAGGGTGGCGTGGAGATCACTTGCCTATAAAGTCATCAAGGATCAGACATGGTTAAAACTAAACTGGATTTTTTTTTTCAGAATAACAAAGTTGGAAGGGACCTTGGAGGTCTTCTAGTCCAACCTCCTGCCTAGGCAGGAAACCCTACATCACTTCAGATAAATGGTTATCCAACATGTTCTTAAAAACTTCCAGTGTTGGAGCATTCACAACTTCTGGAGGCAAGATGTTCCACTGATTAATTGTTCTAACTGTCAGGAAATTTCTCCTTAGTTCTAAGTTGCTTCTTTCCTTGATTAGTTTCCATCCATTGCTTCTTGTCCTGCTTTCAGATGTTTTAGAGATTAGCTTGACTCCCTCTTCTTTGTGGCAGCCCCTTAGATATTGGAATACTGCTATCATGTCTCCCCTAGTCCTTCTTTTCATTAAACTAGACATACCCAGTTCCTGCAACTGTTCTTCATGTTTTAGCCTCCAGTCCCCTAATCATCTTTGTTGCTCTTCTCTGCACTCTTTCTAGAGTCTCAACATCTTTTTTACATCGTGGCAACCAAAACTAAATGCAGTATTCCAAGTGTGGTCTTACCAACTATTATAAAGTGGTATTAACAGTTCATGTGATCTTGATTCTATCCATCTATTTATGCAGCCTAGAACTGTGTTGGCTTTTTTGGCAGCTGCTGGACACTGTTGGCTCATATTTAAATGATTGTCCACTAGGACTCCAAGATCCCTCTCACAGTTACTACTATTGAGCAAGGTACCACATTCTGTACCTGTGCATTTTGTTTTTCTTGCCTAAATGAAGAACCTTACTTTTTTCACCATTGAATTTCATTTTGTTAGAAAGCACCCAATGTTCAAGTCTGTCAAAATCCTTCTGTATCTTAAGCCTATCTTCTGCAGTGTTGGCTATTCCTGCTTGTTTGGTGTCGTCTGCAAATTTGATGAGTTCCCCATCTCGTCCAAATCATTGATGAAGATGTTGAAGAGTACTGGGCCTAAAACAGAGTACTGGGCCTAAAACACTGCATACTTCCCTCCATGTAGATGCAGTTCCATTGAGGACTACACATTGAGTGCTGTTTGTCAGCCAGTTACGAATCCATCTGGTGGTGACACTGTCTAACTCACATTTTTCTTTTATCTGGTAGTAGATTATGGTCTACTTTACTGAAGTTGAAGTAAATTATATCAACAGCATTCCTCTTTTTGTCATTTTGTCAAAGAATGTAATAAGATTAGTCTGACATGATCTGTTTTTGACAAACCCATGTTGGCTTTTGGTTATTACTTTGTTTGCTTCTAGGTGTTCGCTGATTCGTTGCTTAATTATCTTTTTCAGAATCCTCTATTATGATTGAACTTCTTTTACAATTTAATTATGTTTTTACTTGGCTGTTCACCACCCTGGGTCCTCAGGGAGAAAGGCGGTATACAAATTTAAAAATAAATAAATAAATAAATAAATAAATAAATAAATAAATAAATAAATAATTCAATTTGCCTTACTGCTTCTTTTCCAACTTCCCAGAAGTAAAGCACCATCCCTCTCTGGGAATGCAACCATATAACCATTTTGTCTTTAGGAGGTTATAAAATTATCAAAGGAACAGATGTGACCCATGGGTGAGAAGTATATTCTAAAGGCTAAAGGAATCCCTGAACAATGAATAATAGCCTAAGAGAATTAGCATTAGATCATTCACTGCATTTTTAAAAAACTACTATCTTTCACTTTTCAAATTGTTTTCCCAATATTTGCAGACACACCTGGGAAATTATTCACCTTGAAAAATTAAAGGTTAAGACAGATGAGCTTTCCCCAATGTGATATCTTCCCAGTATTTGGGGCCCATGATTGTGGAGATTGACTAAGAATTCTGAACCCATGTATTCAAAAGGTACCATGTTCAGGAATGCTGCTATCAATAATAGTTGACTAAGTATACTAGTGGGCTAGTAATATGTGGTTAATATGAATATCTTTTTTAAAAAAAGAATTGATTGGTTCCTCTTTCCTTTTTCCCTATATAACATCAGCATAGCCCATACTGCAGAAATAAATTTTCTTGAGGGAAATGTTCGGACCAATATGTGACTTTATTATTGGCCTCTCATAATTATAAATTAACTGGCTTAATTTCTTTAAAACCTAAACATTTGCTAGTTTCATCCCATTGCTGGACAATAATGCAATAACCAATTCTGACTGTCTAAATTTTAGGGCCCAGCATCCTTGTTTCTTCTTCAGGTTCTGTGGTATTAAAGTTGCAATTCAGATTTAAACTTCCAAATGAAATGTATGTGATTTAAATCTGTACTTGCCACCTGCTATCCAATTTACTCCTTTTAGCTTTCTTCTCTCACACTAGGACATTTTGCAAAACTTGAGAACTAACCAGTTCTTCATCATTATTTGGTTGCTACATCCCACATATTATTTTACAGGAAAGAAGAAGAAAAAACTAATATTTGCCCTTTCATTATTATAATATTCCACGTACAAAAGACAGCAGGATGTGTAGGAGTGCTGCTTTTCTGGTTTGTTTCTTCTGCTATTTGCCTCCTCAATATAAAATATAAGGAGTTATTTATACTCCTCAATATAAAATATAAAGAGTTATTTCCTTCTCTCCCCTGTTCTGTCACTTAGCATTATTTTTATGATGGTATAAACAAATAGATTGGATGCTTCCTTTTCTGCAAGAGCACCTTGTTTGAGGAAATGATTCTTTTTGAGATTGTCAAAGTAAGTCCTTAGCAGGTAAATGGTGGGGGAGAATGATATAAAAGAAGATATAAAAGAATCTTGTATTATCTGGGTATGATTCAGCTCTCAAATTCCAACCCATACATAGAAATCAACACAATTTTTTTCCTGCTTCCTAGCTGATTTCTTCCCATATACAATATGCACACACATTGCACACATATTTCCACTGGGAGACTTTAGATCTCAAGAATTCAATAGCAATAAATATAAATCAGGTTATCGCTTCAGATAAAGACAGTTCTGGACCATCTATCTTAAATGTGGAGCTGCAGATGTTGCTGTTGCATGCATTTTTGGAAACAGAATGAATGTAGACATATCTAGGCTCCATCTACTACCCAACCATGGGTAGAATTGTGAAATGGAATTAGAAGACAGATGGAGGAAAGAAATGGTAACCTAGTGAGTTTTGATAATTCAAAATTCATCTCATACCTATACACCTGGGAGTTGGTTAGAGTAAAGTCAGTGGGTTTTATTTTATAGTGAACATTACAGCTGTGCAAATCTGTATGAGGATTCTTGCTTCAATGATGCATCACTTTGAAGATGCTTTGCAAAGCAAACAGCAGAACCCTCTTCTGACTATTTGGAAGCCTCTTCCAACAGTGTCTTATCAAGAGACTTGTTCATAACCATAATGATATCATGTGATGCATTGTTACTGTGTAACATCTATACAAAAGAGGTAGCAGTAGCACATTGTTTAAGAAAGACTCTCCAATATCCATCTAGACCAGCCGAAACGCTTTGTTGCCTGATCAAGTAACAAGTTGACATGTTCTTCCACCATGTGATTAGAGTGGTCCAGCAATATTCTCCTCTGAACCAGAAATTAGCAGACAACCTGTGTGGTGATGGATATATATCAGCTATTTCTTTTAATACCTTGTTTTTGATTTCCATGATCCATTGCTTGAAATGACTGCTTTATTATCTCTAACAATGAAGCTTGCCCTGTTTATTCATCTCTCTTCTTCTCCATGATTCCAATATGTGTATTCTGTATTTTATATGTGTGCACAGAAATTTGACCTTATATTATTTTCTTGGAATTTTGAGCTGCTTCCGAACATTTGTTCTTTGCACAGTATGTGTTTCTGTTAATTTCTCAATGGTTATATCCATATTTCAAATATATTCCAAGAACAATGTGGGGGATTTTAGTTTTTTGGGGAGAGGGCAGCCATAAAATAATAGTAATAGTAACAGAGACAAAGTGAAAGATAAAATGAAGATAAAGAACTGGAGAGGATCACAAAATATCAATATTTAAAAATCAAAATTGTAAGATTATGACATAAACAGAGGCTACTGGCACAATATATGTCGAATCAAAAAAAAATTGAACAGCACTTCAAAAAAGTACATTGACAAAATGTCCATTGGTCAATTACAAAAGGCCATACTAGTTGGATCAACACATATATTATGCTGATACATTACAACATCTTAGTTCTTGGGAAGAACCCAATGCATATTAAAGCCAACAGCAACTAAACAAATGGGAGCTATGATTTCACATTGCTGTGTATAATAATAAAATGAGTTTCCAAAAGTAAAAACTGTAAATCTTTAATATTTCAAAATAAGCCTTATTTTTCTTACTTTTGATGCCACCAAATCTGTGGAAACTGCATAATCTGCAGTGAAAATGCAGTTGGAATCTGACTAGGAGGGCCTTTGGCTGGGGAAGTTTGCAGTATGTGTTTATCTCAATCAAATTGCATTCTTCAAAAGACATCAGATTTGGAAACCAATTAGAGTATGAATGGAATAATTGCTCCTAGTGTACTTAGATGTGCCATTCAATCAAAAGTAGATTTCTATTTGGAAATGTATCATAAACTCAAAAGGACTGGAGGAGAACAACATTTGATGTTCTCATTCTCTCAGTTAATGATGTGAGGAGAAAACACAGAGCAAACAACTGTGCATCATTTGGAATTATGCATTAAATTATCTTGCTTTCTACGAATAGCTTATCTAAATGGACTGAATATCACAGAGCCATCATGTATAGCTTGTTGCTGGCATTATATGTCTGATTCTATGTGAGGTTCAAAAAGATCAAGGGTGTTGCTAGGCTTAAATCCAATGTATACTTAAGTTGTTACATCCCACTGAGTTAACTGGGATTTAAGCAGTCTGTATGATGGACTATATCCTGAGGCATTTTCCATTCCCTGACTTGGTTTCAATGACTTTATCAATGTGCCAGCTAAAGTTCTGCAAGTTGTTTGAACTGTTTACTGTCATTGGCTTGGAACTACTGGTGCCATAATGCATAGCCTACAGAAAGTTTGAGTGTGCAGATGCCATTCTGCCCATAGGAAACATATGCAGGAAGTTCAAGAGACATTAACGATAGAGTTTATGCTTGATAGAGGGACCCCATTCCAGATAAATTGATTGTAAAAGACGGTTAAAACTTTGGCATATCTACAAAATCAAAAGATGGGTGGATTAGATGGACAAATGGTATAATGCAGTAAAATGGAGGCATTCTTTGAGAGAAAAGCTGTAGTTTAACGATACAATAGATCAAACAAAGAACATTACAAACATTGATTCTGGGCTTATCTTCCTATCTCATATAGATTTGTCTTTTTTAAAAAAAACAGAACTAGTGGTTGTTTATATGCCAGTCTTTGTATGTGTATATGTATGCATGTATATTCACAAAGCAGAGAAATTGACACAGAAATTGAGCAGAACTATTTAGGATTGGGGAGGAAAAAGGATGGTTTTCAGCCAACCTTGCTCCCTAAATGACTTGCTTGTTTTCCTTTCTGTTAGGCTGGGATTGCCTTGTGACATTAGCTTCCTCCTCTTTTTCTTCATTTGCAGACAGCAATGAAAATGTTTTCCAAAATTAAAAATGGAGGGGAAAAAATTAAGCAAATGGGAAGTCTACAGAGATATCCTGGATGCAAGAAGAGATGAATCTGTCTCTTCCCACCTCTCTCACACCATAGCATCACACCTGAATAGTGCCAAACTGTATCTCAAAGCATCCTGAAGGACATTCAAAAAAATGCAGCTGCACAAAACACTTTCACAGAATGAGAACAAGGTTTGGCTGATGGCCAAACATGCTCAGAAGTCACCTTCTTTCCAGCCCATGTCCACAAGAAGACAGATGGGTGGGATGCTTTTCCCACCAGCTCATGACATTTGGTGGGAAAGCAAATTAAGATGGGGAATCCACCACTTAACCTTTTCTCCTTTAAAAGTGTAAAAGCACCCTTGTAACAAAAGCAATGATGGCAAAGGAAAATATTCTGGAATATCAAGGACTGGAGGAAAGCACATTAACAGGAACAGCTCTCATTCTTTTGACATTTTTAGATAAAGCTAAACAAATTCTAACTTTAGAATTTGAAATTCACAGCTGGCAATGCTGGATTTGTATCTGACTCAGGGCAGGATACTATCCCAAGTCCCTTAGAGTTGCTTATTTTCTGTTTACATTTTAGAAATCTGAAATAAAACAAATATCAGAGATTTTTAGTCTTGCAAATACAGTCCAATTTCTGCATCAATTTGAGATCTTTTTGATCCTTAAACAACAACAACAAATATTTATTCTGTTTTTTGCATTTATCCTGTGTTTCTAATCTATGCATTTTTACTACATACTTCTTAAAATTCATACGTGTGTGTGTATGTGTGTGTGTGTGTGTGTGTGTATAACATGCAATTGCAAGCAATTTCCCCTTATTTATTTATATACATGAGTTTATATGTTGCTCAGCTCCCAATACTCTAGGCAATTTACAATATTACTAAAAGCAAATATACTTAAATTAGATCCAGCAGCAAAAATGCTGTTTATTCCTAATAGCAAACCTAAGATTTATGCTGCCTACAATTACACCTTTTTTTTTTACCGCTCTATAGAAAACAAATAAGAAAGATGCCTTATCCAAGAATAAAGTTTCTATTGCAAGGCAGCTGCCCACAGGGAAAGATTGCCTTTAAATCCATGTCTCTTTGATCTTTCATAGGGAAAGCTATCCTAAGCATCCCTTTTCACTTGCATAAATAGACTGAAAATCCCACCTGGAAAAAATGGTCCCTTATACCTATATAGTCTTGGTTTCATTTATAGGTCAAAACCCAGCACTTTCAATTGGACTTTGAAGCCAGTTGATAAATCCAATTGCAATTTTAAGCACTGTTTTCCCCAATATACATATTTTAAAAGAGATTTTCTTCTGTAAATGGACTATATATTTGTACGTATAATCTTTTTTCCCAGGGACAAATTTCAAGTAACATTCTAAAAAAAGTACACAGTTCAATCTGAATGTGTGTATTGATTCATATGAAGTTTTGTGAAGTCTAAACTGAATAAGTTTCCATAGCATTGTGAACTAGTTGAATATCTTCTTCCTCGCTAAGGGGCAAAAATTATGCACTGGTTTTATTACTAAAAGATGTACAATAGAAAGACATTTTCTTTAAATAACTGCTGTTTCCATTTTTTACGTTTCTTCCTTATTGCTTTATTTTGTACATACATGGGCACACGCTATTACCCAGGAACAGGAAACACTCTCACTAGTGTCAGCAAGAATTAACTTTGATTAACATGAATCAATTAAATGTGTTAAAAGATGCTGCCTTTTCATGCTATTGGAATTATTATTGATATTTTAAAGCAGTTGATTTGATGCCTTTTGAACCTTCATAGAATGAAAGACTGACTTAAGAAAAAAAAATAACACATGGCTTTGATCTGTTATTTTGCCCAAGGAAATCAAAGCCCTTTAAGATATTATTCTGCCTTTCAACATTTCTTTTGAGGAAGGTTACAGAAATCCCTGAAGGCTGAATACATGACAAGGTAAATTCATTTGGTATTCATCTCTGCTGTGTTTTTTTCCATTGGCATACTAATGAATTATAATTAGGGGAAGAACTAGAACTCCTGTTCAGAAAGAGAAAAAAAATGTTAACTGAAGGATGGATCTAAAGCATCAGGGACCATCTGGCCATTAAGTGCCTACAGATGCCAATTCTCCAGCTGTGAGAAACTGTGGACATCCGTTGCTGTGGAAAACAAGTCTAGCCCTTAATTTGAAGTAGGAGATGAAGTAAATTGTTTCTATCCAGAAAGCTGAAGAAGCTTCTTGAATGAGAAGTGAAACGTCTTCAAAGAAAAACCAGAAAGTCCAGTTTTCAAGCACTCAAAGGTGCTTGAAAAAGCACCTTTGAGATATCCTGAGACTTGTTTTTCACAGCACATTAAACTATTTTTAATTTGCTTTTAGTGGTTTGGTGTGTTGAGTGAACCATGGTTTATGATTTGGTATGAAAAGTGAGAGCTTCCAACATGGTTTATTCAATAAACAGTGGCTAAACAAGCCTTTGTACAATATGTCAACTAAGTATGAATGGTCACAAAACTTGAGATGATCTCCTTGCATCCACCCTTTTCTTGATCAACAACATCTGGAGGATATCTGGCCTTTTCAAAATATGAAAGCCCCATCCATGGATAACATTCCTTTCTTTTCATTTTTATTATTTCTCTTTTTACAACCCCTTCCATATTTTTGTGATATTTACAGTTTCTTCTTTTTATACATTTACTCCTACTTTTACTGTCCTCAACTGGAAGAAATAGAGATAACATGATTTGTGGCCAAGAATGACATATTTTTTAAGATCAAGGAGCTGCAGGTACAAATATATTTCCTAATGGATCTATCACTATGGAGTGATTCTTTTTCCCCTGTATTGCAACCTGCTATTTTGCAAAACGTAACAGAAGAGCTAGCAGATCACTTGTACAAGTAAACGTAAATGTACATTTATGAGATTACTGCCAGGTTAGAGGTGAATGTTCAAATGTTTAGACAGAAAATGCTAAAAAATATTTCTTTAAAAATTTTTGTGAGATACTTTGGTTTCAAGACTATTGAATGAAGGCCCACTACTTTCTTCAAAAATATTAAAATGCATTGGCATATGGTCCTTCTAAACATCCTGTTCATCCAAACACAAGGACAGGAATTTTTGGATGACATTGCTATTTTTTGAGGACAGGACTTTGGTCATCATCTTTACCATGCTACTTCAGAACCTTCACACACATCTTTTCTTCTTCTGTATCACTATGATGCTTCAGAAAGGCATTAAAACCTGCCTCTGCCAGTTAGGCTGAGGTCTTGAAGGGGACTCTTGTCATCGGAGATGATAGATGGATTAACAGGGAAGAGCCTACATATTGATCTGGCCTTGTTGCCTCTTGCCTATGTATTTAAAGTTTTAAATAGTTTCTACATTTATAAATTTAAGTGTAAGCCAGAGTCACTTTTCAGGGTGAAGTGGGGCAAAAGAAAGAGAGAGGGGGGGAGAGAAAATAATAATAATAATAATAATCATCATCATCATCATCATCATCATCATCAAAGAGAAAGAAAGAAAGAAAGAAAGAAAGAAAGAAAGAAAGAAAGAAAGAAAGACATGAATAGAGTGGACTTCAAATAATCCATCTCCCAAAACCTTACTTGACCATCGAACTCACTGTATGACTTTAGGGCACTGTCTCTTTCTACCCTGTTTATCTTATAGTACTGTTGTGTAGGATTATGAGTGAAGAAGTTCTTGTACCCATAAACTTCTCTAGCCTTGAAAGCCAATAATCTGTTGCCTTTAAATCATGTAACTAGGGATGATGGCCAAAATTGAAGGAAACTCTACTTTAAAATGGTGCACATATACACAGCTGCTGGTTTGAAGAAAGGAAGCCAGGACAGGGAAACAAGAATTTTGACAGCACACTAACAGATTACCATGAATTATAGAAATGCGGTATTCTCAACATGTGCTGTAGACTAGAATCTGACATTTCCATTTCCAGTAAAAAAGAGCAATAAAGAAAGCAGTCTGAGTTTTCATCTGGTTTTTTTTTTTTAAATAAAACAGATAAAAACAACTCAAAGGCATTTGTTTTCCTCATTGCAAATAGTTATAGGACTAAAGTGTGCAAGTGTATCTTGTACTTTTACAACCCTGGATTTTCAAAATAAAAATTCTTAATTAGAACCTTTCTGTAACCCAGTTCAGATGGTCATATTGTCCAAAAATGTATTTGCAGTATTGAATGACATTTACTAAATCTATTTTGGGGGTCATTTGGACTCAAATTGCATCTGCGACTCTTTATAAGTAGCCTGAACCTTCACCACAGGAGGTCTCTAGATTTAATGGCACAACTCAGTCAAGGACCTTTCAATAAACCCTTTTCTCTATTTGTAGAAAGATCTTTGCAAAAACTATGGCTCAGTTTTGCCTGCAGGCATCTTGTAACCAGCCAACCTGGTGATAGAAAGATAGATCTACAATATACGGTATTATAATATGAGGTGGAACACAATGTCACTGACCTTTTTAAATAAAATAAAGCAAAATAATTTTGAAAACCCATAGTCAACCCAGTGCACAATCTTTGCCTTACTTTGTGCAATACTTAGTTTTAAGGCCATTCAGACCAAGGTACCCAAGAAGGCAATAAGTCACCATGGGACTTAAGCATTACATAAAATTCTTGCTCTGTTCTGATAGTGAAATATTTATATATTTATGGCACTAATACATTTCTTTGACCTTTTCCTCTGTTTTTCATGTTTTGAGTTAGTGAATTCCATCATAATAAGCATTATCAAGCTTTGGTTCCAGTATTTCAGAGTCCCCATATCAGTGGTGGGTTGCCCCCGGTTCGGACCAGTTCGCAAGAACTGGTAGTAAAACTGGCAGGAGGCTCCACCCACTGACCCGGACATCATCAAAGTTGATCTGCGCATGCACAGAAGCTTCTGCACATGTGCAGAAGAGCACACGCACAGGCACGATGCGAACTGGTAGTAAAGGTAAGTAGAACCCACCCCTGCCCCATATGTGTTCATATATGTGAAATAATTAGCATACTTTATTGTAGATAAAATGATAATGATGATGACTGGATACAAATAATGACTGGATACAAACCAGAAATACATTTCTGGATATTATTAACAAGTCTTAGGAAGCAGTCAGACTTCCTTAAGCAAATGAATCACATTGGATTGGCAAAAACATGAGCTCAGAGACAAACTGTTTCTCATCAATAAGTCTGCAATCCCTTGCTAAGAAACTTTACTCTTGAAACTCTCTTAACATTGCTAAATTAATTTAAAGCAATATATACTCTGAAACCCCACAACAGAATTCACAAGCAAGCCAAATACACTAGAAAAAAAAAATCTGCTCCTTGTTAAAGACAAATTGAAATGAATAAAAATTAAATGAAAATTGTTTATGTCTGGATGCTCAGTTTCATGAGGTGTAAATTCCAGATAGGAATGCTACATTTACAGGTATAGAAGAATGATAATTTCAACACTCCATTTGCTGAATTTGTCATAGGGCATTGACTGGATCAAAAAAAGAATTTTCCAAAAGAATTTTGGAAAAGGAAGGTGATACCTTTGATTCCTGCCCATTATCCTTCATGACAAGTTCCCCTTTTCATTAAAATTCTAGGTAGGAAAATTGTCTCCAAAATAAGGATTAACAGCATGATTTCTGAAATTGATTGGATTGCTCCTTAACAGCTTATCTATTGCAACCCCCAAATCTAGACAAGAATTTTATTGCTGAAAGAATTCAAATAGAATATTTGAACACTGGTGACAAAAAACATGTCTGACTTTTCTGAAACCCTTAAAATTTCAAACACTTTTTGTATCTTTTCTTCTATGGTTGCGCAAATCCTTAAAAAAAATCTACCAAGTTTTTTGTTTTGTTTTTTGATGCAGCTTTCTGCTCTGGGATATATCTGATGGATTTAAAAAACAAACCAAAAAAAAACCTGTAGGAAAAATGCCAGATAAAACGGGGATATGAAAATTCCCTTTATTTAAATGTGCAAGGTGGTTGAGGGATTTAGCATTTATTTTTTTAAAAAAAAGTTTAGATTGTTATCTGTAGGGAGGCTTTTTAACCCAAGTCTGGTGGTTTTTGGAATGACCATTGTTCTGTTCAGATATTATACCTCTGAAGAATTCCATTTTAGCGTTCCAAGTCCTGTCAGCTACTGACAATGCTCTCTAATGAAGTCAGCTTCCCTGTGGTTGTGGATGTGTTCAGCATGAAAGTTTGCATAAGAGAAGCCATATTGATTTCCCTATCAGTCACAACCCAGATAATGAAAGCTTGCAGGAAAGTCAGCCTAGCTACAATGATACATGTGCAGCTTTTGGTTCTGAAGATGTTTCCCAGATGAGGTAAGGAGTTGCATAGAAATTATGCAGAATGCTCACAGGGATTTCCTAATTAATTTATTTGGAGAAAAGCTAAACATTAGCTAGACTTGACAAGAACTAGTGTTCTTTCCACCATGAATTCATATTAGGAGAAAATTAGCATATCTACTCTACTAGATGTTGGGTTGTTGTTGTTAATCCTTGTCATATCGTACATTTATTTTATTTATTTCTTTTTCATATTTCTAATCTTTCATCTCTCTCAGAAAAAGCAATATAGTGGTTGATATTATTATTATTATTATTATTATTATTATTATTATTATTATTATTATTATTATTATTATTATATAAAACAATGTAAAATCACAGCTGCTAGTTCTTCAGCTAGTGTTGTCTTCAAGGCAGCCATCCAAAAGTCATCTTGGGTCATTCTTAAGTGCCACCAATCAAATCCAGGAAGCAGAACTGTCAGAGAACCAGTTTTGGCAACAAGATCAGCAAGTCAATGACAAGGGGGAGGGGGAAAGCCTCTTTCTGTTCAGCAGCCATCTTGGGCAGGAACCCCAATTCTTTGTCTTCCATTATTCCTCATATTGCCATATCTGTTAATCAACACTTTTCTTTTCATTCTCAAAAATATCTGGTGTGTTATGAGCCAAGATTTTAGCAGTTTATATTTGATAATTCCACATTTTAACCTGCTCATTTTTATTACTTTTTTCAATCCTATGTTTCCACCAGTTTTTTGTTACTGGTACATGAACATTTTTACAGGTGTTCCAATCGTTTTGACAAATGAGTTACATCATTATTTATTTTCATTTTGTGCAATCTACTTGCTTTTTGCACAATCTGCGCTTTGAATCATTTAGTGATTTCCCCCCCAATTCTGTCATTCATTGTATTAGTTCAAACAGCTTGCTCATGAGCAGTCAAAATCAAGCATTCAGTTTCTTTTTTAAAAAATGTTCTGTCGTAAGCCATTGCCACGTTTTATGTTTATCCACTTTCCCCTCAACCTTTTATAGAAATTGACCATGCAATTCTTTTCCTTGCCAGCATTCTGTTCTCATTTTTATTATACAGGTTTGATATTCATGGTTTGTTTCCTACCCCTTCAGTAAATTACAATGTTTAACTTGTGTCGAAGCTTGTTCTTGACTGTCTTTTACATAATCAGCCAATACATGTTTTTTTTCGTCAGTAGTTCAACATGAAATAAACCTCTCCCTCAATTTCTGCAGGAAAGATACAATTTATTAATTTCACTACAGAAACATAATGCATAGTAAATAATCATTGGCTTTCTTGTTTTTCTGTCCAGATTGTTCATTTCAGCTTGTATCTAGTTAATAATTCCAGCAGTGTGTTGTGTCACAAGTATGCCCCAAATTTGGAAGACTTTTATGGTGTTTCTATCATTCAATTTTGTCTTTAACACTTTTCTCACATTTGGAGGTATTCTTTACTAATCACATTTTTAATTTGCCCATTACTTAATGCTATTTAACTGTAAATTCCAAGATAATTATAAACTTCATCTGATGGCTTCTCATGGTTTGGCTGTTCAGCATTTGAGCAGCATTACCATTAATGATTTTAATTTAGTTTATTGCTACAATGGCACATTTCTCTAGGCAAAATTCCACTGCTATATCTGTGCTGAAAAATCTTGCAGTGTTTGTCAATGACCAGAGCCCAGCTTCATATACCTGTCAATGTCAATAGGGCTTTGATGGTACCAGTGCAATTCTCATCTTTATTTTATTAATTCTTCCAACAGAGATCACTGCACAGAAGTTATCACCCTATATTTATTGTAAATTTGTTAACAATGAAATTAAAAGAAATTAGCAGAATGTTTCCTTTCAGTGCCATGGGATTGGAAAAATTATTGCAAAGCTCTCTAGTTGTTATTTGTTTCACATACTTTCTATGGAATTCTTGTTTGTATGCTTCTCTCTCTCTGTCTTCTTCTTTCCTTATGAAACATCTTGTTGTACCTCCATGTATAAGTATGCATCCAGTCCTATGAGGATCAATAATGAGAGAGGATTTTCTCAAACTGAGTTATCCATATAGAAAGTTTGGTGAGTTTGTGCCAGCCTAGATAGTGTTCTAAAATATTTAAATGAAAACACTATGTATTTATTTTTTTAAAAAAATGTGATTACAGGGCTTATAAATATGCTTGGACAGTTGATTTATTACAAAGAGGAACTAACATAGGTGAGAGGGGTGACATGTAAAATAATTAAATAAATAAACTAATAAAGCTAATGCAGCGGTGAAATCTGGCTAGATCTATCCAGCTCATGTGAATCAGTAGCGCCGGTGGTGGGAGGCTCTGCCCACCCACCAGAACATCATTACGTCCCATTTTTGACCCTCTGTGCATGCTCAGAAGAAGCTCGCATGCTCACATTCCTGAACCAGTAGCAAAGGTAAGTGCATTTCATCGCTGAGCTAATGGTATTGAATGTAGGAAGCCATGTTTATCCACTTTTAGGAACAAATTCAATTGTATGCAGAGTGCATATAGTAACCCAGTAAAGAAACAGCTTCCCTCTGATCTTAATGTGTACTTTGATTATTCTAAACTCTCGAGGTCATCTGGCAAATTGTGTTTAGTTATGGGACCTCTAAGAAGATTAAAGTCTCTCAGCTAATATTCCTTACTGTCAATCCGAAAAAGAAAAGACTGATGCTGCACATCTTACCTGACCTTGTAGACAGGTGATGTTTCAACTTACAGCAAGTCTTAAAGTGTCCCAGAACTTCCATGTCTCATTTGAAATGAACTGCTCCTATGTGAATACTATGTCAGGGTTACAAGCTTTATGGTGGTTTCTTTCTTTGGTGCTGAATGGACCTTGAAACATGATGTATAAATTGCAGATTATTTCTTCAATCAAGGCAAACTTCAGGAAAGTGAAAATAGATGAGAAAACTCAAGGTTGGGTTTTTTCTTTTTTGTTTTTTACCTCAGTAAAAGTTCTGTAGGTTTGGTTTTGTGTTTATATTCATAAGCTCATAGTACAAAGGGGTTAAAATAAAATTTCTTGTCATATAAAAATGTGAGACTGAATCAAGATGCAATACATTTTCATCCCGAATAGCCATGGATTCTAATTTAACATGCTATGAAAAGCATAGTAATGTTGGAACTGGCAATGGAAAATAATTTATGTAAAGACCGAATGGTTCCTCTAGCTCTCATTAACTTCTAGTAGATGTCAGGTGCTCTGTACAGAAGCCACCTTTTTACAAGCACTGTAGCACAATGCCCTGTTTTACTAATTATTCTTCCAGAATTTTGCTTTCTTTTGAAATAAAATTATAAACAGTATGATTACGGTAATTGATGTGCACCCAAAAGCCAAGTGAGATTGTTGCTAAATGACATCATTTAAAAACGTTTTCATTTGTTTTCATTTTAAATACCAGTTACCTAAAGTAAGTTACTAGGATTTTAGACTTCATAGCCCAGTGTGGAGGAAAAAGATGGTGTAAACGTCTCTAGCTGTGACAATGACAAAAAACTAATCTGAAATGTTTGGCCCATCCTGCTGTGGAATCAAAAGCTATATATCTGGAACAATCCTTCCCAGAAAAAAAAAATCTTTGTATATTTATTAGAGGAGAAATAAATCCTCTTCTTTTCCATTTCCAAAAATATATATATGCACAACATGGTAACACTAAACAATTGAAATTCATTGGGTAATTCATCATAATGAATCCAAGCTTTGAGTGGAATTTGCATTGGACTGGATTGGAAGTATCAAAATTCCATCTGTCAGGTCCTTATATGATCATAATGGATAGTATTCCAACCCTAAACAAGCCACAACCAAGTTGAACATTGATTTTTAAGATTTCAAAAGTAATCTTGAAATGGGGATACTGACAATAGCACCTAAACTAACAAAAAAAACAAATGATAAAATGTGCCTCCTGCATCATTTTTATTACCTTCATGCAGTGGTGGAATTCAATTTTTTTTACTACTGGTTCTGTGGGCATGGCTTGACAGGTGTGATGTGTTGTGGCTTGGTGGGCGTGGCAGGGGAAGGATACTGCAAAATCTCCATTTCCACCCCACTCCAGGGGAAGGATGCTGCAAAATTTCCATTCCCTCCTCACCCCTGGGGGAAGGATATTGCAAAATCTCCATTCCCACCCCACTCTGGGGCCAGCCAGAGGTGGTATTTGCCAGTTCTCTGAACTACTCAAAATTTCTGCTACCGGTTCTCCAGAACCTGTCACAACTTGCTGAATAGCACCCCTGCCTCCATGATATTAACCATCCAATTGTTAAGGTATCCAAGGCTTCTAAATCCTTTGCTGGCATACTCCTTATAGCAGATGTAGCAGATCACATGAAGATAAATATGAATAAAATCCACTTATGTTAATCAGTTGTTTTGGACTGCAGCTCCTACAGTCTGCTACCATGGGTCATGCCAATTGAAGGATAATATGTCTGGAAGGCACACATTTATTTAACCATGTGGGAACATAATATACCATGTGAATTGCTATAGTTTCCTGCTACTGCATTCAGCAGATGTTGGTATAAACATGGGTGCTATTAGGGAAACAAGATTGATTGATTGATTGATTGATTGATTGATTGATTTATTTATTTATTTATTTATTTATTTATTATTTGGGCTTGTATGCCACCCTCTCTCCAAAGGACTTAGGGAGGCTCACAACAATAAATACACAAATTAAATTATAAAATATAACAAATATAAGAACCCATTAAAATCACATTTAAAACCCCTTCAGTCCAATCCGGCCAGGCCAAATAACCATGTTTTAAGATACTGTATATGTCTCCAAATGATTGGCATACAAAGCTCTCATGTTCTCACTTTGAAGGAGATCAGAGAGATTTCCTGCTGTTCTTCAAATATAATATAACTTTCACCCAGTAAGTCTTTTCTTATAAAACGCCGTGGGAAAGGAACAAGTTTATTAGCTTAAATTCTTACATATACTTGTGGTCATCATAAGGCATTTTGCTTGCTTTCTTCCTTCTTCCTCCACCCTCCACCCATTGCTGTATTTCATTTGTTCACAGAAAATGAGAAGATGGACAAGAATGCAAGCCAATTTCAATCATACAATGTAAACCTATTATTCAGGAGTATATCTAGTCTATTTTTTTTTAAAAAAAAGTCTAGTTATGAAAACTTATCTGGTCTTTGTATTTTGAAATATTTCCCATTTGAATATTTGCACTAATCAGATGTTAACATTTTTATGTTTGTACATCCCTTGGTCTTTCATAGGCATATGGACTAAAACTATGTTTGCTGTGTGGATGAATATCAGAAACAACTTTTTTGTTCTATCATAGCCAACCTCAGCTGTTACCGCTGCAATATATTCTGTTGGAAATTTAGATTTGGATGCAAGATTCCAGCCCATAAAAACACTAGCTCTGCTATAATGGCTGTTACTTCCTGCTCATTAAATTCTGCAGAATTGAATGCATGTGTGCCCTACTTTGTGCAATGCGTTGTGTGGTGCCCAGTATGAGGTAATGCTGTTGCTAATTTACAGGACTAAAAGAGGTTAATTGAACCTTTGATTGAACAGTCAAATAAACTCCCAGTGGCTAAAATATTCTGATGTTGCAATCCAAACATATTTGAGGACCATCTTGGATAGCAATTGCCAATCATGGAAACATTCATTGCATTGGACTTCACGAGCAATGACATTCCCTATGAATGGCTGCAGTCCCTTGGAAAGGTCATATTCCAAAGAATCAGTTGGATAAAGCAGTAGAGTCACAATACATATTGAAGAGAAGCAACATAGCTCATTTATAGAGGCTTATGACTAAATTGATAAAAATGGAACAAAAGGGTTTCGCTGCCATTTTATCCCACATAGCCAAGAGGTCCAAAAGGAAATTATGTAATACCTTAGTTTACAAATTTTATTAGTTTTATCACAATATAAAATGCCAAGAAAAATAAAAACAATCGGAAACTGCAGGGGCAAGGGAAAAAGAGAGAGTGGGGGGGAAGGGGGGAAAAGGAAAAAAAGGCATTGACTTCTGAATTTTTTCAGCACAGTAAAAGATAACATTATGGCCTCAACTTTTTACATATACACAATATTTTATATTTCTATAACATCAAACCTATCTAATCAGCAAAACCAAAATCAGAGTTTCATTTTTTTCCCCCATCACAAGCATAAAATCCAGAAGCAGTTTCCAAACAGAAACAAAATTACATGTTTTTTCCTTTGGATAAAGCAATCAATTTAACCATTTCTGCTTTTTTTACCTTGCTGTGGTAATGAATATATATTTCTGTTTGCAGTTATTAATCTTTATGGGCTATCATCATTTACAGTATATTAACAGAATTCACCTTACAGAGATTCATAGAGATTCTTCCCAGCAATGAAACTCATTTTATTCTACCTCAACATGCTTTTTTTTTAAAATGTTATTCGATATTTTAACATAATTATTTTAAAATAACATACAATTCATATATGTAAAAGTAACTTCCAAATACTTTACTCAGAAGTAAACCTGTTTCCACAAGCTGCTCAGTATTGTGATGGAGTTAGGTGTCCTAAAAATCATTTCCAGGGACCACAGTTCCACTGATGAAATCAAATTCTGAATGTCAAGCACCTATCTTTTAAGTCACTGTCAGCTTGATTTCACTGATATCAGAATAATCTGAACTATTTCTATTGCATTTGGATGTCCTACTGTTCACTAGAGCACAGGGCTATCTTCCTGATGGCACCACTGGATGGCAGCAAAATATTGTGGACTACCACTGTAGCCTACAATATGATGGCTTTTATTTTCTTTCTAAGTCACTCAATAGCACATCTTCTTATTCACATTTAAAATATGGAATTTTACACTAACTTATCTCTGTGGCAGAACACTGGACACTTTCTTAAGATCCATGACAGTGATAATTATAATTGTCGCTTGCTAATGTGAACATGTGAACCACCAAAATCAGTTATTCTTTGATCAATCATCACAAATCATTTGTCTCAGGCAATTATTTCATTCTAGAAGGTCATAAATCTACCTTGAGGTAGCTGTTACTCAGATTGTATTAGCTATCATTCAACTGAATGTATCTACTAAATCCTTTTAATTGTAGCTATTAAATTGATAGTTCAACACCTCTTTTACTCAATTACATTTCCATGGAATTGTGTATGTAGTATAGTAATTATTCTTGAGGTCAATCCACATTGCTATGTAGTGACTTTATCTGCCTTAGATAAGATAAGATAATCTCTATTGACATTTTTTACTGTGAGCACACTAGTCCACCCATCTACCAACACACACACACACACACACACATACACACACACACACATTTACATTGGAAGCAAAGGAATAGCGAGTTTAGTTTAGTGGTTAAAGCGACAGGCTAAAAACTGAGTTCTAGTCCTGCCTTAGAGATAAAGCCAGCTGGGGGACCTTAGGTCAGTCACTGTACCTCAGCCCTAGGAAGCAGGCAATGACAAGACACTTGTTAAATCTTGCCAAGAAAACTGCAGGGACATGTGTGTGGGCAATTGCCAGGAGTCAAGACTGCTGACTCAATCGCACACATATGCCTGCATGTACATTTGTCATTCGTGAAAACCATGAGGGAATAGGCAGCATTCTTTACTTTTTATTCTACTACCTGCTCAGAGGTCTTTATTCTAACACCAATCCAACTGGGGAAAAAAAGTAATAATTCAATCAAGCAACATGTATGTATACTTTAGAGCAGTGATGGCTACCTTTTCCGGACCAAGTGCCCAAAGTGTGCACATGGGCACGAATGTGCATGAATGCATGCACACTCCTCCGAACCCCCAAAATGCAATGCACATGCAGCCCATGTGCATGTGTCACACACCCCACGCATGTACATGCTGTACCCTGCATGCGCATCATCCTCCATGCATTCATGTGTGGGGGCCCCCCTCACGCGCCCCACTCCCTTGCATGCGCAGCAGAGACCAGAAGACCAGCTGGCCGGTGGGAGACACAAGCGCATTGCAGCGAAAATGAACTGGGGCGACGGCTCGCATGCTATCAGAGAGGGTGCTGCGTGCCACTTCTGGCATGCATGCCATAGGTTCGCCATCACGTCTTTAGAGTTATTAAAAAACCACTCCCACAATTTCATTTCTTAAAAGTGCTTTTATCTTGAATCTTAAGATTTACATTTGTGGGCGAACCATGAAGACTTCTGGGTCATTTGTTTCTTCTAATTTGTAATGAAGAATTAGTACCAAATTGAAATATTTACTTCCAATATAAAGGATGAAAGAGCTATAAAGCCATCAATTTAAGAATGATTGCCCAGAAATAGATAAGGAATGCATTAGCTAACATTGGAGAAGATTGTATTTAAAGTAATTGTGCTATATATTATGCATGCTTATTTATGAATTTTTAAGCACTGCTTTTCATAAAAGAAGTCAAAGTAACATTTAAAATAATTAATTATTCATATTGATGAAAATGGCGAAGTTGGCAAAGCACTCTTCTGACCTTTAATTGAAGCCAGAGTATGAAGCAGCTCAAGAGCAGCATATACATTTATTCCTCTGCGAAGACAGGAGGGAGCAAAGGTTTGGGTTATGCAACACTGAAATACAAAGATGAAGCCAAAAGATATTAACAGTTCAGAAACCAATGCCAGCACTAGAAAAGTGCAAAACACGTTCCCAAATGCAATATCCAAACAATATCAGCTGTGTTTTTAAAGGAAATAAATGTTTAGCTCATATTATTGCAGATATGTTAGAAAGTGCCTGGCAATCCACAAATAATCTAAGGAAATCTTCTAGGTATTAAATTTCCATTCTCCATTAGCTGTTTGGCTGGTACAAAAATGAAGATATAACGTCACATAAGGGAATAGTTTATTTAATTTGTCAAAGCAACCAGTGTTTTGTCAAGCCATATACTGTATACTCTAAAATTTTAGAAAATTATATTCTATTTTTTTTTCTGTGTCAGCAATTTAATCTATAGTAGAAATATACTATAGGATATAGTAAGTAAGTCTCCCAATCTCAGGATTGGGGGAAACTTACTTGATTCATGTCTATGGAGATTCTCAGTCATCCAGGTCATGATTGTCCCAAAGGTGCTTTTTCCAGAGGCAACTGGACTTTCCGGTTTTTCTTTGAAGATGTTTCACTTCTTATACAAAGAAGCCTCAGTTTCAATTGGAATTTTACTAATGTATATTTATTAAACCAATATGCATCAAAAACCTTTCTCCATATTTTGTGAAACTGTTCTTTAATAAGTAAAAATTCATATAAATAAGGAAATATATGCCATCAATGTATAGTAATAATAATGATTTAATACAAGATAGCAGGGAAAACAGCTTCCCATGCTGAAAACAAACCAAACATACGTCAGTGGAAATGCAATACAAGAATATATTGTATTAATGTAAATCAGTGGTGGGTTGCTATTGGTTCACCCCACATTGGGTAGTGGTGGCAGCGGAAGGCTCCTCCACCTGCCCGGATGCTTCTGCGCACGTGCGCACCCACAAACTGGTAGCGACAGGTTTTGAAACCTGCCCCTGATGTAAATGGCATATAAGTACGAATAATTTATAAGAAAAATGTACTTTGGTGAGTGAATATTTAAGTCTCAAGAAAGATGGCAAGTTTCTAAAATGAGGTGGTGGGGAAGCAAATCGACAGAATGCCCTATATTTGTTTTCTTCTTTGGAGAAATTGTTTAAAGGGCTTTTTTTTACTTTTCTTCTTCCTTTAATCAAAACTGCCTCTTTAGAATTGAATGTACTTATAATTTGTTACTGAATTTAATGCAGTATTTTGTAGACGATGACATAAGGATGGTAGAAGAGTTAATCAGATTTTCCACATTTATAAATTAATGGAATAATGAACTGATAAAACAGTTATGAACCTATTCTACAGAGAAATGACATTTTTGGCTCTCTTCATTAAGATTTGTATCTCTGGGAAGCAGAAAGATTTTCTTAGACTAAACTCTTTAGAAATCACTATGACCTAGTTTTGAGAACAAAATTCTGAAAAATAAACTACTTTATTTGAAACATTAAGGCACTGCAGGCAGAAAAATGTCTGACAGAATTAAAATGAATAGTTGGGGGGTGACTGAATCAATAGGGTCTAAAACCTGGGTAATGTGAAGTTTCAATGGGGTCATTCAGTTTGGAGGAAAGTTCAGACTGAATATTAGGTGTCTCTGAATCTTTCAAGAGAGATTCAGAGAAAATTCTGTCTTTGTACTGTCTTAAACACTGTTGCTGCTTTTCTTCCATGGGTGAATGAAGCCAGACTGGAGCTAAGTGATGTGATGAGCTCTTTCATATTGACATGAGAGATCAACTAAGGTTGAGAGTTCGGGTATCTACTATACTATTTCTTTCACTCACTATTCTTGTTGAGGATGTTTAGGCAGATACAGCTGAGGAAAAAGAAAGTGGCAAAGAGACTTATTTAATATCTATTCTTTTCTATCTTCCTTAGGTGATCTTTCTCCAACTTGTCTGATTTTTAATGCAGAATTCCATTTCTGTGTGTAATAATTGGCTGTAATTCTTGAATTCTTTTAGCCTTTATTTCGTTTATTGTCATTGATCATTCTCACTCCCTGGAAAATCACACTTACACACACACACACACACACACACGTTTCTGTTTTGTATTCAATAAGACATGATAGCAGTATTCCAATATCTCAGAGGCTGCCACAAAGAAGAGGGAGACAAGCTATTCTCCAAAGCACCTGAAGGCAAGACAAGAAGCAATGGATGGAAACTAATCAAGGGGAGAAGCAACTTAGAACTAATTGTTCTAACTAAGAACAGTTAGAACAATTAATCAGTGGAACAACTTGTCTCCAGAAGTTGTGAATGCTCCAACATTAGAAGTTTTTAAGAAGAGATTGGATAACCATTTGTCTGAAGTAGTGTAGGGTTTCCTGCCTAAGCTGGGAGTTAGACTGGAAGACCTCCAAGGTCCCTTCCAACTCTGTTATTCTATTTTATTCTAAGTATTCTTCATTGAATAAGTGAGTCTGGATGAAATAGAGTATATGCTGCCAGATATAATATAGAGCCGAGTTCTCCAATCTTTTCAGCTTTGAGGACTGGCAGGGTGGGGAAAGGATACGGTACCATTTGTGTGCTGGACAAGAACACACATGTACACACTCTATTTGCACTCTATTTGTGCAGCCCTAACCCTAAAAGACCCTTGAATCAGCTACAAGTATGTTGAGGGTCACTCAGGAATCTTTGATCAAACCGAATCTTGAAATGCTAAACTCGCCATCTTAGAAAGATGACTGAATTGTAGACTCCTAATGTTGGCTACCTGACATAAGGACTGAGGAGAAAGTTGAACATTACTGGAAAATTCTAAAGATAATGCCTGCTAAAAGCTGCAAAATCATACAAACATATAAAAATTATACAACAGAATAACAGTGTTGGAATTGGATCTTGGAGGTCTTCTAGTCCAACCCCTGCTCAAGCAGGAAACCCTATACCATTTCAGACAAATGGCTGTCCAATCTTTTTTTTAAAAAAAACCTTAGGTGTTGGAGCACCCACAATTTCTAGAGACAAGTCATTCCACTTAATTATTCTGTCAGGAAATTTCTCCTTACTTCTAGGTTAGTTCTGTCCTTGATTAGTTTCCATCAATTGCTTCTTGCCTTGCCCTCAGGTGCTTTGTAGAATAGTTTGATCCTTCTCCTTTGAGACAGCCCCCTAGATCTACATCTCCTCTGCGCATGCTCCAAGATGACGGCCTCCATCTGATCCTCTGTTGCCGGAGGGGGTAATTTTCGGCATTTTCGGGGGTTTGATGGGCCAAGCTTCTTTTCTTTGGCCCGGCCGGGCTAGATGAATATGTTCCGGTCCCATAGAGAGCTTTTAAGAGCTTGTGCTTTCCGGAACATCTTTGGGAACTGAGAAGAGCCAAGAGGAGCTGATGTGAGGGCGGACGCCATTGGGAGGCCTTGGTGATGATGATTGGGGTGGCGGCTGCAGCTGTGGCTACTCGGTGAGTTGCTGGGGGTGCTATAGCAGCGACGGCAGCCAAAATAGCGGCTGCGGCATTTGCAGCGGTGGCAGCAATGCGGCGGCCTTTGTCGGATCCCTGGGGGCTCATGGAGGACTCGGGGGATGATTTGGCTGCTGGTGGCGGTGGCGGCAGCGAGGGTGGCGCAGGGGCGGCTATGATGGCAGCCATTGGGACAGCACCGAGAGAAGTCAGCCTGGTCAAATCATCTGCTGTGGAGAGTGAGAGGAGCTTGCTGGTGGCTTATCATCTTGGAATTGCTCCGGATGGGATCCCTGTAAAGATCTGGGAACCTGGGAGCAACTATATGAACTATAGGATTGCTGGAAGACCTGAAGGAGACTTGGAAGGGCTGGATGGCCACTGACTAGTGGCTGGTTTGTTGCCCTTATTCGGTCTCTCTTTCCCCTATGGCCTGGTTTCAGGTATTATTTGGTCATCTGCCATCCGGACTATTTCCATCCGAACTCTCCCCGGCCTTGAAGAACCATCTTATCCTCTCCATGTTACTATCTTTAGTCTGCCCCTCTCATCTTGGCTCTATATTCCATCTCATATCTTTTAGTAGTAAGGAGAGTTCTTGGCCTTTGGATTGTGGGTACTGAAGGAGCCTGGTTCACTACTGCGATTCTATTACTGGAGGTGATAGTCCATCTTTTTAATGCCAGCCACCGTAAGAGGGTGGTTTTGGCGTTTTTATCCTCCGGGTTCTTTCTTTCTTTTTTTATTGAAAAAGTTTTTCAAATACAAATTCCCCCCCTTTTTTTCCCCTCCTCCCTAACCCCCCCTCCCGCTCCCCTCCCCCTGTGGCTTCTTCATAATAAAACCCAAATTCATAACAGATTATATAATACTTTACCATCCCCTTACTCCATCCCCATATGCTGACCCTTTCTTTCTAATAATATTATCATATCCCCCTTATACTATACATTTCAAAATGACATTCTACTATAACATTATATAATAACTCCTAATTTAGCATAATAATATTATATCTCCCAGTTTAGCGATTTCTGCTCATAATCTACCCTTTTTCTACCCCCCCATACATATATCTCTTGAATCAAATCTTTTATGTATATTAATATAACATTTCAAAGCAACCTTCCGCTATAAAACTATATAATAAATCCTAATTTAACATTTATTCAATTCATAGTCTACCCATTTCCTTCACCCCCATCGTATATCTCTTAACTCAAATCTTTTACATATATTCATATCTAAACATAATATCCCTTTTCTTAAACTAAACAATCGATAAACTAACCTGTCTCCACCCACTTTCCTACAAAACTACCATACTTAATAATTCATAATATCTTTATTCTTCTGCCCACACCACTAAAAAATATTCCCTTATGTAAATAAAATCCTCTTAAAAAAAACTTTAAGCTTGTAATCCATATAATATCTTCTGTAATGTCTTTCAGCTGGATTATAAACACCATCACCCATGTTAGGGTAACATCACATCCTTATTCTAACAGTATGTTCGGTATCTTCAATTACCATCTGTCCCCATCAATAGCAAATATCTTCATAAAAAAAAAAAAACAACAACAACCACCCGAGTGACTTTATATTTGTATTCCATATAGTATCTGTAGAGGTGTCTTTTATCCAAATTATTAATTCCAACCACCGTAATAGGGTAACAGCCAGATCATCTGCGTGCCCCAATTCCATAACTCTCTTGCCTTGTAGCTCAGCATAAGCGTAGTATATTTATCAAAGAGTCCAAAAAAAAAGATAGATCCAATCATTTCAGTTTACATCCCAAAAATACAGCACTGCAGAAGTCTGTCACTCTCCTCAGGATAATATAAACCAATACTTCGCCTCAACTATCTTTTCATGTATTCAATCATCTCTTAAATAACTGGCATTACACTGTTGTTTGGTTTAAAAGTTTTTGTTTTTGTGTGATCTGCTTCTTCTTTTCTTGACTTTTTGTGGGTTAGATCTCCATCCTGATTTCCCTATAAATTGTATATCAACTGTTTGGTTTTCATGCTGATCTATAACTTTATCTTGCTGGTTTTGCTTTTGTGGCTTAAATCTCCATTCTGGTTCTATGAGTTTTATATCAACTGATTGATTTCCATGCTGGTCTGTAACTTGATAAGTCATCACTTTAGAATCCAGAGCCGCCTCTCTTGTATTTATAAATAGTCCAGCTGAGACCTCTGAAGGAGAATCCAGAAGCGGCTCACCTACAGGGAGCTCTGTAACTTGTTGTTTTTCTATCACTTCCACCTCCTTTTGTTTATCTTGAATTTCTATCTCTTGTTGATTTTGCTTTTGGAAAACCTTGTAGTAAAATTCTTCCGCTTTTTCAACGGTATTTAGCTGATATCTTTCTCCTTGATATCTCAATATTATACCAACTGGAACGTCCCACCTGAATGAAATATTTTGTTTCTTAAGCTCAGTCACCAAAAATCCAAATTTCTTTCTATCTTTTAGAATCTTAGGCGGCAACTCTTTATATATCCAGATCTTTCTTCCATACAATTGTAGAGTAGAATTAAAAGATTTTTGCACAATATCATTTCTTATTTCTTTATCTGTAAAGTAAATCACCACATCTCTAGGCAATTGCCTTTGCTTTGCAATCCAAGAATTTACTCTATAGGCCTTGTCGATCTTACAAAATACCTCCTCTGGATGAATCTTTAAAATCCCAGCCAGAACTTCAGGAGATATTTTTCTTAAATCATCTCTATTGTTTTTCTGTAACCCTCTCATTCTAACCGCAAATTCTGTGAGCCTTTATTGCATCATTGTAACTTCTCTTTCAATCCCTTGTTTTATATTTTCTGTATTGTAAGTCTCGTGATCAGCTTCCTTTTTAGACTTTACTTCAGAGCTATTGTCTTGAATATTTATCAAATCATTTTCCATTCTTTGTATTTTATTGTTCAAATTATAAATCTTATCATCAATTTCCTCCATTTTAGACTCTAATAACTTGATATTTGTATCCATCTTAATAACAATTTCTGAAAAAGCATTAGTCATGTTACAATCTTTCTTTGTAAGTTATCATACTTTAATTGTATGAATTCTTTAATTTCCTGCTTAAATTTTTCAAAATTCTGGCTCACAATCTCGTCATGTCTTGCCATTTCCTTCAAAACAAATTCTTTTAAATTAAAACCATCCTTCTGAGTCTGTAAACTCGAAACTTGCTCACACAATTGTAAATGGGGGAAACCCCCCCCCCCCCGCTGCTTGTTTGTCTGGCTTTGTTAATTTTAACTCCATTCTGCCACACAGACAAACTCTTTTTAAAGAAAGAGGACTTCTCTCCAACAAGATCAATATCAGATCTCCAAGAAAAAAAAAGAAACTTAGAATAGAAATTTTTTCTTTTCTCTATTTTAGCTAGCACTGTTTGCTCTGCTACTTTGTAACTTATTACGGAAGGACTTTCACTTTGGGCTACTTCTCAAGCCTCAGCGGTCGCCATTTTAAGCTTCTTTTTTCCGTCGCTTAGAAATGTTTATAAAATCATTAAAAATACTTGCAATTTAAGGTCCCAAGTCCAGATCTCATCCTCTTTAATTAAGCAATCTGTTGTTTTCATTGAAAGGCTTGATCTCGTCGCCTAGCTCTGCAAGAAGCAGAGGTCTCCCGAAGCCCGGAGCAGCGGCGAGGGAAATAGGGAGCCTCATCCTGCTTCGTCCCCAAGAGTAAAGAAAAAACTCTGGGGACTTCGCAGAGGGCTCTACCTACCCTCGCCTGCTCTATCTCACATTTCCTTATGGAAATGGAGTTTTTCAAGCTGCCTTTCAGATGTAAAGCTTTACAAGCTACGGGGCTGGCGGTCTCAAAGGACCGTCTGGTGGTGACGGAAGTTTCTTTCTTTTGAACGGCTGAGACTCCTTTTCACTGCTGTGAGAGGGCAGTGGATTCCAGATGACCCATACCTAAAGATTCTGTATTTTCTCTCCGGGACCATTTTACTTGACTATCATGATTAAATCCCCGGCCATATATCATCTTTACCCCAGGCTGTTTTCGGATGTATTCAGCGGCCAAACTTTTGGTGTTGCAAGATTCCCCCCTCTCGCAGGTCTGGCCCTCCACACTATTGAGGGCCTACCTTGATGACGGGTTTTGGAACCCCGAGAGGTGTCATGCAGCGAAAAGGAGGCTGAGGAGTTTTCTATCCAAATTTTTAATTAAATTTTTAAGGGGTTCTGGGGGGGAAGGGTTGGATTGGAACTAGGGTTGTGGGTTTGCAGGATAACCCACTGAGGGTGGGACCAGGCCCGGCTGGGGGGCATGGTACAGGAGGCGCAGGGCTCCGGGTCGATGAGGGGGTTAGAGTTTGTAATGATGAGGGCCAGTACATCAGTACTGTGAGTGGGAGGGGCAGATATGGCAGGAGCTGGGGGCCAAACCTGGTTGTGGGAGCACGCGCCCGCTGTCTTCAAGTGGTGGTGCGCTCCGGCCCCCAAGGCTCCTCTCATTCCCCAGGTAGTCCAGATTCTCAGGGCACGGACCTTCAGCTGAGGTTATGCAATGCCAGATCCATAGTAAATAAAGCCCCCCTCATTTGTGATCTTGTTCAGGAGGGTGGGAAGCAGATCTGGCAGGAAATATGGAGACCTGGTTGGGCCAAGTGGGGGGTCCCCCTCGTTGAAATGTACCCTCCTGGTTTCTGCGCATTTCATCAACCGAGGTCACAGGGTAGGGACAGGGGGGGCGATTGTTATAAAAGAAGGTCTCGGTCCGAGGGAGGCCACTGTTCCTCAGATTGCCGGATGTGAGTCCCTCCTGGTGAAGTGGGGTCATGGGATACAGGTGGGCTTGCTGATCACGTACCTGGCTCCCTGCCACGTGGCAGCAGCCCTGCCCAAACTGTTCAACGTTATAGCCAGGGTGGCGGTTGATACCCCAAGGCTTATGGTCATGGGGGATTTTAACCTGCCATCCGTCGGTGAAGCGTCTGAGGCAGTGCGGGAGTTCATGGCTTCCATGACGGCTATGGACCTGACCCAGTTAGTGCATGGCCTTACTCACACGGGGGAAAACACTCTGGACTTGGTTTTTGTCTCTGGTCAGTGGCTGAATGATCTCGATATTGGGGATATAGTGACTGAACCCTTGTCATGATTGGATCATTCTCTCCTTTTCTTTGACCTTCGAACTGCTACACCCCACTGCAGGGAGGCAGAACTGATGAGGTGGTTCCGCCCCAGGTGCCTGATGGACCCGGATCGGTTCCAGACAGAGCTTGGGCCATTTCCTGAGGCTCTGGTTCACGGCTTGACCGAAGACCAGGTGGCCACCTAGAACAGGGCGGCCGCTGGAGCTTTGGATTGGGTTGTGCCTTTGCAGCCTCTGACTCGGCATCAATCTAGCTTGGCTCCTTGGTTTACTGAGGAGCTGAGGGAGATGAAGCACCAGAAAAGATGCCTGGAGAGCGGTTGGAGGGCCAGCTGGTCTGAATCTGACCGAACACTGGTAAGGTCTCATATTAAGACTTACCTAGTGGTGATAAAAGTGGCAAAATGTAACTATTTTTCTGCTCTTATTGCATCATCAGATAATCGCCCGGCCGCCCTGTTAAGGGTGACCCACTCCCTGATCCTTCAGGAAGCGCGGGAGGACCCATTGGAGGGTAGAACCGAGGATTTTGTACAGTATCTGTATGATAAAATCGCTCAGATTCGGGAACAGCTTGACTCTGATGGGGTAGATTCAGGGGGGAGGATGGAGGCAGGTTTTGAGAATATTATCTGGGAAGAGTTTGACTCTGTGACTCCTGAAGACGTGGACAGGATACTGAGTAGACTGAATGCTGCCACATGTTTATTGGACCCATGTCCCTCCTGGTTGGTGCTGGCCACTCGGGAGGTTACACAAGGCTGGCTCCAGGGGATTATAAATGCTTCTTTGAGTGAGGGTGTCTTTCCCACCACCTTGAAATAGGCGGTGGTGAGACCTCTCCTCAAGAAGCCTTCCCTGGACCTGGCAGTGTTGGCTAATTACCGTCCAGTCTCCAACCGTCGCTTTGTTGTGAAGGTTGTTGAGAGTGTGGTAGTACGACACCTCCCTCAGTACCTGGATGAATTGGCTTATCTGGATCAGTTCCAGTCGGGTTTCAGGCCTGGGTACATCACGGAAACGGCATTGGTCGCATTGGTTGATGATCTCTGGAGGGCTCGGGACAGGGGTTGCTCCTCTGTCCTGGTCCTATTAGACCTCTCAGCGGCTTTTGATACCATTGACCATGGTATCATGCTGCGCCGGCTGGAAGAGTTAGGGGTGGGGGGCACTGTCCTGCAGTGGTTCTCCTCCTTTTCCTCCAACCGGTCGCAGTCTGTGTTGGCAGGGGGAACAGAGGTCGACCCCAAGGCCCCTTGTATGTGGGGTGCCACAGGGGTCTGTCCTCTTGCCCCTTCTGTTCAACATTTATGTGAAGCCGCTGGGTGAGATCATCCGTGGTTTTGGGGTGAAGTACCACCAGTATGCTGATGACACTCAGCTGTACATCTCCACCCCGGACCACCCCAATGATGCCCTTGAAGTGATGTCCCGGTGCCTGGAGGCTGTACGGATCTGGATGGAGAGAAACAGGCTAAGGCTCAACCCATCCAAGACCGAGTGGCTGTGGTTTTCGACATCCCGATATAGTCAGTTGGTGCCATCACTAACTATTGGGGCGAGTCGTTGGCCCCCACAGAGAGGGCTCGCAACTTGGGTGTCCTCCTGGACTCACAGCTGATTTTAGAAGAGCACTTGACGGCTGTGGCCGGGAGGGCATTTTATCAGGTTCGCCTGATTCACCAGTTCGTCCCTTTCTGGATCGGGACTCATTAAATACGGTCACTCATGCCCTCGTCACTTCCCGCCTGGACTACTACAATGCTCTCTACATGGGGCTCCCCTTGAGGAGCACCCGGAGGATCCAGCTGGTCCAGAATGCGGCCCTATGGGTGGTTATGGGAGCGACGTGGTGCTCCCACGAGACTCACCTCCTACGCAAGCTGTACTGGCTCCCGGTGGTCTTCCGGGTGCGTTTCAAGGTTTTGGTTACAACCTTTAGAGTGCTCGATGGCTTAGGACCAGGGTATCTACGAGACCAGTAGCCTCTCACCGACTAGTACGCTAGAGAGGGGCTTCTTAGGGTGCTGTCGGTGAAACAATGTCGAATGGTGGCCCCCAGGGGGAGAGCCTTCTCTATGGGGGCACCCACCATCCGGAACAAGCTCCCCCCGGAGACACGGAGGATCCCGGATCTGCGTGCTTTCCACTGTGCCCTCAAAACATTCCTATTCCAGCAGGCCGGCCTGGCCTAACCTCTTTTTTAAACTGTTTTTAAATTTTTAAAATTTAAAATTTATCTTGTAAAAGTAGAGTGTTTTAAATTTTGTTCTCTGGGCCAATTTATTTAATTGTATTTTAATGGTTTTTTTACATTTATATTATATGTATTTTATCTTTTGGCAGTTCACAGCCCTGAGTCCTTCGGGAGTAGGGCAGTATACAAATTCAATAAATTATTATTATTATTATTATTATTATTATTATTATTATTATTATTATTATTATTGAAACACTCGTATCATGTCATCCCTAGTCCTTCTTTTCATTAAACTAGACATACCCAATTCCTGCAACTGTTCTTCATATGTTTTAGCCTCCAGTCCCTAATAATCTTTGTTGCTCTTCTCTACACTCTTTCTAGAGACCAAACATCTTTTTTTATATTGGGGTGACCAAAACTGGATGCAATATTCCAAGTGTGGTCTTACCAAGGCATTATAAAGTCATATTAATACTTCATGTGATCTTGATTCTGTCCTTCTGTTAATGCAGCCTAGGACTGTGTGGGCTTTTTTAGCAGCTGCAGCACACTGTTGGCTCATATGTAAGTGATTATCAGTACATGGCTCACTGCAACAATAAATGAAGCAATGTTGTCATTCCATACATTGCAGGAATATCAGAAAAGCTCAGGAGGGTGTTCAGCCAACACAACATACATGTAAACTTCAAACCCAAGAATACTAAGGCAGAAGCTTGTCTGTCCACCCCAAGGATAAAATACCCAGATATATCATGTTATTATGGTATATGCAGTACAATGCAGTGAGCCATGTGCAGATCTGTACACTGGGGAAACAAAACAGCCACTTATATACATTATTTTATTATATATATGTATGTATGTATGTATGTATGTATGTATGTATGTATGTATATATGTAGGTCTTTGGTTATTCGGGTCTTCTCCCACGTAAAATTGGAAGTGTCTTGGCGACGTTTCGACGAAGTCTCATTCGTCATCTTCTGAAGATGACGAATAAGACTTCGTCGAAACGTCGCCAAGACACTTCCAATTTTACGTGGGAGAAGACCCGAATAACCAAAGACCTACATACAAACACCCGTGAAAACCTGAGAATATATATATATATATATATATATATATATATATATATATATATATATATATATATATATATATATACACACACACACACACACACTTACATATTATATAATATATACATACATACACACATACTCATACACAAACACATACATACATACATTCACACACATACACACACACACATGCAAATATGCCATAGGGCTGATGGACATGTGCCACTAACTATGGCACAAATCATTCCTTGATTTTCACTTTTATATGATATTTCTTCATGACATTTCTTCTTCTCATTCTCAACCTAAAGACATCTTAAAATTATCTGATCCATTTTCAAAGTGCAGAGTTTTTTCTCATAGACAATTTTGACTGTGGACATTCTCTAAACCACTTCATTGACTATAATGTGGATAACACATTACAGTTTATCCAGTCCCTAGTTGCAGCTTGAGAATGCTTCAGGCAGCACTTCTCTCTTGTAGATACTGGGCACAGTCCTCTATGGTCATTTTTATTTCAGCTGCAGAAGAAATCAGGCATCAGGCTCCTACAGAGACATCTGCCACTGTAATGCCTGAATGGTGCTTTCCGAAGCACTTGTCAGGTGTGATTTGATTCCTTAGTATAAATACTTTTAATGCTCTTTTGAAAAGTGCTAGACTTGTATTACAAGAAACAGGACTAGCAGCCCCTTGAAAAAGCAGTAGCTCTACACAGAAGATCAATTTAATTATAAGTTTTCTGCCAGTTCTGCATGGCTTCAATTACTGTTGTTGAGAAGAGAGAGCCTTTCCCTCTCCATCCTGCTCACCAGATCTGGGAACAATGTTTTGAGAGACAGAACATTAGGCAGAGTAATATGTCAACTACAAAATACTTATTGATAAGAATTAGCTACAGAGTTATTGAAAAGTTCAAGGAAAATACATTATCTGGTTCCAACATCACTCCATAAATTATGCAGAGATTATTTAAATAGATATTTTTGACAGAGCAACATACCCAGAGAATTGTTTGTGAGACTTTTCCATTGCACTGTAATACATATTCCTTGGAGCAAAAGAAAGCTGACCTTTCATTTTGCTTCCTCTCCTGAACATAGATGTTAATTTCTTTTAGTTCTAAGACAGTCTTGATGCTGTTACCATTCCAACTAAGTAGAATCAAGATGCAGTTTTTCTAGAACACTGTTCTGGTTTGTTGTTGTTGCTGTTATCCCATTGCAACATTCCTGGGGTTTGCTTTGGGGATGGAGGAGTGAAAGTAGTGTTGCACAAGTATCTAAAGTAGTGGTGAAAGCAATGGGAGGCTCCGCCCACTCACCTGGACATCATCACATCCTGTTTTTGACCCTCTGCCCATGCACGCGCTCACATTTGCAAACTGGTAATGAAGGTAAGTGAATACCAACCCTGATCTAAACTGACCGCCATCAGATTTGAGACACTGAGGAAGAAGAAATCAATACTTTGTCTTGGTTGAACATTCAAATTCATGTGGGCCACTGTGTTTCTTCTTCCTCTGTTCATTCCAACTTTCAGGAAAGATAGAAGCTTCCATGTTAATAAAATTATGCTAAGACCTAGTGTTTCAGTTTATAGTACATGAACTTTCAGTTTATTTAATTGAGAGACTCAAAGGCGAAAGGAGTCAAGCAAACGAATTTGGAGTCACAAGTTCCATATTCCTGATCTTTATAATTTATAGGACTTATAAGAATAAAATAGACATGGAAAGGGCCATCCAGGTAATCAAGTCCAACTTCTTTTTCAGTGCAGGGATCCAAATGAAAACATCCCAAGGTGGGCTATACAGAGTCTGTTTGAACATATCCATTGAAGGCGAACTCGTCATCTTTCTGAGTAATTGGCTCCACTGCTGGACTGCTCTTGCTGTTAGGATTTTTCTTCTTATATTCAGTTAGAAACTTCCTTCCTGTAACTTAAGCAAGTTCCTTCCTACAGTCTAGAGCAATTATGAAAAAAAATGAGTTTTTATATGATATACTTTAGGTATTTCTTTTCATAGGGCTCAATTTCTAGTTCTTGGATTGTTCTCATTGCACTTCTCTAAATCTGACCTACTTTCTCTGAAACTTTTTTTTTAAAGTGTGATGGCGAAAACTAGCTATACTACTAGAGGTGGAATATAATAAGAGCAAGAATGTATTGTGATTTGATATTATTATTCTGCTTAAAAAGAATAATAAAACTGCAGTTGGCTGTTATTTTGCAGCCACGTCACTCTTCTGACTCATATTCATATTGTAATCAACTATTATTCCACCCTAGCCACAAATACCATGACTAAGAAAGATATTTACATGCAGGGGAGTCCAGAGTGATGGTCACCCACTTCAAAATGGCAGATGCGACTGGGTGAGCAAAGCTGTCCCCATTCCATTTATGTATATGGAATGCATCCAATGCATGTTTTAAAAGAGGGGGGTTTGATTACCCTGTTGCATCTATTGTGGCCCACAATAATTTGAATGTTCAATCAAGATATAATTGGTTGCATTTAAACCAAATGCTTTAGAAATTTAAAAACAAAAACTCCAATAGAAATTATGTCCATTGATACGTCTATGGGATTAAATCTTATTACTATAGTCATAATGGTCCTTGGCAGAAAGTTAAGGTTTAAAATTGTTAATGTCTCATTCTACTGTATCTCCAACACTGGAAACTTGTTAAGGAGTAAGAGCTTTGGATATGTTATGTATGGACTATTGCAGAAAAAGGTGATTGAATTCCTGAAAGGATGTGTGAGTACTATATCTAAAGACTGGCTTAATCAAAATTCATCCATTTTCAGCTCCCAAATTGGCCCTATGTTGACAGAAAGGAAATACTGCATAATAGGGGTCTAGGCACTTACATTTTTTGTTCAAAAATTGAGTTTTTAAATTAATCTGTGCATAAAACTATGGTTAAGATTCTTGCACTGAAACATAAATAGTTTCGGGTTTTTGTTATTTTTGTTTCTTTGTCCACTATTTTTATTTTATTCCTTTTTCACATCTATTACTTGGTTTTTTTTCTTCCTTCAGGTAAGTTCTCAACTTACAACCAGTTGCTTAGCAATCGTTCAAAATTACGATGGATGCCCCAGTTCCAAAGGCACTTATGATCAGGTTACTAAGCTCTGATGGATGCCCACCTTGCAGTCAAGTGCATTTTGAGTGCTTGGCAACAGCTTGCATTGGTACAGCTTTCCTCAGTCATACGATTGTGATTTATGATATTTTTGTTGAAAACCTGACATTTACTTCTGATTTTTGGTAAAAATGCCCTATAGCAAATGATAGATTTCCTTAAATTGAAGACTGCACTTAGATTTTAATTTATAATCTTGTTTGAATTATGTGATTCTCTGCTTGTATCTTGTAACATGTTGGAATTTAATCCAAGTCTTCATAGTCTAAGAGACATGTTCTATTATGTTGTTTTAGTTTTAAATCAAAATCACACACTTTCTTTGGTTTCTTACCTCCATGGTTAATACCTGTTAATTCTCCTTGTTCACTTGAAAAGTGACTTAGTCTTAAATCATCCATACTGCACATGTCATCATTAGAGGGAACTAATGTGTTGCTAAAATGTATTATGGAATAATATGAATTGGCTAAGAAAGGCTGACCACTTTTATCAAGGTAACCAAGTCATATAGAAAATGTTTTGTAAGTCCTGACTGCTGAATTAGACTAAGTGGAAAAGCTGATCAGAGGAAAGAGATGAATGTAAACAAGCCTTGACATGAATTGGCCCAATAGGTCAAGGATAAATATTCTCATTATTAACTCATTTTTTTAAATGTTATGTTCATTCTTTCTTTTTCTCTCTCAAGTGTAATGGGTGAAGGTAAAGAAAATACAAACAAAAGTGCAATTCAATTAAAACTGTAGTTTAAGAAATAGCAGATTGAAATAAAACACTTTAAAATGCCACCTGCTATCAAATCAACAGAACGAGACAGTAACAAGGCGATAGAGAATGCACAACAGACTGGACACATGGAAAATCATGGCTGAGGGGTGCCAGTGAAAGTTCTGCTTTTAAATGCTGAAAGTAAATTAGATTTTAGAACTCACTAAGATTATAAATTCAGATTATAATCTCCAAGAATTACCTAAACATTCAAATAAAGATATATGGAAGAAGCACTACTTTAAATGTGAAGGTCCAAACTACAATAGTGGCCAAAATTGTGGAAATCTTTTGGGAAAAGTGTATTTTTGAGGTTTGATGGCTAATAACACCACTTTTTTTTTTTTTTTTTTTTTGAGTTTCAAGATACTCATATTCCACTACTGGAATGGCCTGGGAATAGCCCAGACCTTAACCAAATTGAAAATCTATGGAGCCGACTAAAGAAACTTGCTAGTCAGAAGCGATAGAAGCAATCATTCAATCTTTGTTTCACATTATAACATCTACAGAACTAAAAGACTTGGTTCACTCCATAAGAAGACGTTATAAGGCCGTAATTCATGCTAAAGGTTACCCAACTAAGTATTAACTGATGTGATAATTTTTGTTTATCTCATTTTTTTTACGTTTCACTTTTCTTCTTTATACTGTAACTACTATTCTAATAGCAAATCCTTCATAAAAGTTATTGCATTACATTCTTGATTAAATTATCTTTCCATTGATATATATATAATTTTATGGTACTACTCAAAAAAAAAAAAAAAAGTGGTGTTGTTAGCTAGTTTTAGAAAAAAAACGCTTTTTCCAAAAGGTTTCCACAATTTTGGCCACTACTGTATGACCATGGACCACTATGATATGACAAAAGTCAGTAGCTAATGTTGTGACCTGTCAGCTGCTGGCCCCTCAAGCAGCCGAATCAGAGGAGGAGGAGGCATGGAAGTCAGGGTCAGATCAGAACAATATGAGAGCTCTGAGGGAGAAGAGGGAATGGAGCTGACAGAGAGAGATAGTTAACAGCTTCCAGGTCTGGAGGTGGTTGATGAAGAAGAGGAGGAACAGCTGGGTCCAGTGCCTGACGCATGGCTGCACAGAAGGCAGAGAAGAAGAAGTGGGAAGCTATGGGCCGATCCTGGGGAAGGAAGAACCACTGCTGCTAGCTATGCCCCACCCTAGCTCTGGGAATAAAAGGCAGGGGACAGAGATGAATAGGTGGCAGACAACTATTCATCTTCTGGCTGGCCGGACTTGTTAGCCTGTGAAAGAAACGTTTTGCCAGCACTGCAGGAACTCCTAATAAAGGAATCTTTTGAGTTCACATCAGAGGGTTTGTCGTGTTTGGGGAGCTGGATCAGAACAGCTAATTACTTTGACAGAGGCTGAGAAATGCCTGCTGTTTTGTTTCCTTTTTGTGAAAGATCCATATACAATTTGGTAGAACAGTTGCTTTACATACAAAAAGAAAAATCGTAGGTCCATTTCACAGTATAGATAATATACTGTACCTGGTAACCTTCCATTTAAGTAAAGTGGAGCTGGATGGATTAATCATATGACATTTTATAAAATGCGTTCCTATATTTCCTGGTACCTCATTTACCTATGGGAAAGTGCTTCACTAAGTGGTAACCCCATTTGTGCTCGAATTTGGGTGTAAGTCACTAACATCTCGATATAATTATCCATTGTTTCACTGCTGCAAAAAGTGCTTACATCTACACTTTAACCATACTCATTATTTCCTTAGCGGTAAATTCTAAAATGAACACATAAGATGGCATGCCTTACTTCCTTTAACCTAATTTCCTCTCCTTCCTTTCTGTTAATGAATGGATTGGGTCATTCAAAAGTCCCCTTTGAGTTATCTTGCCTTTCTGACAATAATGGAAAAATGTGAAAGCCATTGGATTTAGTTTCATTTTCTCCCTTGAAAATATAGATTTGCATTATTATTAGCATGACACTCATTTATTAGTTAATTGACTCACTGCGCTTTTATCTTCATAGTTAGTTAATAGTAAGGTTACTTTGTTAAATACTCTCTTCTTGTTCTTTATCTACCCCATTACTGTATGTATCTTTTCTTCTATCTTACTTTATTTTTTCAACAGACAATTCAAAGTGTGCACACTAAGTAATTTTTTTTCTGTAGTCTTATAATTACTTCTGTATCCTTCTTCCAGTACTGTCAATTTAATTGTGCTGAGAAGGATATGAAATCAACCAATTTTTAGCCAAGGACAAAAGTGACCTTTTAGCCATACATATAGTTACTCATCATTTGTCCCCAACCAATGTCATCCCAGGTAAGAGGGCTATCACCAATCCAAGCATTTTATTTCTTGATATGCATGGTTTCCTTTTAGAGTTTTTGGCTCAATAATTTTGAAAAGGCAGAACTTCTGGATTCTACAATGTCCTTTTCATCATTTTTGTGGATTTTGTTTGTCCTATTTTTAGAATTTGTCATTCCTTTATTTTTATCATAAAAATCGCTATATATATAGCTACATAGCTATATAGCTATAACTGTATTCTTGAGCTTTCTTCTCTGGCAGTAAAGCAATGGTCCTATTTATGGGTAAGGATGAATGGTAAAATCTTATGCATTGTAAAGTGGGACAGGTTACTGAGTCAGGTTTCTGTATTTGATCTTTTTTTCATCAGTACAAATTTGTTATTTTTTTTTTAATGCTAAAGGCAAATTTGTTAAAAAATGAAAAAAACATAGCAGCCGGTTTTGGGATTTCAATATAACTTGAAGATTTTAAGATTGGTAAAGAGGGACACCATTGTGGGCGTGGCTTATTTTGTGGGCATGGCTAGCTGGTCATGTGACTGGGTGGCCGTGGCTACCTGGTCATGTGACCGGGTGGCCACGGCTATGTGTATAGGGACTACTCAGAGGGCTGAAAAAAGTCATTTCTGACAGGTCCTCGCACTTTTGATTGGTCCTCACACTTATGACCATCCTCACATTTATGCCCATGCAGCATTCTTAACAACCATGTCACTCATTTCACAACTGCTTCTCTTCACCATGGTGATAAGACTGGGCAAAAAACGTAGAATGTGAGGACAGTCGTAAGTTTGAGGACTGGACAAAAGTGCGAGGACCAATCAAAAATAACTTTTTCAGCCCTCTGAGTAGTCCATATGCACAAAAGGACTAACCAGAGGGCAGAAAAAAGTTATTTCTGACAGGTCCTCGCACTTTTGACTGGTCCTCACACTTATGACCATCCTCACATTTATGCCCATGCAGCATTCTTAACAACCATGTCACTCATTTCACAACTGCTTCTCTTCACCATGGTGATAAGATAGGGCAAAAAACGTAAAATGTGAAGACAGTCGTAAGTTCGAGGACTGGTCAAAAGTGCGAGGACCAGTCAAAAATAACTTTTTCAGCCCTCTGAGTAGTAGTAGTAGTAGTAGTAGTAGTAGTAATAGTAGTAGTAGTAGTTGTTGTTGTTGTTGTTATTATTATTATTATTATTATTATTATTATTATTATTATTATTATTATTATTATTGAATTTCTATACCACCCTTCTCCCTAAGGACTCAGGGCGGTGTACAGCCAAGATTAAAAAAACATGCAGGACAAATATTAAAAAAACAATTAAAAGATATATAAATTTGGCCCAATTAAAACTCATTACCAATTAAAATGTTTAAAACATTTAAAACAGTTAAAAATTTCATCTTAAGCCAGCCCGGCTTGTTTAAATAAATGGGTTTTAAGGGCACGATGGAAAGCACTGAGGTCCTGGATTCTCCTTATCTCTGGGGGGAGCTGATTCCAGAGGGTAGGTGCCCCCACAGAGAAGGCTCTCCCCCTGGGGGTCACCAGCCTACACTGTCTGGCTGATGGCACTCTGAGGAGGCCCTCTCTGTGGGAGCGCACGGGTCGATGGGAGGTCGTCGGTAGCAGCAGGCGGTCTCGAAGATAGCTAGGCCCTATGCCATGGAGCGCTTTGAAGGTGATAACCAGCACCTTGAAGCGCACCCGGAAGACCACCGGAAGCCAGTGCAGCTCGCGCAGGAGCGGTGTTACATGGGAGCGCCATGCTGCTCCCGTCACTACCCGCACTGCTGCGTTCTGGACCAGCTAGAGCCTCCGGGTGCTCCTCAAGGGGAGCCCCATGTAGAGAGTGTTGCAGTAGTCAAGGCGAGAGGTTACGAGGGCGTGAGTGACTGTGCACAGGGAATCCTGATCAAGAAAGGGCCGCAACTGGCGAATCAGGCGAACCTGACAAAAGGTTCCCCTGGTTACAGCCGTCAGATGTTCCTCCAAGGACAGCTGTGTATCCAGGAGGACTCCCAGATTGCGAGCCCTCTCTGTGGGGGCCAATGACTCGCCCCCAATAGTCAGTGATGGAATCAACTGACTATATCGGTGACTATATTATATGCATAAAAGGATACAGCAATAGAGAGGGATGAAGGAAGGGAAGGGAAATTAGAATAGCAGTGAGGGTAAGATGGGGAGGAAGAGAGGAGGAGAAGGAGAAAGAAAGAGGAAGTAGGGAGGAGAAGAAGAGGGGGGGAAGAGAAAGTAAGAAGGAAAGAAAAGAGAGAAGTGGTAGGTTTGAGGAGAAAGATTGCTGTACAATAAAAAAAATGAAAGGGAAGAAAGCCAACCCCAAACAAATATAAAGATATTAAGATAAAGAATGAATGGTTAAACTTTAAAGAATAAAAGAGAACAAATATGAATAAATAGCAGTAATTAGAAACACACATACAAACATACAATTTATTTTCTTTGAACAGAGTATTTGGCCGGTTCACAAATTTAAACAGTGTTTAGTCACTTCAATTAAATTTACAATTTCTATATTTCCTTTTTGCCATATTTATTCCTCATCTATTTTTTTAAAAAAACCAATATTACCCTTCATCCTCATCTCTAATCTTAATCAAATTCAATTTTTCCCTTCTATTCTATATTATACCCCTTCCCATTGTCATCTATTTTTATATCCATCCCCACATTGTTTAATTATGTAATTATGTAATACAGTTGTTTAATACAAATTCAACATTTTAATATAAATCAATTAGTTATAAAACTATCTTTTTTGTATATTAATCAATATGAACATGAATATTCCAATTATTTCCATGCAATCCAGTTTCTTACAAATGAATTAATTATATTTACCAATAATAATAAACCAAATAATTTCCCCCATATATTCCTCTGAACCACAACTTAACCATTTCTGCTTTCAACACAATATACAATTAATAGTATCTCAATTATTACAATTCCCTAGTTAAATACAGCTTTTTTTTCTTTTGTGTTTTAAAATCTTGAACTCTCCTCCTAAATTTCCCATTGTTTGCAGTTTTTCACCTACCTTTTTTGGGGAGGAAAAATAAAAATAAACATAAATCTCTCTCTGCCTCATTTTGTCACGTTGCACCAAAGATCCTGGTTTCGGTTTCGTTTCTGCAGCTTAGCTAGGGGAAAAAAAACTGCTTCAGGAACTCTTTACACTGATTGCCTGTAGGGCGGCCCTTTGAAGCCCCGGGCAAGAGTTTAAACAGTTTTTTTTTTTCTTCTAGCCATCAGCTGGGGCTCAAGAGGCAGCGGGACTCAGGAGGCAGAATGAAAAATCAGGACTTTTTTGAAACACCGTGGGACGCGGGACAAAAACCGGGACTGTCCCGCCAAAAGCGGGACGTCTGGTCACCTTAGTGTGGCCTAGACAGCCTCCTGCAGCAAGGGTGTCTGTGTGTGTGTATTTGCCCTTCCTGGGCTCTGGAGGCCCATTTATCACCCTCCCTGAGCCTCCGCACATGCCCTGCATCTAAAACAGGCCGCATGGGGAGTCCTGGGAGGAGCAGGGCAGGGTGGGCAGGGTGGGCAGGGCCAGCCAGGAGTGGGATTTGGGGTTCTCCAAACTACACAGAATCTTAGCTAGAGATTCTCCTGAACCTCTGAGAACTCCCAGCAGCCCACCCCTGAGGGAACTCCGTAAACAGTTTTGATGAGACCCAGAAATAGGGTCTATCTGAGAAAAGTCTCCCACCATAAAAGGAGCTTATGGAAATTATTGCATAATTTCCATAGATCTGGAAGAGACCTTGGAAGTCTTCTAGTCCAACCCCCTGCTCAAGCAGGAGACTTACAAGAGGTCTCCATTGCCAGAAAACATCCTGATTGCTGCAGATGGGATTGAATAACCTCAGCAGCTTCCACTGACAGATAACTGTACATGGAACGGTTATTCAGGTTAATAACTATATTGCCCTAGCTCTTTATTTGAAGTTTAGACAACAAGATGCAAACTCTTCACTGAGTTAACCAGCAGGTCAAGATACTGGATCTCAGTAGGAGGAGTAAGAAAAATATGCATATATTAAGAACATTTAAGTAATGTATTACATTAAGTTTTTTTAAAAAAACTCAGTTTAGGAATAGTATATTACAACAGTTATAACAATATATTACTGACACTTAGGCCTGGATTGTTACTAGATTCTAAATCCAGTATCTTTTCTTTTTATATTTCTTTTTATGAGACCATATGCACCAAAGACAAATTCCTTGTGTGTCCAATCACATTGGGCCAATAAAGAATTCTATTCTATTCTATTCTATTCTATTCTATTCTATTCTATTCTATTCTATTCTATTCTATTCTATTCTAAACTAGTAAATGGAAAGCCTGCCCTTCCATTTAGGAACACCCTAAAGAGACAATTTATCTTCAGAAGTTTCTAAAACATTCAGTCTTTGAAAGGAAGAATGCCAGTAAAATATATTTAAAGCCAATGGCATTTGGAATCAGAGAAAGCTTTGATATGGAAGGTGAGATCCCCACACCAACAAAAATGTTTCTGCTATTGAATTAACGTTATTGAATGGTATAAAAATATTAAACTGTAAACATTCACTTTCTACCTCTTAATGTATTTTGTTCTGACATTTTGCAAGCGAACGATGTCCAGAAAGGAAATTTTAAATTTGTCATTAAAGCAACCCGAGCTCTGAAGACATCTATGATATATAGTATGTGCAGTTGAAAAGTATGCAAATTGCCTGTACTATGTGTGACTTCAAACAGTCTATTCATGAATCTAAATTCTCTATTCTCTGCTTTAGACCTTCAGGGAATTACAAGTCACAACAGAAGCAGAAGGGTGCCAAGAAGAATGAAAGCAAGGACTTTGAAAAACATAAACATCACAAACATGCAAATTGAGTTATTTGGGAGTATTCATTATTGTTATAATATTTGCAGTAAAGAATTGGAATACTTGAACTCAACAGTTTATTTGTTTACTTTTAAAACTGCAGCGCTCCTATGATATTCCAGTCCAAACAATGTAAAAATGGGGAAGCATCTGTATGAAATTCCATAAAAAGGCTTGTCATCTTGTACATCTTCCAAGATCCTTCTGATTATAAATGATCAAGCCGTGATGAATATATTTCTCCTCTTTTAATTCAACACAAAACCTACATCAGGGATGTTAAACTTGATTTCATTGAGGGCCACATCAAAGCTTATGTTTGACCTTGGGAGGCCAGGATGGGCATGGGCCAGCTTGATGTCACTCATGTTATGGGTGCCTGTGGTTTGCCAGTGCTGTGCCAGTGAAAACAGGCTCCTGAGCTCCGTTTTCAGATGTGACGGCTTCCTGCAACCCTCTGTCAGCTAAAATGGAGCTCGGGAGGGCTGTGGGCGGCCCTTCTGATCTCCATTTCTGCTGAAGAGGCACTGCAGGCTGGTCCTTTGCCATTTCCATAGTGGCCCCGTGGGCCAGATCTAAGCACCCTGCGGGCCAGATCAGGCCCCTGGGCCTTGAGTTTGACACCCCTGACCTACATCTTTTGCTAGCTATATTCAATCAATAATAATGATAATTTGATAACAGTTTTGCATCAGGATGCTTTGATTGAATTAAATACCCTGCTATCATGATGATACATTTGAACGTGGAAGAAGCCAATGCTCCAGTAGGGGGAATAGAGATCACTCACTGAATAAACATCTTAATGCCTTCTACCAAAATATAGCTCCCATCATTCTGAACTTACTTATTTCTGAACCTACAAGGATCTAATTATGTTGATAGTAGAGGTGGTCTAAAGATGTATGGTTAAATGTCAATCGAATAGGTCATTTGTGCTTGACCAATGTTTCCAAAATTATAGAATATATTGGTAACAATATTACACTACAAAATGACTCAAATGTGCCTTGAAATTTAAAAACACCATGTTGGTTAAATCTAGACTGTAGTAGAATTGTCTCCTATACTTAGGAAAAGAAAGTTTATATTTTCTCTACCTGTATGCATTAAGCAATCTTAATTACTTACAGCAGCTTCAGGTGGAACAACAGTATTGTTTACTTATAAAACTGCAATGCTCCTATGATATTCCACTGCATATTATACATATCTTATTGTTTAGCTCTCAGTTAACAAATGATAAAAGCAAAATACCTCATTGTAGGCTATCATGAGTAGAATTATACCTGCCCATTCTTTGTAAAAACAATCAAGAAGATCTTTCTCCATACTCCATACTCCAAACATTGCCAAAATATGTTTATAGGAAATGTGTTGACAACTGTTCTTCTTTTGGGGCACAAGCTCCCAACTGAAATCTTTAGGGATGTTTTTTTTTTATGAAATGTAGGTAGATGTTGACTTAATGGTAGCAAAGGAAATTTTTTCATATGTGTTTCCTAAATAAAGTAACCTCACTTCTTGCCCCTAAACATCATACAAATGAATCTTTCCATGCTTCCAAATTGTTATGGAAATACCTTTAGATAGATTAGATAGATTAGATAGAATAGATAGGATGGATAGGATGGATAGGATGGATGGATGGATGGATAGATAGATAGATAGATAGATAGATAGATAGATAGATAGACAGACAGATAGACAGACAGATAGATAGATAGATAGATAATATGTAAGGTCAGCCATCAAACAATCAAGTTTAAAAATAGCGTAATGATATGTGCCTAACTTGAAACAAGAATATATGATCAGAGAACTCCAATACAGAAAGTCCATCAAAAGTGAATAAATAGTAAATAAATAAATATTTTAATATATGTGAAGGAATATATAGAGAAATAAGGGATAATGGGATAAGAAGGATAAGTATACTATACAGAAAGTAAGGAGAAAATGTAAATAATAGAAGACTACTGTTACGAAATTGTTGTAAAAAGGGAGTATAATATATGTTTTGTGTTTGTATTTGTCATATTTTGTTGTTTTAAAAATAAAAAGTTATTAATACAAAAAAAGTGAATAAATAGCAAAAAGTAGCATTCATTCTGGCTAGGATTCAAAAGAGGAAGACCATCCAACTTCACCCTCTTACAAAAACTTCCTAGACATAGTTAAAAAGTTGCTTATACATAGGAAGAGATTATGCCTAATGGTATGTAGAAACGCAAAGCTTCTGTTTCCCCTCAAGCTCTTTTTTAAACTAATGAGAATAAAACTGCAATCATCCAAAGCAGGAAACTTTAGTGATTGCATTGGTATCCTCAGAAGTAATATGTTTTGTTTGTTTTTAAAGAAAAAATGCCATTGCCCTTTAGTAGCACAAACACTTTTATCTGAGCTCTCTTAGATCATACCACAGTTTGTAATATGTTGTTATACAGTTACCATCTGTCATGGCAGCCTGAAAGTGTCTTATGGCAATCATTTATTACTGCTGGTCACATTTTCAGCCAGATGTTTAGACTGGATTTGGCATTTTTATCCACCTATTGAGTCCTTCTCAAGGACTTGGGTTAGGCAGAGTTTTGTTCCAAGTAAAGCTGCCTTTTACAATAGATTGATGGTGATTTTGTCATTGTCCATGGTCTTCAAGTGGTGGTCCAGATGTTTTGGAATTACACCTGAGGGGCCTATTACTATTAGTACTATCTTTTCTTTCTTTATTATTATTGTAGTTGATTGCAATCAGCCAGATGTTTAGATTAGATCTGGCATTTTTATCAACTTATTGATTCCTTACAAAGGACCAGGAATAGCAAATGTTGTTGTTTGATGGTTGTTATTATTATTCTAGATCAGTACCTCCTAAAAAATGACACTATGAGTGGATGTTTAGTATTACAATGTTATATACACACCTGGAAGTAAATCCTATTTAACCCACACACATTATTTATTAACACTAGAAATATTATTTACTGTATTAGTAGTATTTATAGTCCCTCTCAAAGTACAGTTGAACAAATTTTGAAAAAATACATACATCACTTAAGAAAGATCTGAGAACGACTTCCGGTTTGCTGCTGGCCGCCGCCAGACGTTCCTTTGGGATCGTCAGCTTCCATTGCCTGTCAGAGCCGCCGTTACAGCGGATGGCGGCTCGAAAAAACTCCGTTCCCAAGAGGAAACGGAGATAGAGCCGGCAGGGGTGGGTAGAACTCTCCGCAGAGTCCCAAAAGTTTTTTTTTAACTTTTGGGACGGAGCGGATGAGAAGCCCCATATCCCCTGCCGTTGCTCCGGGCTTTGGGAGACCTCTGCCTATGCAGAGCCAGGCGTCAAGAGCAAGCCTGCGAATTCAACAGAATAATTAAAGAAATGACGAGTTGGACCCTTAATACTGAACCGCAAGTATTTCACCCTTCCAAAATCTATCTAAGAGAAAAGAGGAGAGGAAAAGAGGGAAAAAGAACCTTTTAAAATGGCGTCTGCTGTGGCTGGAGAAGGGCTAAAAGGGAAAGTCCTTCCGCTTCTTCTTACTACAATGTAGCGGAATAAATATCACTGGCTACATTTGTAGATAAAACCTCGCTCCTGTGCTGTTGATTGAAAAGAAGTTTTTTTTTTCTTTTTTTAAGGGAAAGTCCTTTCGTTTTCTATTTCTTCTCTCTTTTTTGCTAAATCTTGTCTGTGTGGGAAATGGCATCGGGACTTACACAGCTGGACAAATGGGGGGGGGGAACTTCCCCTCTCAAGAAATTGCGCCAACAAATTTCAACTCTCCAGCGTCAGAAACCCGATTTTAATATATTAGAATTTATCCTTGAAGAGATTGTAAGAAGGGATGAGATTGTGAACCAGCAACTTGAAAAATTTAAGCAGGAAATTAAAGAAATTGGTGAATTGGTGAAATCAAAGTTTGACTTTTTGAATCAAAAGATTTTAAAAGCTACTAATGGTCTATCAGGCTTTCTGATTCGGGTGGATGCAAAGACTAAATTATTAGAGTCTAAAATGAAGGAAATTGAGGAGAATTTGGATGACATGACTCAAAAAATTAAAAAGGATTTGATAAACACTCAGGATAATAGCTCGGAAGCCAAATCTAAAATGGAGACTGACCAAAAGATTGGTAATGAAGAAAATGTACAACAGAGGATTGAAAGAGAAGTTTTAATGATTCAATATAATTTTACAGAATATGCAATTAGACTGAGAGGTTTGCAGGAAAATAATAGAGATGATCTAAGGAAAATATCTTCTGAAATTCTGGCTGGGATCTTAAAGGTTCAACCTGATGAAGTGTATTGCAGGATTGATAGAATTTACAGAATAAACTCCTGGTTGGCAAAGCAAAGGCAATTGCCTAGAGATGTGGTGATCTATTTTACAGATAAAGAAATTAGGAATAATATTGTGCAGAACTCTTTTAATTCTACCTTGCAATTTCATGGAAGAAAGATTTGGATTTTTAAGGAGCTCCCGCCCAAGATGTTAATGGAGAGGAAGAAATTTGGCTTTCTAGTGACTGAATTAAAAAAAAGAAATATCCTATTCAGGTGGGACACCCCAGTTGGCCTAATATTGAGATATCAAGGAATAAGATATCAATTGCATACTGTTGAAAAAGCGGAAGATTTTTATCAAAAAATTTTAAAAATGAATTTAACACCTTTAGGCATAATACAGGATAAGCAAAAGGAGTTGGAAACAAAAGGAAAACATCAAATTACAGAGGCTGTGATGGATAAATTGTCTTTGGACTCCCTGGATACCCCAGCTGGACTGTCTATAAATAAGAGAGTAGTGTCATCCGACTCCAATGTGATGAACCATCAAGTCACAGACAAGTGCGCAAATCAATCAGTTGATATACATGTGACGGAGAAGAAAGATGAGATGATAAAACTAACCCAACAAGAACAATACATAAAGCAGAATGAAAATCAACTAGCAGACACACAATTGGTAGGCAAGAAACGAGGATGGAAATTCAACCCGGAAAAGAAAAAGAAAAGAAATAGATCGCATAGAAACAGCAATTTCTAAACTATGCAACAGTGATGCCAGGGACTTTAAAAAATGAATGAATATTTGAAAAGATAGTGGAGGCGAACAATTGTTTGATACTATCCTGAGGATTGTGGCAGATCTCTGCAAGGCCATGATTTTGGGATGTGAAAAGAGCCTCACTTTGTTGGATTTGAATCATCTAAAAATTTTCTTTCTTTTTTTTTTTTTTTTGGTAAATATACTATAATTATTTTGAGTTATAAGGCAGGAGAGTTTCGCCGGGGCATGCAGAAGATCTGGATGTTACTCAGTAGGATGATGGGAATTAATAATCCTGATGAATACCACAACTATAACCATATGGATATAATTATAATTATAATGTCACTCGGGTGGTTGTTTTTGCTTTTATACAGATGCGAGGATATCTACTACTGATGGGGGCAGAAGATGATTGGAGATTTTGAACAAACTGTTGCACCAGCATGTTATTTTACCCTATTATGGGTGATGGATTTAACAATCCAGAGGAAAGACATCAAAGAAGATACTATATGGATTATAAATTTAAAGTTATTGTTTTTTCCTTTTTTACAAAATGGAATGCATATATAGATATGTGTATATCTTAGTAATGTGGGCAGTGGATTATATCTAGAATTGTACTGCATGATTTTGTAGGAATTGAAGGGTTGAAATAGGTTAGTTTACTGATTGATTAGTTTAAGAAAAAGGATTCTTAAGTCATATATTTAGGGGAGTGGAGGACTTAATAATTCAGTGGAAAGATACTAAAGAAGATATATTTTTTTCTCTTCTTTTTTTTTTCTTCTTTTTATAAAATGGGATGCATATATAGATATGTGTATATTTTAGTAAAGTGGGTAGTGGATTATATCTAGAATTGTACTGTATGATTTTAAGTCATATATTTAGAGGAGTGGAGGAATTGGACAGAATTGAATAAATGTTAAATTTGGATGCAGGGAGAAGGTCGATTTAAAATGTTATATTAATATATATAAAAGATTAAAGGTTAAATTGTAATAATACTCAATAAGCTTAACATGTTAAGGGTCAGTATTTCGAGAAGGGATTAAGGGAAAGGAAAGATATTATGTATGTAACTAGTTATGAAATAGCCTATTGTTGTGAAGAAGTCACGGGGGGGTTGGGTGGAAAGGGTGGGTTAGGGAAGAGGGGGGGGAAAGGGGGAAAAACTTGTATTTGAAAACTTTTTCAATAAAAAAAAAAAAAGAAAGATCTGAGAACAAAGTAGGATGTCAGTTCAGTTTTCATCCATAGAAGGGCGTCTGGTAAAATACACTACTAACTGATTCTGAAATAATTTCCTATGCTAAGATTAAGGTCATCTAGAAGTAAAAGTAAGTTTGGCTGCAGAGAGGCAGAATTCAGCTGTATCTGAAAGCTCACCAGTTTTCCATTCATCTCTGCTTTTTTCAATTGCAATAACTTCTGGGGAGGTATGTTTAAGGTTATAGCACAATGGATATATAATTCTAAATGTGTTCAAGTTTCTATTTCTCTCCGTCCCAAAGATATATAAAGCAATGGGGAATCTTTGTTTTGTAGGAAGAAATATCCTTCTGGGTTCAGGTCCAAGTGGGGAAAAAGACACTGGAAACATGGAGACTGCTTGGAAAGATGGTTTAATGGTGGACAGGATCACATGACTTGAGTTCCTGAACAGAAAAGGGCAGAGATGCTGAGCGTGCCTTGGTTTTATGCACTCTTTGTGCTTTGAACTTCCTAGAGCACAGGAAGAGTATCCTGATTGGTTGTCAGACTCTCAGGGGGTGGGGTTTTAACTAGCCTTGCTGGCAGATGTAATCTTCCCAGATGCCATGTGGTGAGTTTCTGTTGCTAGATGGGTCCTATTGTGTTAGTTTCTGTTGCTAGATGGGTCCTATTGTGTTGCAGATGATGGTCCATTGACAAAGATAGGAGAGAATTGAGTTTCTCCTCTGGCCCATTAACAAAGGGTGGGGGGCAGGAAGGTGGGAGCTGCTTTGTCTTTAAAACATGCTTCTCCATTTCTCATACAGGGAAACATAATATTCTGCCTTTTTAATATTTCCTAAAATATTTCATTCTTCTAGGAAAGGAGTGGGTGCTAACTTCCTACAGTTTTTTGTTTTTTAATTTATACCTGACTTTTACAGGAAACCTTAGAAAGTCCATACCTGAAGAAGCTTCTTAGTTTTCAGTTTCTGCTTGTCTTCGATTTTCCCCAGATTCTACACCCTTTAAAGATTGAATGAGGGATAAAGGATATCATATGGATAAATGACTGCCAAAGGTGTGTATTGAAATATGTTTGAATATTAATAGTTTGGGTTGATAGTTAGGCTGTTGGTTTGAGTTCTGACCTTGGCAATTTGGTTGCAAGCATTTTGTCACCATTCAAGGAGACATCATCAGGGCCTTTTGAGTTATGCTCATCTGTCAGAACACAGGTCCTTAAATACCTTTTTATGAGATGCAAATTAGTCTGAATGTTGTTTGTTCATATATTTCTGAGTAATGATCTGATTTCGGAGTGTTTGATTGGCTGGCTGTAGTTGGGCTATAGTTAAGTACCATGTGTATGATGCAAATTAGACTTGTTTATCTGGGTGCTTCTGAGTCATGGCCTGATTTCTACTTGTTTGATAATTTGAGTGGCTGGCTGTTGTTATTGAGATATGGTCCATTTTCTTGTGAGCTAATGGGTTATAATTTTGTTGCTGCGATCCCAAAGGAAGCATTTGGTTGCTGTGATCCTGAAGGTAGCATTTAAAATGAACAAACAGGGACCCCTCTATGCAGCAACAAAATTATAACCCATCAGATCACAAGAAATAGGACTACATCTCAGTAACAACAGCCAATGGTGATGAAATGTTCACAACCAAATTGCCAAGCTTGGAACTCAAACCAACAGCCCAAGGATATGTTTAGTTTTCTATAGCCAAAACTGTAATGATGTCCTCTCAACACTTATTCAGCAGGAAATCCAACTAGAGTTTTGAAGGGGGAGAAAAAACAACTTATTTCAAAATGTTAGGCAACATTTCATGTTCTTGGAAAGTCCATATTCTCACCCAACACTCATTCTCTATTTCCTTGCTTTCTCTTAAAAGTTTAGTTAGTTTAGTTTTCCACTGGACAAGTCTCTGATGTCAACTTGCAAAGCTTTCAAGTTGCCATGAGCGGGAGGGAGGGAGAATTGATGGAGCTGATTGAGTTCCCTAACTGAAACTACATTCCACAGATGGTGTTTTTTTTACCACAATCAGTAGGAGAGTTTTGGGTTTCACAGCCCACCAAAGTGGTTAATTGGAGAATGTGATTTATGACATGGCCAGGGAGGAGGGGAAAGACAGAGTCATAGGGGAATGTAAATCTATGTGGGATTAGTTCTAACTGCATCCGAATATTGCCAAAATGGTGCTGCTAATAAATGACTCTATTTCTTTTGAAGTTTGCTTGTGGCTCAAGAATTAATTAGGACATCCTTTGGAAACTTCACATCTGAAAATTTTCTCCAGAATCCAGCCAACTGTTATGTGACTTGTTTTTTTTTTTTTTTTTTCTGGAACCTAAAAATGTGGGGCAATGATCAAATTAATACATGAGAACAATAAGTATGATAAAACAGAGGAAGAATCCAGGTATTAGATGGATTCTATTACTATGTTTGATATAAGCGCTAATTTCAAATTACAGATCCAGTGCGTACAACAGTTCCAACTTTCATTTGGGTGTCCTTGGAAACTGTCCCAATGTTCCTTTGGGACATTAATATTAGGCTGACTTCCCATTATTTAAAAAAAATAATGATGATGATGGAACTGCATTAGAAACTAATTTTTGTTTTATTTCATAAATCAATAGGTTGAAAGACATATCTGTAGCCAAAATGATGACTTCTGCACACAATGGCATCATCTGAAACTTACATACATATATCAGGCAACAAGACACAGGTATGTAAATTGTAAAATAATGATATATTCACATGTATATATTGTTATTTGTTCCCCTATAGGAGTTTGATTCACAAGCCCTATGCCATGTTCCAAATGGGAACTCAAATTAAAGTTTCCATAATAGATGAAAATGTCTGTTTTCTATTTGAACCAACTAGTGAAAGCCAACCAACCATTGCTGAACTATTTCCATTACTATATACAAAGCTGTATATGTATCTTAACAGACTGTATTTATTTTCCTGTAACTTAGCCTATAATATAGTCATTGTCTGAAACTCCATCACAGAACTGAGTGAACAATTTCTGCTATTTTTTTAGAAATCATAGTTTTGCTGAAATGACATCATGGTGCTATTTATCTGAATGTGTTTCCCTCCAAATCAATCTTGTGACTACAAGTCCATTCCATTTCTTCATAATATGTTTAGCAATGGTTTGCCATTGCCTTTTTCCTCCTTTGTGCCTAAGAATTCTAGAATTCTTAGGCACAATTCTAGAAGTCTAGAATTCACTGGTTACTTGCTCAATATCTTTCATTACCACAGCAAAGGGGCTCCTCTTTAATATTTACCTTGTGATAAATGAGCATTTATGTTTTCAGACGCTTTATTGCCAAGTCCTAGGCTTTTCCCCTCTTCCCCCAAGCAGAGATGTAGATTTCATTTAGATGCCTGCCACAAGACAGTTTTCCAGACTTTCTGACAAAACTCAATAGCGGGTAGAAGTTATTTTCTTCCTCTCAAACAAATAATATTGAATGAAGCTTTATTGCTAGGCTAGAAATAACAGAACATGCTTGGAAGGGGAAAAAAGCTATGCTTAATTAATTGCACTTTCATTCTTTCCTTTACACTTTTGTGTAACACAGCATCAATATAAATGGAATTAAAGAGAATAGGTTGGAAAGCAGTCAGTAAGCCTGAGCAGGATACACATGGGAGATACACAGAATGATTAAAAAAAAAAAAAAAAAAGATTACCAGGAAGAATTTCTTGTTAAATACAAAGCAAAAGTGAAAGTGTAAACAGGTCACAGATTCATGTACAAATTTAATTATACAGCTAATACAGATGGTACCTCAGTACTTGATTACTTCAAAATTTGTCAAATTTAGTACTTGATGCATTTCGACGTACTTAGTACTCAGTGTTTGTTTATTACTTGATGTGCTGTAATTGGAAGAGCTGCAAAGAACAAACAGGAAGTCGGCCATGCTGGGAAAATCACTACATAGGAAAAGGGACAGACAGAAAGTTCTTCTCAGCCAAAAAATAAGGGTTACATAGTAAGTCACGTGGTTTGTTTGGGGCTTGTCCGTTTTAGTACTCATTGCACCTCCCCGAACCAATTAATGCCACCTACTGAGGTACCACTGTATAATAAAATAACCTGATTCCTTTTAAACTGACTTGAGTTTTTATTCTCTCTGACTGAAAATATATGCTACTTGAAACATGTATGTGAATATGCTACAAAGATTCCAGTTCTTTCTTGTAGGTGAGATATCATCTTTTAAATAATACATAGACACTGTTGATGTTGAATGGAAAATTTTGTGCACAACACCTGTTTGCATATATAGTTCCCCACTATCCATTTCATTCATGCATATCCTCGGTCAGTTTGGGCATTCAACCCTGCAATCTTATTGAGTAAGCTTTCAGGGAGACTAACCCGCTATATTTTAGGAATATATATGCATAGAGTTGTGTTTTGAGATGGGCAGCCGAACAAATCTTTTAAATAAATAAATAAATGTAAGGATGTAGGAATTTTCAGAACATCCTTTGAAACCAAGCAGTGTCTTTCTCTTTCCCAAAAGAGAGATTTCTGCAGCACAATCTCTTCTATAAACTTGGTAACAAAAAGCAAACTTTAGCACAAAATATGTGGCTTTCTCCTTTCTAAGGTTACTGTGCGTTGGAGTGTGCATGCATGTTTGCTTTAAAAAAAATTAGAACATTATTTTTGTATGGCAGATTTCTCAAAACTGTTCACTTTAAAGATTTTTTTTCCCCAATTTGTATGAAAAGTCTGTTTTCTGAATATCTTTGTGTGATTCAATAATCTCTACTGCTTGTTTTCCTGTAGGTATACCTGCAGTATATTTCCCATAGTTTTATCTGCTGCTGAAACAAGGAGAAATCATGATAATTTTTGATATGCCAAAATATTCATGTGCTCAGGGGGCCTTTCACAAATGATTGCAAACATCAAAATAGAAGAAAGGTGAAACTAAATTCAAGGCTGACATCTATAAAAAGTGCATGAAAAAATCTCACACACATATAGAAAGAAAGAGAGGAATACAGATATGGATACACACATAAATCCACTTTCTAGGAAGGATGCTATTCAAAATGAAATCTGTGGATAATGTTGGTTTGGCCAAGATATCTTAAATCACTAAAAGCTACATTGACATCACTGCAGTAAGAGATACTCCCTTAAATCTGTTTTTCTTGCTTGTGCAATCTTAAACTATAAAAAGGGCAATTCTTAAATCTTGTTTACTATACACAGTTCCTTGGAGAACTGATGAGGAGAAATTGAAGTCTGCATCAGCTTGCTGGGGAAATTAGCACATAAATTATATTTCAATCAAATAATTAATACAGCACTACAGAAAAATATTTCTGTGTGTATTATGTGATGTGAGATTTGTGGGATCAACATACTACAGATTCAAGCTGCCAAGCCTTATAATCATTTGCAAGATCTTTTAAACTTTGCTTTTTAAATTTCAACATAGATTTTGATGAATTCCTTTTAAATGTTGTGTTGCTACAGTCATTGTTACATAAACATTTTCACAAGATGTTGTTAATGGACACCTCCATTCTGGACAATTATTATCCATTCTATACTCTTCCTTTTGTGGGGAAGTTGTAGAGAAAGTGATGGTCAGCATTCCAAGTAATGCACCAGTGGAAAACAAACTTCGAGGCATTCGAGCTTCTCAAAGAACAGTTTATTGGATACATTATATTGGCACAAACTGGTGAAAGCCGACTCTGAGTTTTCCTGCCACTTTCACGTAATTAAAAGTTGGACACCGGTCACGCTGTCCAATCCAGGTGCTGGCTGATTGCTGGGTTATTTGCTCTTCCTCTGGCCAGCCACCTGTGAGAATGTCCTTGGTTCCCAGAAGAAAACTTCATTGTTTTGGCTACAAAACCCCATCTAACTATTTCCCCATTCCCACTGCTGTGAGGCAACCTTGAAGCTTCCAAAATGGCTTCAGCCAGGGTCACTTCAGGGTTGGCAGTGATTGGATAGCAGCTACAAAGGATCTTGGGGAAAAGTGATTATTGGGACCCACTATAGTTGGATTTTAGAACATGATATAGTATGGGCACAGCTTGTCAAAGATTTTTGGTGGAGCTGACATGGGGATGGGGCAGTGATGGGTTGCCCCTGGTTCGCACCGGTTCTATAGAACCGGTAGTAAAATGTGCGGGCCCATTGCAAACCAGTACTAAAGGTAAGTAGAACCCACCCCTGGGATGGGGCACCCATTATTGTGCTTCTTGCTCTCTCAGCACTTTTCATTATTGTTAACCACAGCTTCCTTCTGAACTGGCTGGGGGCTTAGGAGTGGGAGACATTGTATTATAGTGGTTTAACTCCTTTCTCTGCAAATGGTTCCAGTCAATGTTGATGGGGGCAGAGAGAGTGCACCCGTGGCCCTTCCCTTGTGGGGTCCCTCAGGATATAGCACTTTGATACTGCTAAGTGGGTTCATTCATCAATCCAATATCACTATGAAGGCTCTGGGTGGTTTACAACTTTTAAAACATTTTAAAAAGAAAATACCCACACATACACATATGTACCCATAAACACAAAAACATAAAAGAAAAGAATAATGATGGCAAAGAAAGTATATCCGGAGAAAAACAGAAAAGAAGAAAAAGGCATTACTTGTCCTCAAAAAAGCCAAAGGCAGAGTGCCAAGTTGTTAAGGTCCTTCAAAATACTAGTAGGGTAGGAGCCTTTTGTGTTTGGGGGAAACCTTGATTCTAGGGGGCTAACATTGCCAGAAAGAAGGCACACCTCAAGGATCTCAATATATGACATTATTGAAACCTAGAGTGCCCCAGTTCTGCCAGATAAAATCAATTGTGCAAGTTTATTTGCTGCCCATCTCATTTCAAAGTGAGATGGGCAGCATCTCTGGGTAGCTTACAGCATTAAAAAAACATTAAAATAATCTTAAATAAAATTAAAACATTTTAACATCTTATCAATTAACCTCACTTAACTATGTCAAAACAAAGTGAGAAGAATGCCCTGATTGTTGTAGATGGATGATTTGAAACTATAGGGAAAATCAAAACCTGAAATTGAATCCTTAATAGTTGAAGCTAAATCATGATGTCATGATATCAACATGGAATCTGGATTTGACAAATGTGTGATACTTAGCATAAAGAATGGAAAAACGGAACAAAACAAAGATGTACAGTTGGGGGACAATTATCCTCTCATCAGCATAATCCTCTTCAGAATCTAGTTCATCCTAATTTTTATTTCTGAATAGATTTTATAGGACTATGCTATAAATCAAGAGTCCATATTAGTAAATATGTTGATGAGATAGATAGTTTCAGACACCCAATTCCAAGTTCATTTTGCTGCACTGGTTCTAACAGAGTTTATCAGATGCAGGCTCGTTAGAACAAATGTTTTTTTTCCCCTAAGAAAACTACCAAATTATGTCAACTGCTTTATAAAAAAAATATTTGAAATGTTCAGAGCATTTAATTAATACTTTTTCTATGTCAACCTATTGAAACTCTTAAATAAAAAATAATAATGACTATGGCTTAAGACAAATTACGGTATTGGTGTTGCCTGTGAGATTTCATTTGCTTGACAAACCTTCATGGAGCATTTATTTCAATTAATTTATGAAGAACGTTTGTCACAATAAAGATGTTTTCCTTGTAAACATATAAGGAAGATATTGGAGAGCTTCCCCTTCTCCCATTACATTTTTAAAAATCCTTACATTTTTATTCTAGAGTAGAACTACAGTTTGGGTAATATATAAGACAACAGGTCATAAACTGGAATACTATAAATTGTAAACCCACTTTAGGTGCAAAGCCCACTGGGTGACCTTGGGCTAGTCAGTTTCTCTCTGCTCTAGGAAGGAAGCAAACCATTTCTGAAAAAAACTTGCCAAAAAAACTGCAGGCACTTGTAGCTGAGAATCAGACACAATTGAAGTAAAATGAAAGTACCATTGAATAATTTCATTCCAGATTGTCAGTCTTTGTACCAACAATACTTTCATAGAAAAGTAGTTAAAATCTAGTTATTACCCATGAAGCCCTTAATGGCATAGGATCATGTTATCTAAAGGTTGTCTGGACTTCTTCTTGGCCTGTATGATTGTGCAGAATTGGCCTGTTCCCAGTTCCACCATTCTCTGGTGCAGAAATTGCCTCATGATGATGATATTCAGGTAGTCCTTGACTTATGATTGATTACAGTGACCATTTGAAGTTATAATACAGGCCTGGTAGCTCAGCAGACTAAAAGCATTCTGATTAACACCAGCTGACTGCAATTACTGTAAGTTTGAATCTCACCAGGCTCAAGGTTGACTCAGCCTTCCATCCTTTCTAAGGTAGGTGAAATGAGGACCCAGTTTGTGGGGGCAATAAGCTGACTTTGTATAAATATACAAAAGTATGAAGGCTATTGCTTAACACATTGTAAGCCGCCCTGAGTCTCCAGAGAAGGGTGGCATATAAATCAAATTAAATAATAATAATAATAATGGATTCCCCCCCCCGCCCATCAAAAAAATAAAGTACTTATAACCTTTTTCTGAAGTTCCAACAGTCATGGCCTCCCCACCCACCCCAGTCATATTACTGCATTTGGAAACTCCAAAACCAGCCTTCATCTGCAGCATTCCACACTCATATGAATATTTTTTATTATTATTATTTATTTATTTTTTGCCAAAAACTGGCATTTACTTCTGGTTTTCAGCAAAATGAACCCATACTAAACAGTACCAGTAGATTTGCTTAATGATCACAGCATTCGCTTAATGACTATAGATTCACCTCACACAAACAGGTTGCGAAATTGGGTTCACAGCTCTTCTGAATTGTGAAAATCATTTGGATCTCAGGGAAACCTCAATCCAGGGGGCCAGTGTGGCTACAGAGAAGATAAGCTTCTAGGGTCCTGATAGATGATGTTGGTTAACCAAAGGAACCTGGAGAACCATCAAGGAGAAAAACTACACTCAAAATTGTCAAGGCAAGCTACTATACATAAATAATACACCCCACTCTTACTAGCACTGATGATATTACCTAGTTGGATAATGAAATGTCTGCAAGCAAATAACCAAGATCTGAGACCACAAAATACTCAATATTTTAGCTTGTCACTATTATATTTATTTGCAATTTACTCATATACTCATATTGTGGTGCTCACATTTGTACTTGGTTTGTGAAAAAGCTGCATGAAACATTTTTTTTCTGCACGTAGGACATCAGAAATTAGAAAGAATATTACTGTCTGCCTGTGGTCTCTGCAGAGGGTGTCAAATGATAAAAAAGGGGAACCAGCATACTGTTCAAAAGGGGTAGAATTTACAGCATGATCCAGACAGAACTGGATACCTATGGCCACAATTAAGAGTGTGTGTGACTGTGTTTATGAGCTTTGTGTGAAAATATATATATATATATATATATATATATATATATATATATATATATATATATATATATATATACACACATACACACACACACACACACACACACTAAATGTGTATATATAGAGATATTTTTATTAGCATTGTACTGAAACCTCCCTAATTTATAACCATTTTTTCCATTTGACAGAAAGGAAATAGCTTGTATAATTTTTTTTCAAAGAAATGATATGGGTGAAATGTCCTTACAGTAAATTTACCCTTGTCATTAATAAAAGAGTGATGCTATATGCCTAGCCACAGTATGTCCCACTGATTATATGATTTCAGTCTAAGTGGCTGAAAGAAGGTGTTCTATCTATCAATGTACAAAAAGAATCATCATTAGTCTTCGGTCTTTTTCCTTCACGCACCGTTCAATTATATACCCGAGAAGATGTCAGGAGGTAACTTATTTTCTTTTATTTTCCTTTTTCAAATGAAAAGCCTAGATGGTATGATGGAAAAAAATGTATAATTATATGAGACAATCATATAATATCCGCTGCCTTCTTACTGTAATAAGGTAAGAGTAAAAACCTCACCCCCAGAAGTTCAAGTCTTCAATTCTTCTGATAAACACAGAAACTTCTCTAATAGGGTGAAAACAACTTTCAGAAATATGGGAGTACAGATTTAAGTATAGCACGTGGGTGAATCGCACTTTGTCTAAGCAACAAATTCTTATTATTCTCATTGTCATTCTAGAATGATTTGGTTTTACATTTTTAAATTATTGAATTGTTTGAATATTTCTACAGTAGGCTGCATTATTTTTAATAGTAACATTTCCATCCTGACTATTCAAGTTTGGATTGCTTTTTCATATAACTAATTAACTATCAAAAGAACTGTCAAAGACACTCAAGAGATCTTGTAACTGGCTCAGAATGATAGAAAGCATTCCATTATTGTTATTCAAATCAGTTTTGTGCTGGTTTCCAAGACTTAAATGACGTGTGCATGAACTTCCATTCAATCCAGAAGAAGGGTTTCATTGTTTAAATGTGTTTTAATTTTCACTGGATGTGGTTTCATTGTCAGTCAAAATAAGATAATTTTCATAAAATAATTTCATTTTCTCATGAAATGAGATGGCGACTAATGTTTAGGCAAGCCCGATTCATTTGAAGAAACTTCAAGTACCAGATTTTTCATTCTTTTCTACTTTGCTCTGCCAACTTTAACCTTTCTTCTCTTGTGACATTTAGTAAAGTTGATTTGCATCTATTAAATTTTCCTAGCAGTATAACTAGGCATATTAAATCATTCCTGGAACTCATACAAAAAGATTCAAATAGCTGTCTAGAAAGGCAAATCATGCTGTAACCTGAAATGTCACTGCCATTTTGTACCCCCTTTTAAAGATGCTTGAATAAATTCTATTATATCAGATCAAGTAACATTTAATATTGCCTGCCAAAATAATTTTAAACTAAAAAAATCATAATAAATCCTGAACTGACAGATGATGATGGAGGTATGATGGTTACTCAAGGCCTTTAAGGAATATAACACTTTCAGAAAATGATTTTTTTTTTTATTTGATGACTTGAGTTTTTTTTTTCCATGAATGTTTTGTAAATTGTTCTATTGATTCTATTATATACTTTAGTATATAATTCCTAAAACTATACCTGATTTGGTTTACTCAAAAATCCAAATTAAATCCAAATTAAATATTCAAACACAATTCATTACAATAGTCAAAGTCAAAACTGTTGCTTTTCAAAGTATATTGTCCCAGACTTATATTTTTATTTTTTTCTCCTTTCAAAATCTAGATGACAAGTTTCAGTCAATAAGCGTATGATTTTAATTGAGTTGTTGGGCAAGGTCCATCTCTTAAAGGAGGTTATGGTAATGGATGTGTAGATGATGCAAGTGTGGTGCAGTAGTTAAGAAGCTGTTCTAGTGTGGAGAGATCCAAGTCTTGTTTTCTTGCAACAGCTTACATCCTGCAACCATACCTTTAATACTATTAAACATTGGGAAGGGATCATTAGGTAGACAAAAAATGTCAAATGCAGTATAAGAATATGACTAATTGTGCAACCAATCATAATAAGTTAAAGTTGTATATCACCCAATTTATTTAATGAAATATTTTATGAGGAAAAAAAGGTAGTAAGTAAAATGAAGGATTCCAATCTATCCTCAATCATGGATATTCGCTAGGCAACTTTGATCCTATCCTTCTCACTCTGTGTGATACACAGGAAATGCCTGTCATCCAGAAAATAACCAACAGAGAGTTGAGAGATAAGACAAGAATACAATTTATTAATTATTTCTTTGCAAAGGTCTCCCTCAAAGTGAGAGAGCAATTTACCATTCGTTCTCGCCGTCTTTTATACAATTTCAGGTTACATCTTACAGGATACAAGCATGTCCCTTGAGTACAATTTCAAACCTTATATAACAGATAAACACATAAACACATGATATTCCCATTATGGAAAGTCCCCATAATTCCAATATATAAAAATACCCTACTTAAAAATATTGCTTATACATGTAATATCAGCATTCACGTACTTCCCCTTCTTAACGAGGTCAAGTTGACCTGAAGCATACATCCTGCTAGATAAACACTTTCTCAAGAACACAACTTCCTCAAGAACACAGGAAACATACAATTCCGTTCTCATGTTCCTTAAACTGTCAGCTAAATTATATAATCAGGTTATACAGAGTAAAATAAAGCCTTGACATGATTTTAAAATGGCGTAACTTAGGCTATATGGTTTTATCCTAATTTTTTATTTCTCACACTCTGTATAAGTATATTACTTATACTGAGTTTAATACAAGTTTATTATTGTGTGGAAGAATGGAAGAGAGTGTTATTCATTCACTGCCTTAAACACCTACAGGAAAAGAAATGTAAACCTGAGGCAAAAAGACAATTTGTCTTTGCCTTTTTTCCCCTTCAAATAATGATTAATTTGTTCCAATTCCATTTTCCTTTGAAAACCCCAAAACTGTATGATTTTGTGTATGTTGGAAAGCTTTAACATATGCTGGTCATTAACTATTATGTACCACAGCAAGTTTGCTGTCTAAGTAACAAAGCAAACATCAAGTCGAATCAAGTAATGGAATATTGTTATTTCTGAATTTTGTCATAAAATCACAGGGTAGAAGCACCAGATGTTGAGGAAAATGCAAATTCCCACGCTCCAAATACCATCTGATATGAAGAAATAAAACCACCTGTTATGTTGTGCAAAAACAATGTTTAGTCATCTTAAGTCAAATGAAGCTGTGTCTCTCTTGATTTTTTAAAAGTCTGTGTAGGCTTCTTATTCCATCCTTTCATTTTATTAGGGGAATTTACTGTTACCCAAAGTTTACAATTTAAATAACATAGAATATTTGCTTTTTTGTTGGAGGGATTAAGTACTATATTTGTTTCTTCAAAATCACTCTTTTGTTTCCACATTTTTAAAATCATTGTCAATTGAGAAACTTTTTATTTCTTTAAAAAGAAATACATGCAGGAAAAACTTAACATTAACAATTGCTTGGGAATGATTAATAGCTCTCCTGAGAGCACTTGTCTTATTATTACATATCCCCACGTTATTAAAAGGTCATATTAATTATAGGACCCTTGCTGAGAATAAACCAAAGTGTCATTCAGAAGGACCCTCAATGATACTTCAATTGGGAGATATATAGACAAACATAAAGAACTGATAGGCATACTGTATTCATAAAATCATAAGGTGGGAAGTGACCTTGGTGGTTTTCTAATCCAATGCTCATCCAAAACAGGAATCTTCAATATTTGTTTCAAAATCTCCAGTGGAGCACCCATGATTTCCAGCAAAAAAGCTGTTCAACTATTTTAATAGCTTTTGTGTTTAGGCAATTCCTTCTAATTTTGAGTTTGGATGGTCTTCTGCAAAATTTACACCTGTTGGTTCTCTCAGGGGCTGTGGAGATTAAATCCACATTCCCAAATGTTTTATCATGTTTCCCTTAGATTTCTGTAAATTTGGACTAAACAAACCAAGTTCACTTAACCATTATCAGAATTATTTTCAAGACTCTCACCATCTTTGCTGCTCTTGTTTGCATCCTTTTAGTTTATCATCAGTCTTTTTGTATCATGCTCACCAGAACTAAATTTGGTATTCCAGGTTTAGTCTGACTATGTAGCATATAGCAGACCTATCACTTCCTGTGATATTGATGTTATAGTTTTATTGATTGAATACTTTTTTGGTGTGATTAGACACACAAGGAATTTGTCTCCGATGCTGAAGCTCTCATGCAAACTCAGAATAATGATAATCATAATAATAATATCAATATGAGGGTGGAGTAAGAAAAATAATAATAAGAATAAATAATAATGTTATTATCACACTATGTGGAAAAATACACATAGATATTAGAAAGCACTGTGAGAATTAGGTGTTGAGCCGAGTGATGGCATGGGGGGGGGGGACTGTCTTTGTGTCTAGTTGTTTTGGCCTGCAATGCCCTGTAGGAGTTGAAAGAGTTTATATACAGAATTTGAGAGGTCTGCAGATATCTTCTCAGCCCAAATTTTCATTAGTTTTTTTTTTTTTTTGGGGGGGGGGGGCAGCTGCACATACTGTTGGCTCATACTTAAACTATGCTTTACCCACTCACACTCAGATATTTTTCAAAAATAATACTGCTCAGCTAAGTATCTGTGATCCTGTTTTTTAATCTTCCTACTATAAAATCAACAAAATCCTAGATTTTTCACCACCACTGTTTTTTTGTTTGTTTTATTGAGTCCAATATTCAAGTCTACCAATATCCTTTTGAACTTTCAGCCTGAAGTATTCGCAATCCTCCCTACATCCCAGCTTTGTGCAAATTTGATGAGCATCTATTCTATCTCTTCTGTTGTGGGGAAAATAAAAAAGGAACGGAAGTGATTGGGGTTAGGTATCTTTTATTGGCATGTACAATTACAGTGGTTACAGGGCTCTTCATTAAAGGAACTTTCAGAACAGTCCCAAGATCCTAAGATTACAGGTTATACAATCTCTGCAAATGATATATAGTTCTTCAGAAGTAGTGTAAATCATGACACAGCTTTCACTAGAAGAATATAGAATCTGATAGCAACATGGGAGGACTTTACTATAGGCTGATCCTATAGTACATCTCTACCTTTTACTCTTTAAAAAAAACTCCAGTCCCACCTTTCTATTGGTACTAGAAACTTCCAACATAAAAAGTATATTTCATTCTACCCATATTTTAACTCCCTTCACAACAAGGAAAAAGATGGCAACTTGGGTTTTGTTATCTATCTCGTTCTCTTCCAGAGTTACTAGGCAGCTTCATTTTGCCTACTCAGTTTGAAATGGACTTCAGCCTTGTGTGCGTAGGAGAATATTGTCTTCCAGAACTCATATAAGTGTTGTATCAAAATGATAAATAGCATTGGGCTGAGAACAGAGACTTTGGATACTGAATTGGATGCATCCATTCATATTGATATGAAAGCATTAAGAACCATGTTTTTCTTTTCCAATTTTTTTTTTAAACATAAAACATAAAATACATCTTTTTAGAGCAAGGGTTTGATCCGGCATAAAATGAGTACAATTATTCACATTCCCTCAATCAATTTTGTTCCAAATTTTATCCATTTACATCTTAAAAAAAAAAGAAAAAAGAAAAAAAATCTTATTCTAAACATTTATCATTCTACTATTACACCCAAAATTCCAAACAATAAACACCGTTCTAAATCTTTATCATTTTAACAATCAATATTTCATATATATTCCTCAATCCTAACACCCATTACCTCAAATCTATATTTTACTTTTCTTAAATGACATCTAATATCCATAATCTTAACAAAAAGTATTTTCCTCCTCTCTTAAAGTCATTTCATAAACAATCAACATTTCCTTCTATAGTTTGTTACTTCCACAATACTTTATTTTTTTTACCTCAAGTTTATTCTCATATTTTATTGAATCTAATTTTTAACTGGTTCATAGTTTAAATATCTATTTCCCAGCTATATTTTCCAATACTCCTGTCTGTATTTACCAATACTCCTGTCTGTTCCTCAGACGGCCGGTTGTGAGACCCTCCTTGTGAAGTGGGGTCATGGGGTCCAGAGGGGTTTGCTGATCACGTACCTGGCTCCCTGCCACGTGGTAGCAGCCCTGCCCGAGTTACTCAACATTATCGCTGCGGTGGTGGTTGATACCCCCAGACTTATGGTCATGGGGGATTTCAACCTGCCGTCCGTGGGTGAGACGTCTGAGGTGGCTCGGGAGTTCATGGCTTCCATGACGGCTATGGATCTGACCCAGTTAATTCATGGCCCTACGCACATGGGGGGAAACACACTGGACTTGATTTTTGTCTCTGGACAGTGGCTGAGTGATCTCGAGATAGGGGACATAGTCATCGAGCCCTTGTCATGGTCAGATCACTCTCTCCTTCGCCTTGACCTTCGAACCGCTGCACCCCGCTGCAGGGAGGCTGCAGGGAGGCAGAACCGATGAGATGGTACCGCCCCAGGCGCCTGATGGAACCTGATAGGTTGCAGATGGAGCTTGGGCCAATTCCTGAGGTCCTGGCTCACGCCTCGACTGGAGACCTAGTGGCCGCCTGGGATAGGGCAGCCGCTGGAGCTCTGGATCGAGTCATGCCTTTGCGGCCTCTGACCCGGCGCTGATCTCACCTGGCTCCTTGGTTTACTGAGGAGCTGAGGGAGATGAAGCGCCGGAAAAGACGCCTAGAGAGTAGTTGGAGGGCCAGTCATACTGAATCTGACCGGACACTGGTAAATCTCATATTAAGAATTACCTAGTGGCAATAAAAGTAGCGAAATGCACTTATCTTGCTGCTCTTATTGCGTCATCAGATAACCGCCCAGCCGCCCTGTTTAGGGTGACCCGCTCTCTGCTCCACCAGGTAGCGAGGGAGGACCCCTTGGAGGGAAGAGCCGAGGATTTTGTTCAGTATCTGTATGACAAAATCACTCAGATTCGGGAAGATCTGGACTCCAATTGGGTAGACCCAGCGGGGATGACGGAGGCAGGTCCTGAGAATGTTATCTGGGATGAGTTTGATTCTGTGACCCCTGAGGACGTGGACAGGATTCTGGGTAGACTGAATGTAACCACATGTTTGTTGGACCCGTGCCCCTCCTGGCTAGTGCTGGCTTCCCGGGAGGTGACGCGAGGCTGGCTCCAGGGGATTATAAATGCTTCATTGGGTGAGGGTGTCTTTCCCACTGCCTTGAAAGAGGCGGTGGTGAGACCTCTCCTCAAGAAGCCTTCCCTGGACTTGGCAATATTGGCTAACTATCATCCAGTCTCCAACCTTCGCTTTGTGGCGAAGGTTGTTGAGAGTGTGGTTGCACGACAGCTTCCCCAGTACCTGGATGAAATGACGTATCTAGATCCATTCCAGTCGGGTTTCAGGCCTGGGTACAGCATGGAAACGGCATTGGTCGCATTGGTGGATGATCTCTGGAGGACTCGGGACAGAGGCTGTTCCTCTGTCCTGGTCCTATTAGATCTCTCAGCGACTTTTGATACCATCGACCATGGTATCATGCTGCACCGGTTGGAAGAGTTGGGGGTGGGAGGCACCGTATTACGGTGGTTCTCCTCCTTTCTCTCCGGCCGGTCGCAGTCTGTGTTGACAGGGGGGCAGAGGTCGACCCCGAGGCCCCTTATATGTGGGGTGCCACAAGGATCGGTCCTCTCGCCCCTTTTGTTCAACGTTTATGTGAAGCCGCTGGGCGAGATCATCCGTGGTTTCAGGGTGGAGTACCATCTGTACGCTGACGACACCCAGCTGTACATCTCCACCCCAGACCACCCCAACGATGCCCTTGAAGTGATGTCCGGGTGCCTGGAGGCCATACGGATCTGGATGGGGAGAAACAGGCTCAGACTCAACCCATCCAAGACCGAGTGGCTGTGGTTTCCGATGTCCCGATATAGTCAGCTGGTGCCATCGCTGACTTTTGGGGGCGAAGCATTGGCCCCCACGGAAAGGGCTCGCAACTTGGGTGTCCTCCTGGATTCATGGCTGTCTTTAGAAGAGCACTTGACGGTCGTGACCGGGAGGATTTTTCATCAGGTCCGCCTGATCCGCCAGTTGCGTCCCTTTCTGGATCGGGACTCGTTACGCACGGTCACTCATGCCCTCGTCACCTCCCGTTTGGACTATTGTAATGCTCTCTACATGGGGCTCCCCTTGAGGAGCACTCGGAGGCTCCAACTGGCGCAGAGTGCGGCCGCGCAGGTGGTGATGGGAGCGACGTGGCGCTCCCATGTAACGCCTCTCCTGCGCGAGCTGCACTGGCTCCCGGTGGTCTTCCAAGTGCGCTTCAAGGTTTTGGTTATCACCTTCAGAGCGCTCCATGGCTTAGGACCTGGCTATTTACAGGACCGCCTGCTGCCACCAATAGCCTCCCACCGACCAGTACGCTCCCATAGAGAGGGGCTCCTCCGGGTGCCGTCGGCCAAACAATGTCGACTGGCGGCCCCCAGGGGAGAGCCTTCTCTGTGGGGTCACCTACGATCTGGAACGAGCTCCCCCCAGAGATACGGAGGATTCCGGATCTGCGTACCTTCTGTCGCGCACTTAAGATGTTTCTATTTCATCAAGCTGGCCTGACCTAAGTTTTTCCTCTTTTTAAATGGAAATTTAAAATTTGGTTTTAATTTACTGGGGTTTTAAAATGGTCCAGCCAAATTTATTTAATTAGTTTTATCTCTATTTTAAATTTTGTATCTATATGTTTTATTTTATGGCTGTTCACCACCCTGAGTCCTTCGGGAGTAGGGCCGTATACAAATTTAATAAATAAAAAATAATAATAATAAACTGGTTCACAGTTTAGCTACCATTCTCCAGTAAAATTTCTTCCACTTCCTTCTAAATTTATTTTTAGCTGGTTCACATCTTAATCAGCTGCTTTCCAGCAATGCTTTCCTCCACTCCTTACCTTAATTATTTTAGCTGGTTCACAATATAATTTTAACTGCACACCAACCTTCTCCTTAACTCCTCCTAAACTTATTATAAAACTGGTTCACAACTCAAGTAGTTGCCTTCCAGCAATGTTTTCCTCCACTCCTACCCCTATTTTTAACTGGTTCACAACTTTATTTCAATTGATCCCCAGATATAGTCTCCTCCACGCCTAACTTTTTATTTTTGGCTAGTTCACAGTTTTGCTTTAACTGTTACCCAGCGTATGCTTTCCTCCACTCCTAACTCAGTATTTTGGCTGGTTCACAGCTTTGCTTTAACTGTTTTCCAGCACATGCTTTCCTCCACTCCTAACTCTTATTTTTATTTTGAACTGGTTCCCAATTTACTTTAACTGTTGTCCAGTATGATGTTTTCCTCCACTCCTACCTTATTTGTAAACCTGGGTCACAGCTTTGCTTTCACTGATCTCCAGAATCATGCTTTCCTCCACTCCTAAATTCATTTATTTAACTAATTCATAACATTTATCTCTTGTTCAGTTGTTTAGCTCCAAATTACTTTGGAATGTGTTACCAATATTGTTTTCCAATCTATTCTCCTCCATATCTCTTACCAATTTAAGATTTAAGTATATTTCAATAAATATCTTATCTCCTATTCTCTCTTAAATTTTCTCCCATTCCATGCTTATTTCTTATTTTCAATAGGAAACATTTTGAAACACTTTAAAATCAATTTTTTAGGGTTCTTAATTCTATAAATAATTCTTTTTAACATCCAACGCCTTTAAAGGTAAACATTTTCTTCCAGATTATTGAATCTGTAGGTAGTGCCAGTTAAAAATTCAAAGTTTAAAAAAGGCATTAGAACATCCAAAAATCATGTTTTTCTTCAATCATTTATGCTTTTATTTCTTAATCAAATTGTTTATATATTTTTATGAGAATAATAACAGAAAAAAGGAGAGAGTAATAGCAATAATAATAATAATTACAATAAAAGAAATACAAAAAATAAGGCAACACTAAAAAAAGGAAAAGAAAAAAGGAAGAGAGTAGAAATATAACAAAAGAAGTCAAATGGATTAAAAAAGAAAATAAAGAGGGGAAATGAAACAAAGAGAAAGATACTAAAAGAAAGAAATAGAGAGAGAGCATAGAGAAGAAAAAGAAAAAAGTATCTCCTAACATTATTCAACCACCTAGAAACCTTTACATTCATTTAAATCAAAATATAATATTTTGTTGTCTTGTTACATAATATATTCCATTATTCCTTTCTATAGTCTGTCCAAATATGTATCTTTTCCATTTCAATATCATCAAAATTATGATGTTAATTCTGAAGCTATTCCATATATGGTATCATCATGTCCTTCTTCTATTGCCACACCCTTCTTTTGTTGCCACGTTTATTAGTTCAGTTTTCATTTTTCCATTTAATTTCTTCTTTCTAATCTTCAATAAATCCTCCAGTGAACAGATTATGTATCCTAAGTCAAGTTCTCTAAGTCTTTTCCTCAAAATAGTCAAGTTTAAATAACAAGCAACAAAGTTTCTCTTTTCAAGTAACAAGCAGCCTGGAATTTAGACTTTCACTTTTCAGCTGGCACCATTTTTTCCGTCTCGGTTTGTCTTTTTCCTTTGCTTTTGAAGGCATAATTATTTCCCAAACATAGTCCAATATCATTTATCCACCAAAAAGTAAAGAAAAAATATATCCAGATCTGTAATCAAACAGTCCCAAAAAGTCAGTAATTTATGTTATCCACCAACAGGTCTTTTGTCTTTGTGCCCCAATAGTTCTCAGCCACTGTTAAGGCTGGGGCAGACTAATTGTAATTCAGCGTTTGTGGGCAGTTCCTGCCTGGGTTGATGTCCACTCACCCGGCATGCAAACTCCCAGCTCCGCTCTCTGCTTCTCCTCTTCTCCTCCTGCGCATTCTTGTATCCTGGTTGCTGCAGTCTCAGGGCAGCCGCCATGGCTGCCGTTCCACCACCGCCGGTGCAGAAGGCAAGCCTCCGGCCCCGAGGAACCTGCCCATTCCTCTCGGCCATCCGAGGAGTCCCTCTCTATCCCCCTTTCCCTACAGGATAGGGTAGGTCCAAAGACCTACCGGCGGGGCTTGGCAGACGGGGTTTTCGCGGGGCTCCGAAGAGCCCACTAATTCCCCGTCTGTATCCCTGCGGCACCAACCAGAAGTCTCAAGAACCATGTTTTTCAATTTGCTGAGAATCCATTTGGTAATGGGATCATCCAACCCCCATTCTTCCATTTTATCAAAAGGAAATCTATGGTCAACTTTATCAAATGCCTTACCAAGTCCAAGAATATTATTCCAGACCATCCATACACAGACAAAGAGTTTAAGGGATTTATTTAACACCACCATCCCCTAATGTCTTTCTCCCAAATCCAAAATTTGCCAGCAAACATCCCGCACAATGTTCCTGTTGGGTTAAGTAGGAGCATGCTGGTGTAACTCAGGAGGGGTGAGTAACCTCTATGACCTCCATTATGCTGCCTTCTTTCAGCCCTGCAAGTCCTGGGTTCTGGGGGAGGAGCCAATTCCTACTCATTCCTCCTAACCAGTTGCAGTAACCTTCCTTCTCTGCCCTGCACTTCTGACTGGGCTCTCCAGCTTCAGCTGCCTCTCTCTCCTTCCTTCTCTATCCAGGCGCTTGTCCAGTTGTTCCCCTGATGCCTCTCTGAGGTTCCTGGCCTCTCCTTTTCCTTTGGCCCATTCACTCACTGCTTGGAGAACTCGGCATCTTCTTGATGCTCCCCCACAGCCTCCTCTGAAGTCGATGGAGCCAGCTCTTCCTCATCACCTGAGCCAGCATCACAAGGGAAAGCCATCACAAGTATAACCATGGCATTTCCTTAGACTATTAATGTGATCAGTTTGTTAAACAAGCAATAAGGTCTATTTGGCATTACCTGCTTTAACAATCCCTTGCTGGTTTCTAACCATCACTTTATTCCAGAGGTGGGTTTCAGCAGGTTCTGACGAGTTCTGAAAAACCAGTAGCGAAAATTTTGAGTAGTTCAGAGAACCAGTAGTGAAAATTCTGACTGGCCCCACCCACATCTATTCTCTGCCTCCCAAGACCCAGATGATTGGGAGGAAATGGGGATTTTGCAGTAACCTTCCCCTGGAGTGGGGTGGGAATGGAGATTTTACAGTATCCTTCCCCTGCCATGCCCACCAAGCCATGCCACGCCCACCAAGCCACACCCCTCAGTAGTAAAAAAAAAATTAAACCCACCACTGCTTTATTCCTTTCTAAGCACTTGCAAATCTATTGTTCAGTCTTTTCTAGAATTTCCCCAGGTACCAACATCTGTACTTTCTTAGGGCCATATTTAAAGTCATAACATTAACTCTTTCTAATCTCCTGGTGCATCGTCTGTATTAAAGGAGTTCTCCAAGTCAGTAGTTCTGAAATGACACCTTCCAATTCCTTTAGCACCTCGGGATATAATTCATCTGGTCTGACTTACATTCATTCAAGGTTTCAAAAGATCATTAGATTACTCCTAATGGTTTGTCCTCTGATTGGTTTAAAAACCAACTGTGCTGCTAAATATGCTGTTTATAAACATGCAAGTGAATGCCAATTCACTTCTACAGAGTTCAGTTCACACTAACAATTTGCCATGACATCAAGGTTCAGCCCTTATTGTTTTAAATTGATCATTATAGCTAGGCTTCTGTTAATTGAGGAGAAATAATTAAGCCTTATTGAGTAAAATGTGTAATTATGATGGGGTGCTCTAAACTGAAAAGGACAATTTAGCCTATATCAAATAGAGCTGACATATGCTTACAAGAGCCCCAAATAGTTATAATGAAAATATGAATTAGATTCAGTATTTCCACTGAAATCACTGGGAAATATCATTTATGATAAATTGATTACAGTAGTTTTATTTCAACCATCACTAAGTATGGATCATAATGCTTACACTTTCATTATTTTTTAGTTATGGTTTCTCAATATTATTTCACTCTAGTGACCCAAACTTATTGTAATTAAGGTGAAGTCACAACTTTATAAAGTCAGGTATATAATGTCATAAAAATTCCCTAAACATCATTTTTTAGACTCACGAGGAAGCCTGAAGAAAGATATGGCTGCTTTAAAAAGATTCTGCATTTTCATCACGGAATTCTCTTCTTGAATCATTTTTGACACAAGCACAGACTTCGTATATAATTATAAAAAGGTACTTCGAGTAGAGCTCTATTCCTAGAGTGTGTAACTTGCTTGGCAATGTATGGAAGTGACAAGGCATTGATTTCGGATAGGGTGTTGTGAATTTGGATGTGATGGCAATATCAGGAAAATGTTTGCATTTAATGAATTCACACTTCCTGAAAACATATGCTAATGTTTCTTGAATGCAGTGTTGCATCCCAAAAAGATTTGTGGAAAATGGCATGTTTTAGGATAGAGTGTATGCACTTTGAGGGGAAAAACAGTTTGCAAAAATGGGTTACATCAAGTAAACTTCATATGAAAATGAATATACTCTGTAGCAGAGGTGAAATCCAGCAGGTTCTGACAGGTTCTGGAGAACCGGTAGTGGAAATTTTGAACAGCTTGGAGAACCGCCAAATACCACTTCTGGCTGGCCCCAGAGTGTGGTGGAAATGGGGATTTTGCAGTATCCTTCCCCCAGAGTGGGGAGGGAATGGAGATTTTGCAGTATCCCTCCCCTGCCACATCCACCAAGCCACACCATGCCCACCAAGACATGCCCACAGAACTGATAGTAAAAAAAATGGATTTCACCACTGATGCTGTAGAAGGAAAAGCCTGAAACTCGGCTCAGAATTATTTTAAGGATAAATTATAAACTAATGTAATCCTTAACCTTAAAGGAATAGATACATGTATTTATGTATCTATGTGTAACCCAGTTTGGAAACAAAATGGAGCAAACTATACTTTGGAAAAAGTAAAATAAAAATTAAGAGATTTTAGAAAGTAATAGACAAAAGAAAACCCAGTTCACTATAAATATTATCTTTACTATTCCCTCCCTTTCCCATTTTAATTAACACTTTTACAACCCTTAAATTCAGGTATATTATGTTAATTCAAAGGATTCTGAGTCATGCAATACATAAACATTCTTATACGGAAAACTATTAATCACTCTATCACAAGAAGATTTGATTGAGGTCTAATTTATGTGCTAATTTTCCCAGCAAGTTAATGCAAGGTTCAATTTCTTCTCATCAGCTGCAAGCAACAGTGTACTGTAAACATGATTTAGGCATTTTCCTTTTTAGAGTGTTTGATTGCATTGGAAAGAAAAAGCTTGAATAGCTGGTTCTCTGCTGTAAACTTTTTAATGTATTAATTTAGGATTCTAAGCCAAAGAGTGTGTGTGAACCTTTGGGTTTAGCTTATAGGTTACAACAAGAATGGTTAAGTGTAGTTTGCTGATAGCAATAGCAATAGCAATTAGACTTATATACCACTTCAGAGTGCTTTACAGCCCTCTCTAAGCAGTTTACAGAGTCAGCATATTGCCTCCAACAATTTGGATCCTCATTTTACCACATCAGAAGGATGGAAGCCTGAGTCAACCTTGAGCCTGGTGAGATTTGAAGTGCCAAATTGCAGGCAGCCAGCAGTAAGCAGAAGTAGCCTGCAGTACTGCACTCTAACCACACTAACCAGTGCGCCAACACAGCTCATACTTTGTGGCTTTCAGATGCTTGACAACTTTCTATATCTGCATTCTTGGGGTTGTACCAAGTAAGCAATTCTTAAAAGGTGATTGATTGACTGCCTACTTGTTGGGGCATAAATCATAAAGTTCTGTTCACTTTCATGAGCCATCTATGGACTTGCCTTAACATTTTCCTACTAGGTGCAACAATAGTATCTGAGTTTCAAAAATACCATAAGCCCTGCCAATATCTCACTGTTTGCTTTTGTTTCATTTTTTTAAAATAGTATCTTTCAGTACAAGATGTTAGTACAAATCCAAAGTTTTTAAAGAAGAGGCTAATTAACCACCAGCTGCATGAGTAGTCTTCCAAAGATCACAACAGGTAGTAGGATCTTGCTGACCTTGATTGATCTTGGAAAGAAAAAAAAAAGGTTGGATCAGTTAGTACTTGGCTCAGAAACCACAGGAAATTTCAGGCATTAGGCTAGGCTGGGAAATAAACATCTAATGGAAAAAGGTAACGTGCTTTCCCTTACAAAGCATTGTAAGCCGCCCTAAGTCTTCGGAGAAAGGTGGCATATAAATTGAACTAATAAATAAATAAATAATAAAAATAAGCCCTCCCCTGAAAATAAGCCCTTCCCGAAAATATCCTCACCATTTCCTCTGGTTAGGGTTAGGGAGACAGAGCTGAAAATCAGGTAAGATGGCAAGAGGAGCCCCATCTTGCTTCATGCACCCCAAAATAATAAGACCTCCCCAAAAATAAGGCCAAGTGCTTATTTCAGGGTTCAAAAAAATATAAGACAGGTCTTATACACGGTATTATCAAACAACTTTCAGATTACTGCCAAGAAAGCTAAATAGAGATGTCCATATAAGTCACCAGCAATCAGGTCAGGGCAGTTTTTAGAGAGACTTGCTTTAGTGACAGATAAATTAACTCTATTGCTTTGAACAGGTATAGACAATCTCACTTTTTTCCTTTTGAAAATCCATACCTATTTATTTTTACCTATTCTTGAGTCTCTATTTATCTGATGTGCAGTATGATCCCTAGTGGTTCCTGTTCATAGTTCTTCAAATTTTTTAGCCTTCTGTTCCATTATTGTTCCATTCACCTTGCTATTCTTTTTTTAATGCAACTTGCTCATCTTGTGTTGTCCCTTCTTCTTTGTGTGAATAGGACTGATATGTTAGATTATACATATAAATTATTTCTTTATATTAAAGTGTATTGTACTATATGCAAAATAAGGGCACACATCAATTCTGAGGCTTTTTTTAAAAAGGTATTTTTCACACAGGATTTGAAGTGTCATTCCTCCAAGACAATGGCAATGGGATGTGCCAACAAGTCTACTAGCCCAGAGAAACAAGTGGTGAAAAATTTCTGGGTGAGTTATGGCTGACTGATAATATCTCCGAACAACGGAGTGACTGCTGTGAGAAGCAAAGGATTGGCAAGTAGACTAGACCTTCAGAACCTCTCTGGAGAAGGGAGAGAATATGAGATTATCCATGAGCTCTTTGAATGGCACCTTCTCATATGAGGGAACCATAAAACAGTGGTTTCCTGTAGGAAAACCAAGAGCTGAGGAAGGTGACAACTTTGCTCTTGGCAATGGCAGAGCCTTTAATAAGGTCAAGCCCCCTAAACTTATTTTCTAATGGCATTTGGAAATGTTCGATTTAACCACCTTATGGATATTGAAGACCTTCAAAACAGCAAGCTTAATTTGATACCTGGTATATTTTACCTTCTTTGGATTTAAGGAATTTTAAATACAGATTTCAGAATTCAAAATAATGTACAATTGCCAAAAGAAAAGGTTTTTGATTTAAGAAACTTTTAAATGCACTAGGAAACCAAAGAGATTTAAAGTATTGATTATTTTTTCTCTAAGATTTGATAAAGAAACATAAAATATTATACAAGTGGGAAATGGCTAAAACACAACTAAACCCATATTAGCAACTGAAGATTGATGAAAGTTGCAAATGGACACTAGAGGGAACTAAAGGACCAGGCAGAAAAGATTTAAAATGACTAAGCTGGCCATAACTTTTACTCAACTGAAAGAATATTTCAAAAAATGGACTGAGATATTAATAACATTGATATAAATTTCAATGATTAAACTTTTTGAAGATAGTGAGGATTTTTTTAAAAAAACTGTTATCTGACACAGACATTATAGAATTTCAAGGCATGGAAACCAACAAAACTGAAATTAACAAAATGGAAATACAAAAGACAAATAAAAATATTAGAATGTGAACAGCTGTAACATGAAATCCATGATAATGCCTCTTTATGAGATTTGTAAAATAGGATGCTTTAAAGACTCTTCAATCCTCTTAAATTCCAAGAATCAATGAAATATTAAAACCTGCAATGTCATTGGAACAATTTAAAAATCAAGATTGTGAAGAGTAAAAAGAAGGAATGTGAAGTTGGATTATTTGATCAGGGATAAACTAGCTGTTTGATATATCTGTAACTCTTGAAAAGATTATGATTTGTAGATTATGCATAGATAAAAGTTAGGCTATGAGAAGACTTTTTTTATTTGTAAATTTAAAAGAGGGTGAATTATATTAGATTAGTTTATGATTGGTGTGATGGTTGACCCGTATCAATTGGGTTTCAGGTGCGGACACAGTACAGAAATGGCATTGGTCGCCCTGGTGAAAGATCTCTGGCAGGCCCGGGATGGGGGTTATTCCTCCATTCTGATGCTACTTGACCTCCCAGCAGCTTTCGATACCATTGACCATGGTATCCTACTGCGACGGCTCTGGGGGTTGGGGGTGGGAGGCACTGTTTTACAGTGGTTCTCCTCCTACCTCTCGGGCCATATGCAGTTTGTTTGGGCGGGGGGTCAGAGATCCTCTCTGAGGCCCCTCACTTGTGGGGTGCCACAGGGGTCGGTTCTCCCCCCCCCCGCTCTTTAACATCTACACGAAGCCGCTGGGTGAGATTATTCGGTGTTTAAGGGTGAGGTATCATCAGTATGCTGATGATACCCAACTGTACATCTCCACTCCGGATCAACCCAGGGATGCCCTTTCCGTGATGTCTAAGTGCCTGAAGGCGGTACGGATCTGGATGGGTAGGAACAGGCTCAGACTCAACCTCTCCAAGACTGAGTGGCTGTGGATACCGGCATCTCATGATCTAGTAGCCCCATCACTTTGGATGTGGGGGGAGTTGCTTACTCCCTCTGAAAGGTTTCATAATCTTGGCATCCTCCTTGATTCATGGCTGTCTTTGGTGGATCATCTGACGGCAATGACAAGGGGGCCTTTTGCACAGGTTCGCCTGGTGTTCCAGTTGTGCCCTTTCCTAGACAGGGATGCCCTCCGTACAGTCACTCATGCTCTCATTATTTCTCAGTTGGATTACTGCAATGCCCTCTACATGGGGCTGCCCTTGGGGTGCACCCAGAGGCTCCAGCTGGTCCAGAATGCAGCTGCGTGGGTTGTTATGGGAGCTTCCCATTACTACCGTGTAACACCTCTCCTGCGCGAGCTGCACTGGCTGCCGGTGGCCCTCTGGATCCACTTCAAGGTGCTGGTACTTACCTATAAAGCACTTCATGGCATGGGTCCGGGATACTTGCAAGACCACCTCCTACTGGCCTCCCACTGCCCAGTGTGCTCACATTGGACTGCCCTCCTACGGGTGCCGTCGGCCAGACAATGTTGGCTGGCAGCCCCCAGGATGAGGGCATTCTTTGTGGTTGCACCGACCCTCTGGAATGGGTTACCCACCGGGCTCCGGATGGCCCCCGACCTCCGCACTTTCCGCACTGACCTGAAGACATGGCTTTTTCAGCAAATTCCCTGATCTGCCGCGAGGTTTTAATTTTCTGGGGATTTTAAATTGGCTTGTTTTAGCACTATTTTATTGTTATGTTGTTTCTATTCTGTGAGCCACCCCGAGTCCTATGGGAGAAGGGTGGCATATAAATTTGATAAAATAAATAAATAAATAAATAATGGTTGGCAGCTACTTCTTTCAGAAGTGTTTTGTTTCTTTTTCATTTCCTTCTCCCACATCTATTGAATTTTTATTTTTTATTGACTTTTAATTTAATTTGTATTAGTTTTTACTATGCTCATGAAGAATTGTTTTTGTTTTTTTTAAAGAAGAAGTTGATGTACACACACTATTGGGAGTTTTATAAACAGTATTTGAAAATGTCTATTTTAAGACATGGTCACAGACTTTATGAATTGGTTATTCACAACTTTTCTGTAGGGTCTTTTCTGGATAATTTGGAAAAAAGATGTGCTCTATTTTTATCCTGGCTATACCTATGTTGAAGGAGATACACAGGAAATATTTCATATATAATTTATATTTTGCTGATAATAATTCAAGCTTTTTAGCTTTCATCAGCTAGCCATACCCTTGGCTTTATCTTGGATTTATCAGCAAAATATAAATTTGGTATAAAATGGTTTGTTGTGAATGCGACTACTTGAGGGCTCCTGGATTGGAGCTGAAAGGTGAAAGGGAGCAGAATGCCCCCTCCCACATGTTGGGGTAGACTAGGTGTCTCGATAGAAAACACTGTGTGTGTGTGTGTGTGTGTGTGTGTGTGTAATAGCTGTGAAATCCTTAAAAAAATCTAACTGAAACTTTACAGGCTAATGTCCCCTAAAATGAGGATTTTAAAATTTTTTCAGGCTATAGCACCTAAATCCCTAGGACCTCTGGTCAAAATCAAAGAAAAAAATGTGTCTAGGTGACTTTTAAAAAGTATCTGTAGACCCTCAGGGAACACCATTCAGTTAAAACAGTCTGAAAAATCTGTTTTAAAGAATCTTCATTTCATTCACACAAACATTCCCATCACACTAATCTCTGTCAGGGTAACAGCATTATATAGAACACAGAAAAGGAATAAGAAAGGATAACCCAAATAATTTAAAGATAAAAGATAATAAGAAGGACTTAAACCAAATACTAGTCTTGCCAATTTGCTGCCTTCTAGATGTCAAGACACTCAGCATCAGGAATTCCCAGGCAGCTGTCCATACTGCTAATTTTTCCATAGAATTTGTTTTTTTCATTCCATAGTATATCATCTATCTATCTATCTATCTATCTATCTATCTATCTATCTATCTAATCTATCTCTATCATATCGCTATATCTATCTATCTACTGTATCTATCTCTATCTATCTATCAATATGAGAGAGAGAGAGAGAGAGAGAGAGAGAGAGAGAGAGAGAGAGAGAGAGAGAGAGAGAGAGAGAGAGAGCTAGGGCTAGGGCTAGGGCTAGGGCTAGGGCTAGGGCTAGGGCTAGGGCTAGGGCTAGAAATAGAAATAGAAATAGAAATAGAAATAGAAATAGAAATAGAAATAGAAATAGAAATAGAAATAGAAATAGAAATAGAAATAGAAATAGAAATAGAGAGAGATAATTTTTACCAACTTTCAGTTTCTAAAAAGCAACACTGGGGTGGTTAATAATGAATAATTATTAAAAATATCCAGCTAGTAATGAACAATTATTATAAATAGCCACATGAAAAGATACCAATATATTGACAGATAATCAAGGATAATTAGTAGGATTACATTAGTATGTTGCTGGACTATGACCAATTTTCCAAGAGTTAGCCGCTATGGATAGAATTGTCCTATTAAAACAGGAAAATCTGTCTAGGGCAAGTATATGCCAAATGGACCTTTCTAAGTCTATATTTATCCATTTTTAAAAACTCTATGACTGTAACATTGAAGAATATTTTAGTACACAGTCAGTCCTTTGTTATGGATACTAAAATATATCTATTTTAGTAGATTTAACCCTTCAACTTCATCTGTGATATGATGAAACTCCATTACTATGACATGTATTATACCCAAGATTTTGTTGTTACATAGTTGCTTTTATATGTCTTGGCATGTAGTGATGTAATATTTTATTTAACCAGGACTTATTTTTAAGGAAACAATTAGCATGCATCCACGATATACAGTCGCTTAAAATCAGAAACTGCACATTGTTCAAGTTTGCAATTGAAAATTGATGGCTAGTCAGAGTAGATAATATAAATTACTACATACTTTAAAGCATTTTTTTCTTATATTCTGGTTAATTTGATACAAGTTATTGTCAAAGAAATTAATCAGTGTGGCTAATGAGGTATTTTTTAATTATTAGAATTTCCTAAGGAAAAGAAAATTGTTCCTTTGTAAATGAGGTCTCCAGTTAATGAACAAAGGCACATTATCAATCTTTTGGATGCAAAGACTTTATAGAGTGAGGGAAGGGAGAAATTTCTGTTTTGTGTTCCTTATGGGTAAAAATTGTATATTTCGCACATTACAATTCTTGGTTAGTTACATGTATGAATGAATAAGAAAAGATGAAATAGAAGAAGGAAATAACTTTGGGGCATTTCATATAATAGTGAAGCTAAAGATATCAGTTTCACCTTGCAAAGCCTACTGACAGTTTTTATCTGTAGGGCAATTGAGCTTTTTACATGGTTTCAGAGAAAACCTTACAACCTGTGGTGAAATGTTTGGATTTCCTATCCTTCTGCATTAGGTGAAGGTAAAATTCTGGGGATCATCCTTTCGAAGTTTTAATAAGTTGAGTTATTTCTTAGGTTTCTGATTTGCTCATATAAAAAGGAACTTTTTTTTAAAAAAAATGACTCATTGATTCTATTTCTCTCTTTCCACAATGGCAAAATGTATGGGTTTTTGTAATATCCACCTCTAGGTCTTTTTTTTTCTGTCATTTTATAGAAATAAGATTTAAAGCAGATTCTTATTTAAAGATGAACCTAAATTGCAACATATCAAAATACTGAATAATTAATAGGTAACGTTTCTGGTCAATAGTCAAACAATAGCCTAGGTACATCTTCAGAATAAAATTCCACCAAGTTCAAAAAGAAAATAGATATTAAGTTGTAGCCTAAATCTACTGGGGCCTCAAATATCCCCAAAGCCAGTTAGATGCTGCAGATTTCTCTATCTATTAGAAGAGAAGGAAGTCCATCCGTGAGGTCAGGCATCACACTGCAGGCAGAACTGAAACACTTAGGTAGGCTCAGAAGAAATTCAAACACTTCTGCTAAGCAATATTTATTGAGGAAAGTTAAGAAGCCATAATCAAAAAATGTCAACAAACTCTATATAATAGAAACAGAATTTAAGATCTAATATTTACCTTTCTCCTTCCTTCCCTACTTAGCTTCTTCCATTGAGTAGGTTAGCCTGTGTTTTTGCAATAGTCAGCTTTTTTTTTTTTTAACAACTGTCTGGGGTCTAATTCTCACACACATTTAAGCAAGTCACAGATGGAAACTATCTCTCCTTACCCAAAAGAGAATCATCTTTAGCCTGGAAGAAAAAGTTGCAAGAATTTAACCCTGAGTGCAGGGTAAACAAAACCCACATCAGATACCTAGCACTCACAGGAATTCTTTCAGAATGGCTTCTTGGCTTTTCCAAAATAAATTGAAGCTCTTGCACTCTTGTGTGCTTGCTGATCTCTTAAAGATCAGCCTGACGGGAAGGAGCTTTACACCTACCAGCTGAACTCCAGTACATTTGAGTGCTTATAGGCATCAGCAAAAGGATGGGGGGGGGGAATATTATCACTACCTGGTGAGAGTGGCGGTTTGGAATAGCAGGTCTCTCTCTCTCTCTGTGTGGAAGCTATGAAGCTATCACTAGAGTAGAAGACTGGAACTGAAAAGTTGAAAATTGAGCAGGACCTATTGGAAGTTATTCACATGAAAGAAAGGGAAATGGGATGAAGAGGGCTATGAAAAGCCCTAGGAAACAACAAGGGAATGAAGAAGCAGAGACAACAGGAAAGGATCTGTTATTTTGGATGGGGAATATATGTAAAAAAGAGATTAGGGTAGAATTATTATGAAAGAAAAAGAAAACAAACCTTGGGCCTTGGTAGTACAGTGGTCTAAAGACCCTGTTATTAACACAGATGCCTGCAATTACTGCAGGTTCAAATCTTACCAGGCTCAAGGTTGACTCAGCCTTCCATCCTTTCTAAGGTAGGTTAAATGAGGACCCAGTTTGTGGGGACAATAAACTGACTTTGTATAAATATACAAAAGTATGAAGGCTATTGCTAAACGCATTGTAAGCCGCCCTGAGTCTCCGGAGAAGGATGGCATATAAATCAAATTAAAACAAACAAACAAACAAACAACGAACCATTTGAGTTGATTTTTTACTGGGATTGTGAACACGAAAGGGAAAGGGAGAATTATAGGTCCAAATAGCAAATATTGCAATTATTCTGGTTTTGCAATAGGTTTCTGGTCTATTTAACTTTATCCTGTTAATCCTTTTATGAATGGACTCTCTCTGCATGACAGCCTCAACATTTCTAATATGCCCATTCCTCCAAAACATTAGAGCAGCCCTAGCCTAGCAGAAAATGGCTGCCAATTCAGTTAAAGATACATATTGTATCTTTTTGTACTTTGAAAATGAAAACAAAGTTTTTAAATCTAGATTTCACAGAAGATAAAGGGTTTTTGAAAGAGTTTATCTATTGCCTAAATATTCTACGTGGAATTTACAGAGATAGTATCTGACAAAGGGTTGTAGGAAACTTTTTAGTAATGCATGAGATCTTTCAAAATACCCACTGACAATTTTAGACATTAGAATACACTATACCTTATGTTATAACTTATTTGCCTTTAGTACTTAAGGGCAAATCTGATAATAATCTTTCGTTTGCATGATTTTTAGGAATTATTCATGCTTAGCTAACCATAACAGTTGGAAGGTAAAAATTGTGCCAAAATGCAAAAAAGTCTGATCCGTTTTCTTTGTTACAGAAATAGTGTGCACTGGAAGCAAGTTTACGCACTCAAATCCTTGATATTATTTACTGCAATGCAATTATAAATACATTATTTGCTTTAGGAAATAGTTAGAAAAAGGCACTTGAGCATTTCATAGTATATACTCAAGAGAAGGTTACATAAAGTAATGAGGAAGTGCTCCAATAATCTACCTGACAAAATCTACTGAGGGAGCATAAAGTATGTATTTTTTGAAGCCTGTAATTTATACAATGTCTAACAAATTGCTTAAGTACCTTAAATTAATCTATTATAGTTTACAACTGAATGCTTTAAAAGATACCCCCAAATGCCCTATATTTCATAACTGTTTAATGTCAGAGCAGTGACAAATCTATACAGATTTTCCCAGCAGACTAAGTATTTGTAGATGTTTTGCTTCTGAATTTCATCCTGTTGCAACTTTTGCAAATATTGGAAACATATACAGTTGGATACATGCTTGTAGGGCCAAATTTCCTCTAATGATATGCATAGTAATAATTACAATAATACAATAATTGTGAATATTAACAATAAAAATACATGTTTAAATAAAAAGTACAAAACACATTTTAAATAAACACATTTTAAATAAAAATTACAAAACACATCAAGAAATTGCAGCTTCCTGCAGTAACACCAGCGGAACTGCAAAAAACTGCGCTACTCGGAACATCACATCTTTTAAGAAGATACTCGGTTGATATCTAGGACACTGACAGCAATCTGTATCAACCATTAGCACCAGTCAATGGTATTTGTGACACATTTTAAAATGTCCAGTTGACTTTGTTTTTCATATTTAATGAATAAAAGAGATAAAAATAGTCTTACAATAAATATTAATTATTTACTATAACTGCTGCAACATTCAGACAACATATTTCCTATCAGATTGCCAAAGGCTTTCCAAAACAACCTGGTTGTGTTCTGAGCTGTTCTAAGGCACAGAAACTTCTATAGGGAGTGCTGCTTCCTTATCTTCTTCTGTCAACCATCTTAATAAGAGGGAAAGTCAACAGGATCTCTCTTCTTGAATGCAATGAGGAGCCATATTCTCTGTGAGGCAGGCAGTCTTAAAGATAACCTGGACCTTGAATTATATCCTCAAAGGTATTGCTACATTCTACATTCTGCAATGTAAAAAGGATGCAAGGTGCCATGCTTATTTGTAAGTACTATCACCATTTTGTTCCTGTTCCAATGTTTGAGGTTTAATAAACTTTTATAAGTCCTTGTAAGTTCTTTTGTAAGAACTTGTAAGTTCTTTTGTAAGTTCTGTCCTCTCTCAAAAAGTGTCCTCCTACATGTCCTCCTTTTCGATATTTGAAGACTAATCTGTAAATCTCCGTATTGGATTGATGCCGATCTGATCCATTGCGTGTGATGTGACATATTTGTATTTGACATGATGATTCATCAAGGCTCAGTACAGTGCGGTGAGACGTGATTATGAGATGCATGAGCTCCACACAGGAGAATTGTTTTGAGAGAGTGCGCTGCACAAAAGTGGCTTTGTTTACTTCTTATCGAAACACGACACGGAACACATGCACACATTAGACTCACTTCTTTCTCAGTGAATATTCAATCATACACAGGTGAGCGCAATAATTCACGTTTTATTAATTCATTATCTATTTAATAATTTCCAAATATGTATAATTTTACTTACAAGTTTATTCGCTTATGTTATTGTTTCAGTTTTAATAATTAATTTTATTTATTCATAATGAATATGCTTGCATCATTCGTGTAGCTCTGTATTTTATTTTTAATTTTAAATATCATTGAAATAAAATTTCTTTTATCTACGATGTTTTTTTCTTCAGTTTATTTGTGTCCTCCTTCTCATTGTAAAAAAAGTTGGTCACCTTAACAAAGAAGACCTAGAGAATTATGTTATAAATAGAACTACATCACAGACATTGATTTAACCCTCCTGTGTCTGACAATGGGAGTGAACAAAATATAAAATGATTATTTATGTACTAAAGCAGAGCTCCCCAACCTTTCTGGATTGGTGGCCCAAAAGGGGGCAGGGACAGGCTCCTTTACACATGCATGCACATGTGTGAACAGGGCCGTGAGCATGGGCATAACCCAAACGGAATGGTGAAAGTAGCACTCATGCAGTGCTCAGAGTGACACTAGAATGTGTGTGTTTGTGTGTGCATGATGATAGCACCCTCGTGGCACTCATGGCAATGCTAGCACAAGCATAAGGGGTGTGCACACACACGCACACAAACTGGCCAGCCACTCATAAAGCACTAGTGAACAGGCTATGGGTCAGTATTGGGTCCCGGTTTGGGTTTGGGACCCCTGTATTAAAGGAAAGAAAGGCCATGGGACTCTGATAATTGGGATCAAAACTTAGTGCTTGTACTCTTGTGTATGTTTATCTATTGTATAAGCAAATAGCAATTTGGAACTGTGTAGAGAATGGGCAGGCGAACCCTACCCCATGTTCACTCTTGCAAGTCATTTGTCAGTCACTCAAGACAAACAGCAAGGTGCCGGTTCAGATATTCAAAGCATCATCATTTTCTCTCAAGCAGAGAAGACATTAGGGCTAAATGGTCAGTTGAAGCATTCTAAATAAACCAATGGTACACTATTATACCATTACCGATTTAAAGCATCCTACCAAATCTTTCACGGTACAGTAAATACCCATATTTTTCGGAGTATAAACACATTTTTCCCCCTAAAAGAGGGTGAAAATTTGGATGCGTCTTATACACTGAATGTAGCCCCACGCACCTGTCTGCCCCCACCCTTTGGCCTCTGCCTCCCAGCAATTTACCTCCTTGCAGCAAACAGCAAACAGCCCATTTCAGCTTCAGCACAGCCTGATTAGCACAAGCAGTTGATTATTGGTTGGATCAGCCTCCTGACCCTCAGCTGTTTCAGGATGCAGGGATTGCCATTGCCTATTGTCATGTGGGCCTCCACTGTTTGCTGCAAGGAGGCAAATTGCTAGGAGGCAGATTTTTTTCTTCTGCTGCTAACCAGGCTGTGCTGAAAACAAAAATGAAACTAAAGCAGGCTGTTTGCTGTTTGCTGCAAGGAGAAAAATTGCTGGGAGGCAGAGACAGATTTTTTTTCTCCTTTGTTTTCCTCACCAAAAAAGGTAGGTGCATCTTATAGTCTGGAGCATCTTATATTCCAAAAAAATATGGTATATCACTCATCTTGATTTTGCATGTTCTCCAATTTAGCCGTGAGTGTTTGAGTTACTTACTTTCTCTTCTATTTAACTAAAAGCATATTTTCTTGAACAAACTTCCCAGAAATTATATTTTTAATGAAATAGTTCACCACTTAACATCACACTCAAATAGCTGTGTTGAGTTTGAGAGTATCCAATTACTTCAAATTAGTATTAGGGGGATATACTGTGCTCTTGAAAAGAGAAAGACTACAACTCGGGGAGCAAATCTTAATGTCAATGATCATTTTGCTTAAGTTTATATTCCAATTAAGGAATAAAGATTCTTCTCTTGAATGAGATTCATAATGTTTTATTTACAGTTCAAAATAGCTGCATTTATACATCACACTTGCTGCAAACTATAATTGGATATATATTTCCAACACTGAACTTCTCAGTAACCCTTTAAACTATGTTGACTCCTTTTTCTATTTACTTTTATAAACTATTTTTTAAGTAATAGGAATGATTTTTTTAAAAATAACCTCCCAAACATATACCTTGTTTGATTAAACTCTATTCTTTCCAAAAGGATAAATAAGGATCATGATGTAAAATAAACTTTGATTTGTCTAAGTATTATCAACTGTAATTTATGTACCTCAGGATGAAGGCCCCTATCTTCTCAGTCTCATGTCCTAATCAGCATTGGAAACACATCTGACTGGTGAGGGTGAGGATAGATGAAGGGGAAGAAAGAAATAGAGGAAGGAAATAGTTATATGCTCTTTCATTCAAAACTAAATGTTGAGACACCTTATGGAATGTAATCCTGAAGAACATCATTGAGTATCGCAATCAAAGAGTTAGAATAAGAGGCTTTTGGAGGTCATCTAGTCGAATCCCTGTGTTTTCTGTCATTCTTCTCCAACCTTTTAAATCAAACTACTAACAGATATTTCTTCCTATCAGATCACTTATCCTCATCTTGGATTGAAAATCTGCCTCCTTACAATGTCCATCATTTGATTAAAAAATGCAATTCATTACAAGATAAATCTGTGCATCAGTGGTGGGTTGCCCCCGGTTTGGACCGATTCGCAAGAATTGGTAGTAAAACCGGTGGGAGGCTCCACCCACCAATCCGGATGTCATCAGGAAGCGAGCAAGCGCGGTCCGATTGCAAACTGGTAGTAAAAGTAAGTAGAACCCACGGCTGCTCTGCATTGCATCCCTTCGGATACATACAAATTATTACATTGTCTCTCTTTAGTTTTCTGCTATTCAAGATGCTTATATCAAACCTGTTCATCTGTTTGTCTACTTACCTCCATATTCTGACCATCTCCTTTTGGATGAACCCATTCTGTCAATGTTCTCCTTTTTGTGGCACCCATGATTGGACAATGTAATTCAGATGCAATCAGACTATCTTGGGAAATGCCTTAAACCTGAAAAATGGTTCTCTCACAACTAAGTCCCAAAGGTGCTTTTTCAAGAGGCAATTGGACTTTCTTGTTTTTTCTTTGAAGACATTTGCTTCTCATCCAAGAAGCTTCTCCAGCTCTGACAGCTCCATTCCCCACTGTCCTGTCAGAGCTGAAGAAGCTTCTTGGATGAGAAGCAAAATGTCTTCAAAGAAAAAACAGTTGCCTTCTGAAAAAGCACCTTTGCGATTCATTGATTTAACGCTCCTCATTCAGTTTACATTTTTCTCAAAGGAATTAGCAGTACTTAAATTAGCTTGGATAGGATGTAGGATTTTTGCGCCTATTTTAGTTGTGAGGTAGTCAAGAGAGACGTGGGCAGGTATTTTTTCTAACTCCACAAGAATGTCTCCAACGGTCTGAAGCTTCCACTGGAAACTTCTTTTATAATCGAGGAAAACTTTGTACAAAGGAAGAACAGATTCAAATGTAAGACCCTCTTGTTTCAACAAGCCGGGCTGGCCTAATATGAATGTGAATTTTAATGGGTGTATGTTAGTTTTTAATTTGTGGGCCAAATTTTTGTATATTTGATTTTAATGGTTTTTAAATTTTGTAAATTTTATGTGTTTTAATATGGCTGTACACCGTCCTGAGTCCTTTGGGAGAAGGGCGGTATAGAAGTCTAATAAAAGTAAAGTAAAGTAAAGTAAGGTTATCAAATAATCAAATAACCAATAAAAGACAAAATAATGTTTCTGAAAGAAAAGACTTATTAAAAATACATTATATTCTATTTACTAACAGTGTGCAGCTCTTTGATTTCTCAAACATTTCCATGAGAAAAAAGGCTTATTTTTTTCCTATCAGTTTTGCAGATTGACCTCTGCTTGTTGCAGGTGGCAAGAGAAGTATTGATGTTTTTTATTCCAAATTTTTGTTTCCCTCTTCAGCTTTCCAACCCCAAAATAACCCCAAATGGAGTGTCTTCCCTCTTGGCTTATCTGAAGCATGGGGAAACAAATGAAGTTGCAAATGGCTGAAGAAATAATTGTGCAATGAAAGACAAATATTTGCAAGCATTTGGGGCAGCTGTCTAATAGCTGAATAAATATTAAGATACTTTCAAGTGGACCACTTTTGCCCTTTAACATAACTAGTTCTATTTCTGTACAGCATACAACCACTTGGTAGCATTGAGAGTAGAATACAATAACAGAGTTGGAAGGGACCTTGGAGATCTTCTAGTCCAACCCTCTGCCTAGGCAAGAAACCCTACACCACTTCAGACAAATGGTTATCCAACATCTTCTTAAAAACTTCCAGAGTTGGAGTATTCACAACTTCTGGAGGCAAGTTGTTCCACTGATTCATTGTTCTAACCGGCAGAAAATTTCTCCTTAGTTCTAAATTGCTTCTCTCCTTGATTAGTTTCCACCCATTGCTTCTTGTCCTACCCTCAGGTACTTTGGGGAATAGCCTGACTCCTAAGCCTGGTGGTCCTAAGCCAAATTTTGCCTTCTGAAGCCTGATATATGCCTTGTTTTATGCCCGCCAAGAATTCTTGTGAGAAACAAAATTTCCAGCCATGAGATTAGAGATGATGAAAAGGAAATGAAAATATGCCAGAGAGAAAAGAAGGGGGAGGGACCCATTTCACTCTGTTCTATTCTAATTGCATGGGATCCTAGTGATAATGGAGAAAGGGCATAATAACTATTTAAAATGAGCTTCTAGTTTGCTGCTGACTCACAGCACAGACTGCATTTGTTCCATGCCTTCGTATATTATATTCATTGTGGCCTCCCGGAAAATGTTCTTGCCCTTATTATTTCCTCTTTGGTCAGATGCTACTAATGAGGTCATCATTTTTTTAGTCCTGTGGTTACCCAGAGGTTGTTCTCTTCCAGAGCTGAGTAAATGATTTGGAGAGATTTTTCTTTCATAGTGCTCCATGTGGGATGGGCCTGTAGACCCTGCTATATATAGTACACTCATCCAGGCAGGTGTGTCCCCTATTAGAATTAATATTTGGTGCATGCAAAGCTTATAAGAGGTATATTTATATTATTGATATGAATTCTTTTAATGTCATAAAAGTATAAATTTAATTTACTGCCTGGTTTTCAGTTTAAGGAATGTGTAAGATGCTGTATATTCCCCCTCCCTTTAAAAAGTACTCATACAGATTTATATGCACTTTTATGAAAACATTCATATGCACTTTTTATTAATATATACTATAAATATTTGTAATGTTGCTGTTTTGATTTGAAAATGCATAATAGTAGGGAAACATGTTGGCCTAAACATTAAGAAAAATGTTTACCAAAGTTGCTATATTAGGAAAATGTTATAACAAACAGACGTGGATCAGTTTAGGGTTGCGTTAAATCATTCAGATTGTTTCAATCGTTTATTTATTTATTTATTTATTTTGTCATCAAGTACAAGGAAACAAGTAACAATATAGATATAGACATGGACACATATGAAAGGAAATAAATAAGCAAAATATAGCCATAAACACATCAAATGATTACATATAAATGGGAACAGTAGAACAGGGACGGTAGGCACACTGGTGCGCTTATGAACACCCCCTTAGGGACCTCTTAAGAAACATGAAAGATCCATGGTAGACAGTTTAAGGTAAAAGGTATGGGGATTAGAGAGACTAAAAACAGGATCAGGTAGAGTTTTCCAGACATTTACTACTTTATTGCAGAAGTCATATTTCCTACAATCAAGATTAGAGCAAATTACAATGAGTTTGGATCTATTGATAGCCCTTGTGTTATTACGGTTGAAGTTAAAGTACTCATTTACAGGCAGGACGTTTTGGTAAATAATCTAATGAACTAAGATTAGGCTGGAATGTAGATGGCATAGTTTGAGGCTATCTAGGCCTAAAATTTCAAGCCTGGTGGTATAGAGAATTTTATTTCGAGCAGAGGATTCAAGTACTCTTCTAGTAAAATATCTCTGGACCTTCACTAATGTATTGATGTCTGAAATACAGTGAGGGTTCCAGTCATGTGAGCAGTATTCAAGAATAGGTCTGGCAAAAGTTTTGTATGCTCTAGTTAAAAATTAGAATAGAATAGAATAGAATAGAATAGAATAGAATAGAATAGAATAGAATAGAATAGAATAGAATAGAATAGAATTCTTTAATGGCCTAGTGTGATTGGACACACAAGGAATTTGTCTTGGTGCATACGCTCTTGGTGTACATAAAAGAAAATATATATTCATCAAGAATCATAAGGTACAACACTTAATGATAGTCATAGGGAACAAATAAGCAATAAAATAATTCAATTGTTTTTTAGAGGGGAGAACAAGATTTTTGTTCTTTAAATTCAGCCTGGCCCTGAACTGTGCAGTTATTCCCTCTTGTTAAAGAGAATGCTTTCATAACTATCTAAACATCTGAGTGATTGCTGAGAGATAAGTTGCTTTTTGCCTCTGAACTGCTTGCCTATGTTGGAAATGATTGCACAGAAACTATACTGCCAACAAAATGCCTTGGGGTAAAATGGCAAATCATCTTATGAATAAAGGGTACAAATTTGTTGGATCAGCAAAATGACTGACAGAGCAGCACAGATGCACAGCCTAGCTAAGTGCTTCCAGTAAAGTGAGGCTGGGGCCAATTTATGATTCTATTTGAAATAACTGTATTTTCACCCTGTTCAGTGGGTTAGTCATACTTCTGAATTTTCTCAGATTAATTAATTACAGAACGCTTATAAAAAGCAATATAGGGAAAAGAAGAAACAGAATATTAAGAGAAAGTAGAAAGCCAGGATGTGTCTTTGTGAGAGAGACAGAACTACTTTAAGAGGATAAAAAGCTTGTGTTAATTGGCTTCAGTAATGGCTTTTGATGGAAAAGCCCTAGTCTGAAATTTCTTATTTTTGATTGAAATTTCTTAGTTTTGCACCAAATTGTGGTTGATCATGGTTGGGCGGGAGGCGGAGGCTCAAAAGAAATAGGAGAAACTAAAGGCTACCTCTCAAGTTTAAAATGTATAGCCTACTACTGAAAATTGCAAATATAGTCTGTGGCTTAAATACTCTGACAGTCAATATATATTTGAGGTCAAGAAAGTCTTGACTGGAGACTGTTTTGGCAACTCTCCAAGGGGTCTTAAGCTAGCGAGAACAATAAATGATTGTTCAGATTTCAAATTCAGCTTTTGGGGAAGATAAATAACCTTATTTTCATAAACTCCTTAATCAGACTCTGCTTCTTTTTCCTTCCCCACTAGCATCCTGAATCCACTATATATGGTTTCTCTGTACTGTGATAAGCAGCTATTTTATTAATGCAATTTAGAAACAGTTGCAACAGCCAAATATTAGACCAAAACAGCTCTGCAGGTTGGTTAATAAGATATTGAACATGTCCTGAGAGAAAAGAATAAAACGTAACCTTCAACTATACTCTTTTGCAAGATTGAGGATGCTTCCAGTGAGGCATGTCAAAGTGATGTCCCATGGAAAAGCATCTGGATGCTAGATCTAGTCTGCCCAACATTCTCTCCAGACTAAGGAGAAATTTTGAGATTACCCAATGAAAATATAAGAAAATAGATAAAAATAGAAAATAGAAAACAAAAATATTGACTAAGAACCTTACCAATCAACAAGAAAAACAATTATAAGAGAAATTAGGCATACAAATGACAAAAAGAGTAAAATACCTAGGGATATGGCTGACCAATAAAAGTTCATCAATTAAAGAAGATAATTATGATAAATTAACAAAACAAATTAAGAAAGACTTAGAAATTTGGAAAAAGTTACAGCTATCTCTTTTGGGAAGGATCGCCTCCATTAAAATGATTGTGTTGCCTCGAATACTATTCTTGTTTCAAGTGATTCCAATAAAACCGGGGAAGAACTTCTTCAAGGACTTTAATAAACTAATTGCAGACTACATATGGCAAAGAAAGAAGGCAAGAATTAAACTAAAACACCTACAGGACTCAAGAGAGAGAGGAGAATTGGCATTGCCCGATTGGGAAATATATTACAAAGCATCAGCATTAATTTGGATCAAGGAGTGGATGGAACTCAAAAACCATAGACTATTGAATTTGGAAGGATTCGATCTTCAGTGAGGATGGCATGCCTTCTTATGGGAGGGCACAGACAAAAGGCATGAATATTTTCAGAGACATACAATCAGACACACATTATACCAAACATGGCAGAGTATTAAAAAGGCACATTATTACAAAATCCCAGAGTGGTTGTCAACGATGGAAGCCTACATCTATCCAAATGCCATGGACTATAACAAAACGAAAACTTATAAAGATCTGTTAAACAATCAGGGAGAACTAAGAACGAGGCAAGAACTAAAAGAGATGGGTACAGACATTGACTGGTGGCCATATATACAAATAAAATCAAGATACAATAAAGATTTGGCTCAATTTGAATTTCAAAAAGGTCAAACAGAATTAGATAAAATTTTGCAAGGGACACAGAACAAACTGATCAAAAAAAATTACAATTACTTATGAGGATATAAATTAGAAGAAGAGGTAGTGAAAGAAAATATGATAACCTGGGCAAAAATTTCAGTTATAGTATTCAATTAGACAAATGGGAAAAACTATGGAAAATAAATTATAAAATGACAATGTCTGTATCCTATAAAGAAAATCTCTATAAAATGTTTTATAGGTGGCACTTGCCACCAGCCAGATTGGCAAGAATGTTCCCCGGCATGCCATCAACATGTTGGAAATACAACCACCACAAAGGCACCTATTACCATATGTGGTGGACCTGCCCAATGGCGAAACAATATTGGCAAAGGATCAAAATACAAATAGAGGAAATAACACACCAAAAGATAGAACTAAGACCAGAAAGCTTCTTATTAGGCATAGTGAATGGATACTATGAAAAAGAAATAACCTATTTAATTATACATATGATAACAGCAGCACGAATACTATACGCGCAACACTGGAAGAGTAGTGATATACCAACACCAGATAAAGTAATCAATAAAATTATGGAATGTGCGGAATTAGATAGACTCAAAAAGGAATTACAAAATAGGGAAGAACATGACTTTTACTTAGTATGGGAAAAGTGGTATAGTTGGTTGAAAGATAGGAAAGAGATGAAGCAATAGGAAGTAAATAAAATGACCAAATATAATATGATGGAAACAAAGAACAGACATAGGTTAACAAAGATCAATATTAGATAGATAAAAGGGAATGACCAAATAAGGAAGAGTCAAAACACAAAGAGAAAAGTATATTATAGTTGCAACAAACTGGACATGTATTGAAATGGATGTTTATATGTTTTTATGTTTTATACGTTTCATTGTTCTGTTTAGTTTATACTTATAAATTATATATATATATATATATATATATATATATATATATATATATATATATATATATATATATATATATATATATATATATATATATATACGTTTTTCTTCTAGCCAGGTTTTCCCTACGTAGCCAAGGTTTTTTTGTAGCTCCAGCTCAGTAGAATCTCATCTACTCGGTTCTGGGCTTTTTTCCTTTCTAACACCTAGCAAGCTCTGACTGCTAGGTGGGAGACCTAAATAGATCCATTTCTAGCTCGTTAGCTGTCGTCAGTAGGCCACACCCACCTCCTCCCTGTAAAGGCATAGTATCAATTTTCTTACTTCTTCGTAGGGTCTATGTGTGTTTTTCTTCTAGCCAGGTTTTCCCTACGTAGCCAAGGTTTTTTTTGTAGCTCCAGCTCAGTAGAATCTCATCTACTCGGTTCTGGGCTTTTTTCCTTTCTAACACCTAGCAAGCTCTGACTGCTAGGTGGGAGACCTAAATAGATCCATTTCTAGCTCGTTAGCTGTCGTCAGTAGGCCACACCCACCTCCTCCCTGTAAAGGCATAGTATCAATTTTCTTACTTCTTCGTAGGGTCTATGTGTGTTTTTCTTCTAGCCAGGTTTTCCCTACGTAGCCAAGGTTTTTTTGTAGCTCCAGCTCAGTAGAATCTCATCTACTCGGTTCTGGGCTTTTTTCCTTTCTAACACCTAGCAAGCTCTGACTGCTAGGTGGGAGACCTAAATAGATCCATTTCTAGCTCATTAGCTGTCGTCAGTAGGCCACACCCACCTCCTCCCTGTAAAGGCATAGTATCAATTTTCTTACTTCTTCGTAGGGTCTATGTGTGTTTTTCTTCTAGCCAGGTTTTCCCTACGTAGCCAAGGTTTTTTTGTAGCTCCAGCTCAGTAGAATCTCATCTACTCGGTTCTGGGCTTTTTTCCTTTCTAACACCTAGCAAGCTCTGACTGCTAGGTGGGAGACCTAAATAGATCCATTTCTAGCTCGTTAGCTGTCGTCAGTAGGCCACACCCACCTCCTCCCTGTAAAGGCATAGTATCAATTTTCTTACTTCTTCGTAGGGTCTATGTGTGTTTTTCTTCTAGCCAGGTTTTCCCTACGTAGCCAAGGTTTTTTTGTAGCTCCAGCTACAAAAATACACACACACACACACACATATATACATACATACATATGTGTGTGTGTGTGTGTGTGTGTTAGAACTTCCTTTGTGGAATTTAAATATTGTTGGGAGAAAAGAAAAAAGAAAAAAAAAGGAAAATTAAGCCACCTTTTCTCTTAAAAGACCTGAGTTGTGATCAGACAGGTATTCCTGCAAATGGAGAAAGAGATATTATTATTTTTCCAATAACAGTATTTTACTATGATTTAAGTACACCATAAATGTCACACATCATAATCTTCTTTTAACAATCCCATAATCCCTTGCAAGGTGGAGTCTGGGCAACTGAATGGAGCTACCAGAGTGTTTTAATGGCTAGATGCCCTTCCTTTTACCAATGCAGAGTTTTGTTCAAGACATATATTCTAAGTGTGCCCAGAGAGAGAAATAGCTGCATCTACCTAGGATCGAACTCACAGCCTTCTGATTGTGAGGTGAAAGTTCCACTTTTAGGCGACCACACCACTCCCACCATAAATGTCACACATGACATACCCAAATTCAAAGATGCAAAACTGCTTTCACTAGCTCACAGACTTTGTCTCAAAGAACCTTTAGATTGGCAGGCTTGTCTCCTATGCAATAGCTAAACTGGTAGCTATATTTGCTTATAGTCAGGCATACTTGAAGGATTTGTTCTTTGTCAACTCACTGTAAATAGATTTGATCTATCGTTTATGTTCAAAGAGGCATTTTGGAATAGTTTACTTCTCTGCATTTTGTGATGCAATTATTTTCTAATAAAATAATTTCACAAATGTCTATTTGGTGAGAAAATATGTTCAACATGATGTATCGAAATGTGTATTACATTTTATCCATGAATGCTGAAACTGTACATAAATGTAGAAAGAAGATGAAATTTTTAAAGGATGAATAGCTACAAAATGGGCATGGATTGGAAAAAGCTGAGTTTGGCCATCCATTATTCCTAAAGTGTGGCTGCTTTCTAATTGCTGAAACAATTAGCTGAATTTGAGATGTAAGAATTCCAAGCATGTTGGACATTCTCACTAAAATTTGTGCTTCTAAAAAAAACCCCAAATGATTTCACTAATAAGAATATTTGTTGGCCTCCTAGCTTCTGCAGTACCCTCTGTAATGCTGCATTTAAATTGCTAGACTACTAAAGATACTATATAAAGCTAGGACTGCCAGAAAAAAGGGGTTTAGGCATGTATAATACTCATATAAAAGATAAATTTTATTTTTTTTTAAGGAAGTGAGCCTTGAGAGGAATAATTAGCAAAAAAGCAATTTTTCCTACAATTATTTCTTACAATTCTCTACTTCCTATGTATGGCCCTCAAGAACCACTTCAAATATTCAAGTATAATGCTTGTGGTTATGAGTACAAATGATTGTCAACCAGGTGTTCTGTTTAAAGTTAATTAGTCAACATCAGGTAATGCCATGAGACTTAAAGCAACATCAACTTGCAGATCCATGATCAGTTGAAGATAATCAAAGAAAAAGGGAAAAGGAACTGGAAAGAGGAAAAAGGAAGAAAAAAACCAGAGGCATAAAGAAACTATGTTATAAATTAGTCTAAATGAATTGTCAATGTGTCTTCAAATGGATAAAAATCATACCTTGTGTAACAAAGCCATTTAAGATGTCTAACCCAAGTCTTGAACAAAATCATTCTCAAGTATCTTGTCCAAATTGGATGTCTTGTTTTAGTGATTATGTGATGACCCTGGATTAGATCTAAGGCCATATCTCTCTTTGTACATTCCTTACCCAATTCCTTACTAATATATGCTCATTTATACTGGAATTGTTGATATCACTGAGATAGCAAATGAAGACTTGTGTGTATGCATTTTTGAATGCATGAATGTGTATTTACACATATATGTGTATGTATCTGTGTATATACACATATTTGGCCATACATTGGTCTTGAAACTTAGCAATCTGCATATTTATTTATTTATTTATTTATTTATTTATTTATTTATTTAATTTGTATACCGCCCTTCTCCCAGAAGGGACTCAGGGCGGTGAACAGTCAAAATTAAAAAACATACAAATACAAAAGTTAAGATAATTAAAAGAATTAAATAATTGGCTACCCAATTTAAAACCCCAAATCCATAAAATTTAAAATCCCAGTTAAAAACCATTTAGGCTAGGCCGGCTTGATGAAATAAAAACATCTTCAGGGCTTTACGGAAGGTCCGGAGGTCCGGGATCAATCGTATTCCGGGAGGCAGCTCATTCCACAGGGTGGGTGCCCCCACAGAGAAGGCTCGCCCCCTGGGGGCCGCCAGCCGACATTGCCTGACCGACGACACCCCAAGGAGGCCCTCTCTGTGAGAGCGTATTGGCCGGTGGGAGGTTATCGGTAGCAGCAGGCGGTCTCGCAAATACCCTGGCCCTAAGCCATGGAACGCTTTAAAGATGAGAACCAACACCTTAAAGCGCACCCGGAAGACCACCGGGAGCCAATGCAGCTCGCGTAGGAGAGGTGTTATGTGGGAGCGCCACATCGCTCCCATAATCACCCGCGCGGCCGCATTCTGCACCAGCTGGAGCCTCCAGGTGCTCCTCAGGGGGAGCCCCATGTAGAGAGCGTTACAGTAGTTCAGGCGTGACGTAACCAAGGCATGAGTGACTGTGCACAAGGAGTCCCGATCCAGAAAGGGGCGCAACTGGCGTATCAGGCGAACCTGATAAAAAGCCCCCCTGGCCACGGCCGTCATATGCTCTTCTAAAGACAGCCGTGTGTCCAGGAGGACGCCCAAGTTGCGAGCCCCCTCTGTGGGGGTCAGTGACTCGCATAAAAGTAGATTATGTCCAGAAATGAAAATGAATAAATGAATGACCGAATGAATGAATAAATGAATGAATGAATCTCCAGCAATTTTTGAATTGACAGCTATATTGAAACTATCTTCATTCAGGTACTTTTGTGTGCAATTAAACTGTGAAAAGTATATTGCAAAACATATTTTGCACTCATAGAAGTGCAAAACGCAAGATATAAACATGTTCCCATCACATTAATCCATGTAAATTATATTTTATTTAAAAATGAATTTAGTTTTTTTTAAAAAATGAATAGCAGATGGCATTTCCAAATATGCTGCAAGCTTCAATGATTTTTTTTCTTGCATATATTCAAAATTATCTTTTTTAAAAAATGAAAGGAAATCAAGAAAAGGTAGCCAGGAGAAGGTCTATAACTATTGATTTAAGATGTTAAATTTCAGAAAGTGGCACAGGACTGACCTCTCCCAAGTCCCTGAAGCCTTATCTGATCATTCTCAAAGAAATGTAGTTGCTCTGAGATTCTTGTAACATAGATGACTAACAATAAAGTTTCTGCTTGAGACAGCTCAGGAATGGTTCTTGTTGCTTCCTCTTAAGTAGCATGAGTTTAAACCTCATCTTTCTTACAAATCATAAATCATTGCTGATCTTATCAAAATACACCATTCTTTCTTCAAAATACAGGTAGTCCTCAATTTACAACAGTTTATTTAGCGACCATTCAAAGTAACAATGGCACTGAACAAATGTGACTTGTGACCGTTTTTCAAAGTTACAACCTTTGTAGCATCCCCATGATCATGTGATCAAAATTAAGATGCTTGACAACTGGTTCATATTTATGACCATTGTGTCCCAAGGTCATGTGATCACCTTTTGTGACCTGATGAGCAAAGTCAATGTGAAAGCCAGATTCACTTAACATCCGGGTTACTAACTCATCAACTGTGATGATTCAATGATTCACTTAACAACTGTGGCAAGATAGGTGTCAACTGTCCGACTAGTGAACCCAAAATAAGATAACACTCACAGGAGCTTTGAATTCCCAAAAATAAAACTTTATTGGATACATACACCACATTGGTACTGAAGAAACAAAACCAACAAAATGCAGGCAAATGCTTGCCTAGTTAAACAATAGCTTCCCCTTCTTCCCACCCCTTAGGTGATCAATTGTCCAATTATGAAACATCCATTTGTTATGGGAACAGTCCATCTCTTTCTTTAGTGGTGACCTTGATAGTTTCCATGCTCTCATGATTTCCACATACATTCTCGACATTCCATTTCTCACTTCCCCCAGTTCATTGGTAAATTGAAAAGCATTAACTTTTGAAAGAAGCAAAGCAATTCAACCTTGACAAAAGGTTATAAAATGGGGCAAAACTCACTTAACAAATGTCTTACTTAGCAACAGAAATTTTGGGCTCAATTGTGGTCATAAGTCAAGGACTACCTGCAATTTAGCTGTTTTACTCAAGGAAAGCTACTTTGAAAAGTAGGTAATAATTCCATATTGACATTGGCCTCTTCTCCATTATATTGATTTGCTTTTCTGTTACCAAAAATAATATGATATGTAATAATTCACACAACAGTCTCTTATCAAGAAAACATCCCTACCAATTTAATGTTCCTTCTAAATACATAGCTTTCATTATTTCCCTCCTTAATACTGGCATTATAAAGATCAAGACAGAATTAATTTGAGTAATTCTGCTCCTAGAAAGTCTGTCAATATAAATTGGTTGCGTTACCTATTTGTAAAGTGACAAAATTTTCAATTGCCACCCTAAACACACAAATTTTTTGATGATAAAGTGTTAACAAGAGGGAAATCTCTCAACTGGAAATTGAAAGCTTCAGTACTGTCTTGAAAGGCCCTCCTCTTTACATTAGTTTAGGGATTTTCACGCTCTTATTAGTGAGTCATGGGGAACTTATACTAGTTTTTTTCTTTATGTATGAAAGACAGTTTCTTGCCTGCAGCACATTTAATTAAGAGAACAGCTGGATATTCAATTTTGACAAAGGAAGAAGAGGGAGTGAAAAATGTTAATATTCTGCAAAATGCAATGGAAAGAAAGTTGAGCCAGTGCACAAAGGAAAAATGAAAACTATAAAAATACCATACACATCCTAAAAAGGTTTGGTGGTAACATCTCATGGCCATTCTATTCAAAGGATGCCTAAAACATTGCAAAAGAAGCAAACAGATCCTTATAAAATGGTCAAAAGACTGTCAAATGCCAACTTATTCTAAATCATAATTATGTAACTCATCAAACATGTCTCTGCCAGAGAAAACAAGGACTCAATAACTCTTATGACTTGATAGTGATTAGAAATAGCACTTGTTGTTTTAATTTAACACTTCCATCATATCTAACTCTTGATGACTTTATAAGTGCTGTCCATGTTACCCTGTCAAGCACAGCTTCTTTCAGAAGCTCTTGGATGTTCATCTTTGTATCAGTTTTGATGTTACAAAGGCACTCAGCATGTTCTCTTCTTGCCCCTTCTTCTTATTCCACTTACCATTCCCAGCATTATTGACTTCTCCAATGAATTTGCATGCATGACATGACCAAAGTAATCATGATTTTGGCTTCTAATGATATGTCTGGTTTTATGATTCAGTACCTCTCTGTTGGCTGCTCTGGCTGTGCATGATATATACAATAATTTAGGTCAGCACTACAGTTCAAAGATGTCAATTCTTCTTCCATCAGCTGTTCTTTGATCAGAGTTAACAATTAGGTTTGAAGTTTACAGAACACACCATACTGGAGGTGGAGGACATAAGCAAAGATTGTCTTGGACTTTGGCTTACTACACTCCTCCCCCCCAAGCTCCCCCATACTCAAAAAGAAAGAATTGAGTAAGAATTTGCTAAAACACTCAGTTCCTTATAAGATCCCATTATATGTCCCCAAAGCTCTAGGAGGAGTATCCATCTTTAGGAAAGAGATGAATGTTCTTCTCCAAACTTTCCAGGTGATCCATTGATCACTATGTCCATTTGTAGTCCTTACATGTGGGAAATAATAGTAATTAAACTGAGAACATATTCGTCTGTCATATTGCATTTATTCATTTTTACCTTATTTTGCTATTTTTTATTATTTTAAAGATCGTGGTTTTCTGACTTTTTACATTTTTTTCAGTTTATTAGCTGCCTTGTTGTCAATGATTAAATTTCATTATTCAGTTAATTTATTCAGGATTTTTTTTTTTTTTTGAGAAATTACTAATTTATTTGACACCTGACCTCATTAAAATTTTAGAAATAAGCCTTTTGATGTTGTTATTTAGATTCCAGATAGGTTGTTTCAAGGGCTGGGTATGTATAAGTTCCCAGCAAAGATCTTGTTTAATGTTGTGGTTGTGATGAAGAGGATCACTTTTGTTTAGGCAGAAATTAGTTAGATTTTCATCAAAATATCAGCCCAATTTATTCCAAATGTTTCATGTTGAATGACTACCGGCTAAACATAAATTGATTTATATACATTCTCATTCTCTCTCTCTCTCTCTCTCTCTCTCTCTCTCTTTCTCTCTCTCTCTCTCTCTGTGTGTGTGTGTGTGTGTGTGTGTGTGTGTGTGTGTGTCACACAAACACACACATATACTTCCAGGAAACATTTACTAAATTTTGAAAAGAGTATGGATTCTTCTAGCAAAGCTTAAAGCAACAAGTTTGTAGCAAAAGCTTCTGGTAACTCCTGACATGGTTTGTTCCTTTTAAAGGTATACTTAGAAACTCCTTGGCAAAAGAAGAAGAAAAACTTCATAAAACAGTATCAGAACCTTTGATCTTCTACATAAGTCTCCTGTGTTTTTGATTCAATTTTCTGTTTTATCATATCATCAGGAAAAATAAGGTTGAAGAGTGAGCAGAATCTATCTGATTCCGAGCTTGTGAGGAATAAAGATTTCCTCATTGTTATCAAAGGCAGCATATTAAAATAACTCCTGTGTCTGGAGGACATGTTTTATGGAGATTGGTTTGCAAGTGTGCTTACAGCAGCAAAAGCAAAAGCAACATTGATGATTTAATTGCAGTAATTAATTGATCAAATGAGATATATATATATATGAAATATTTTAGTTTTTATCTCCCCCCCCCCCAAATTCTGGGCTGGAAAGTTCAATAACAGCTAAAATTAGTAATATGTACACTGGTCTGCAGCCAAAGCAGTAAATAGTTGAAATGATTTGGTGTGCATGCTTAGATTGAAAAAAAGAAAAGAAAAGTCATGTTAGAACTCAAATTAGGTTGGAATCATTATTGCACTCCCACATAAATGAAAACTTGGCTGTAGTTTAGTTCAAATACCTAGTATAGTAGGGGACTGTATATGGCTTCCTTTCACAGAAATCAAATTTTAAAAATTTAAAATTAGCTGTACAATTAGTATTTTTAGAAGGTAAGGATTATATTTAGTTCTCAAGAGGAAAAAAAGTAAACTGAAGAAATTACGGTTTGAGAATAATATGCAAGATTAGAGAAGGAAGAAAGATAAAATACATGTATGCATTCTGTTGTATACAGGGGTGGGATTCAGCCGGTTCGGACAAGTTCAGGTGAACCGGATGTTAATTTTAATCTGGTTTGCCAAACCGGTTGTTGCAAGGACAGGTTGACCCTGTCCACCCCACCCCCTCCCCTCCCAGGAGTCTCCACGCAACCCATTTTGGATGCCAGTAAGTGCAGGGGCCACATGGAGGCTCTGGGAGGGCAAAAAACGGGCCTACCAGAATTACTGGAAGTTCAAAAATGGGCCCGTTTCCAGCCTCTGGAGGGCCTCCGGAGCCCGAGAGAGGCTGTTTTTGCCCTCCTGGAAGCTCAAGAAAAGCCTCCAGAGGGGGAGGGGGAAAATATCTCCCACCATGGTGCAGGAGGCCAAGTAGGCTATACCCATCATGTCCACACCCACCCAGCAACCAGGCAGAGAACCAGAGAACCATTTCTGAATCCCACCCCTGGTTGTATAGATAACTGGTATATCACAAGGAAAGCAATCAGTGATATTTATTTGGTCAATGACTAGCAAATTAACAAGGAGAACTATGAATTAGTAGATCTGTCTCTGTGCAATGATTTATGAAGTAGCTCATGACATATTCTCAAAATTCCAAATTTGTCTACCACTTCAAAAAGATACTTTCCCTTAGAAATTCCAAAATAATTAAATCCTCTGCTGATTTAACATTCAAACTGAGAACTAACTATATGCTTCAGGAGAAGTTTGAGTAGGCTGATTGTAGCTCTACTATGTTGTCCCCTTTAGCCTTCTTAAATTGCACACATATGCCAAGTTCCATTTATGAATAATATATATATTTCTGACTTAGCAAAACTGAATAACCTGAGCTACCAAGCCTATAATGGATCTTAATTATCATAATGAGGACTGAATTTTCTTTCATGTGTGAAGGATTTGTTTTGCTCCCTCTCCCCCCGCCCCCCCCTCTCTCTCTTGTTTTCATTGATTTGAAATCATGATTTGAGGGAATCTTGTCTTTCAATATATTAACTATTATCATGGAAAATTTTGAACATTTATTCTAGCTTCTCTCGTTTTAATGGAAGTTGGGAGACACATTACAGCCTATTCAATCTGGAATAGTCACCAGGACCAGAGCTTTAGCCTTCCAAGCTTTTGGAAGCTGGAGCCCATCCTTAGGGAATTTCTCTCACACACATTCTGGTGAGGGAGAAGTTCCCTGAGCATGAGTTCCAGAATGAGTCCACAAGATTGGTCTTTTGACTAATCCATATTGGATTGGTTACCTGCAACATTATCCTGGGACAGTATATTTGCCTTCATTTGCATATAGACTGTTCCCACAGGTAAAAAAAAATTGGCTTGGTTTGTCAACCAACTAGTTAATGAGACATCCATCACTAATTTCTTTTCAAATACAATAATATGATCCGCCAAGGTTGAATCTACTGAAGCCCATATTTCTGAGCATTGTACAGTCTGCTGTCTTGCATCTCAAAATACTTTTATTCAATCAATACTTGAATACAAAACTATATCTGAGGAAGTTTTATCCAGAAATGTGCATATTTGGGGAATTTGTGTATTATTGTTATTAAGAAGGCATAGAAGAGTCACATGAAATATATAAATGCCTAAAATGATAAACAAAAACAGCCCCACAGAAATCACTAGATTGTTGTTTAAACCATTTGAAATGATTCTAAGCATTTCACAGACATGAAAGGAAAGAGAGAAATGATTCCAGAGATGGAATGGGTGGGGGAGAGATTTTTCCTAAAAATCTGAAATCTGGAACCCAGAGCAGGTAGCAAAAGGAAGGGTCTGTACTGGATTGTATTGTGAGAACTGATCACAAGAAGATACTGAGGAGATCATGACTGGAAGGTTAGAAGGCTAAGTTTGAACTGAGCTCTGGCTCAAATAAGGAGCTAGTGAAGAGTCTTGCAGTGCATAGGAACATGGAAATAGTTTGAAAGGTCCACAACAGTTTCAATGGCCCAGTTCTGGACGAGGAGCAGGGCTAGAAAAAAAAATCAGAGACTATTGCAGTAATTTAAATATGAAACAACCAGTGCACACATCCATAAAACTATACTGTGGTCTTGTCCATCAAAACCTGTGGAAAATCTGTGACACTTGCTGTAAAATCAATAAATAGGCATAGTGAAGACCTCATAAAAGTGGGCAGCCGAAGTTACTTGTTTCTAAATTTGCAAACTGATGCAGAACTTTGAAAGGAACAGAATAATATTGGAATCGATGTGATACTAAGAAAGTCCAATATAGCCTTTTTCTTAGTTGGCTACTGATCACTCTGATCTCCGGAGACTGTATCCATACAGAATTTTTCTGCCTTTGAAAATGCCCAAAGGGGAGAATATTTTCTTCTATGAATCTTCATTAAACATGAAGAATTTGGAACAGAGATAAAAAGGAAGTTTTAAACTTTTAAAAAAAATTACATTACTGTTCACCGTTTGCATATTGGCACAAGTATCTCAAATGTTAAAAACAACAGCTTCTGGTATTATTTAAGGATTATTTAAAAATAAAATGAAAATTAAAAAAGAGTGAGAAAGAAAGAGATTGCTTAGATATCTTACATTGTAGATCCTTCTTTTTGCCTGGCAACTAGTTTTAAGATCCTGGTTTCATCCCCAGAGCTTTGCTGAGAAATATAAATGGAAAGCATCTCAGAGAAAAGGTGCAATTCTAATTGCCCTGCAAAAGTTCTACAATATAAATAATTTTCTTCATCAGTAAACTCGCTTTCATAGTTAACCCGAGCAGTTAGACATAATCACACAAATCTTTCCAACTCTCAGAAAATAATTAGCAGACAAAAATGCTACTCTGAGTAACTGTTGATTCCCAGTCCTTGATTCGTGCAGAACTGGTAGCAGAAAAAGGCAGGACAAGATCAGAACAAACAACATTCTTATAGGTTTGATTATTTATATAGTTGATGGCAGCTATGAAATCCCCCCCGGTTCTATCAGATTCGCTGAACTGGTAGCACTAGCAGTGGGAGGCTCCGCCCACCCTCCGGGACGTCATTATATCCCACTTTTTTTACCATCTGTGCATGCACAGAAGGTTCTGTGCATGTACAGAAGAGGCACACGCACACGTAATGCGCACATGCTCCCACAAGCTCCCATTCCTGAACTTGTAGTGAAAGTAAGTGGATTTCACTGCTGGTTGACGGTTGAGCTGTTGCCCATACAGTACTCAAAAAATGAACAGCCTTTCATCTATTCAGGTTTTCAGTGTCATATCTGGCTAACTTGGTAACCCATTTCACCATCTTCATCATTGTGAGGACATATTGAAATTCACCTAGAAAATTCTAGGTGAATTTCCTGCAGCAAACTCATAAAGCAGAGAAATTCCAACAAATTTTTAGTGTTCTTTTCCAAAATGGGAAATTCAGAGCAAACTATGAAAACAATGGTATCAGGGGGAAAAATATGAAAAATGACTGCAAAACCTTATTCTGTTTGCTTGGCAGAAATCATGCCAGTTGAACTTAGTTATTGGATTTCCTTGGTTAAACATTTCTCTTTTTAAATTTTTTTTAAGAAATGTTATAACTTAGACTACGTACAGCCAAGATTACTATGATAGAAAGCCCTTGACATTATGCTTTATTTCTTATCAATGCCAACACAAAGCTTTAATCTTCTCTGCAACGATAATGCCTGCATTATGCTGTAACTCTTTGTGACCTGTCAAATTAAATAAATAGATGTTAGGCATTCTGGACAAGTGCTTTTAACAACTCATCTGAAAAATAGGCCATCATAATTTCTTCTCAAAATAATGTGTGCTTAAAGCTGCTGCTATGCATGTAACATCTGAAATACGCCTCCTTTTCTGATTAACTATTTCATTGACCTGGAGAACTCAAATTCCTTTGATGATTTTCTTGCATGACTGAATATTGGTCACACTTTCTTAGCTTGTTGTCATGACTCACTTAGAAATCAACCAAGAGAAAATATTAGGGACTTAAAGTTCCTGAACAATTATTTTAGAAGTTTTGGGGATATAGACATCCCGTGTGGAGGATTGGCTTGATTGCCATTTTATGCCTGGAGCATATTGGCTATGCAAGATTTCAGATTAAAGAGCAGATTGAAGTTAGAATGCCATGATTTCAAGTAAAGATGTATATGCTACACTTATTTATCTATTTACTTTCATATTTATTTTTCTAGCCTTTTATGATGGTCCAGTTATGCCTGACTCTTAATGGCTTGCAGACCGTCAACACAGTTATATGATTAAAATGAAACATAACAATGTACACAGTTCCTGAGCAATAATGTAACAGATTTGCTAGGAAAATGTAAAAAAATAAGATTTTACAAAAGAATCCAATTCATTTACTTCCTTTATGAATCTTCTGGATTACACCATTATGACTAAAATGAAAGATAACAATATAAAGAAAAGCATATAATAAAGTAGCAGTGTAATAAACAAAGCTCACATGTCAAAGAACAACCATAACTTCATCCTCATTAGGAAAGTCTAAAGTAATGCCCCCCATTGGTCCCTGGAGTGCCTACTGAAATATCCAAGTCTTAATGGTTTGTGAAAAGCCAACAGAGTTATGTCCTATTGATATCAGAGAAGTGTATGGTGTTTGAGAAGCCTTGATATCAATAAACCTGCAGACGACAGTAACTAAGGAATAGGATCTGAAAAGAACTTTTTCTTCTAGAACTCAATGTACAGATAGTGACTGCTGAGAGAATGCGGTGCCCCTACAAATCACACACACACACACACACACACACACACGGAGGGAGGGAGGAAGGGAGGGAGGGAGAGATGCATGTGCATATGCATATACAGTAAAGACACAGAAAAGATACATATAAAGAAATGTCTTCTAACTTTCATCATAAGTATAAACACTTTTTGTAACACTTCACCCCCTCTTAGTTGATAACTAATGATCTCTTATCTATAGACAAATCCATAAAGCATCCTCTTTTCAGTTCTAGTGTTTATCTTATTTTAACCTTGATTAAATAAATCAATATTATATTCCTTCCTTTTACCAATAACTGTCTTATTCTTTAGGCCAAGGGTGTAAAACTCATGGCCCACGGGCCGAATACATCATATGCTGGCCCCACCGCCACCCATTTTAGCAAAGGGGGAAAAGCTCCAATCTGTTATGTGACACTGCCATGATGACATGAGTTGAATTGCTTTAGACAATTCAAATATTGTTGTAGCATTTCTTTCCATTTTATCTTTGTCCCTTCTCACAAGATTTTTCAAAGCTTCTTTTATAAATCCAATATAAAATAATTATCGAGGTCACTCTCTTGGTTTCTTATTTGTATTTTTCTTTTAATTTTTGAATCATCAATCAATTCCTTTTGTATATCCAGTGAGGCATCTTTTTCTATGTCATTCTTATAATCTAGTATTTACATATTTATTTTCAATGCCATTTATGTCTTTTCAAATAAAATTTGTTCCTCATCTGCTATTTCCTCCATAACATCTTTTGGACACAGTTTATCCATAGAAGCAAACATTACCTTTGACACTTTGCTAACTTCTGGTTCCATTTTTCAAAGTTGCCCTGGAGTATTTCCAATGTTAGAGTGTTTTGCATCATTTTAAAGTCCCAGTTAATGAGCTGTTACTAAGGCTTGCTTATTCTCTTTAACTAAAATCTTTGTTCCCTTTATTACCTAATTTTAAACATTACTTATTTTTATTGTATTTTGCAAAGGTCCAAGCAAATCTATTTCACATGGGAAGGATTCATTATAAATAATTATAAACTTATTTAAAATTTATCTAGGCACCTTCTAAGATCAAGCTGTTAATTATCTTTTTGCAATTTATTTCAATTAAAAAATTGTTAAGTTTACAATTAACATTTTCTTTTGTTAAGGCAGCTTCACTCACCATTTTCAGAGTTATCAATCTGAATATCTACAATAGCTTAAAAGTAGTTAACAAACATTTTCTCAATGTGATTAGAAAAGGAAATAAACAAACTTAGTGTCCTTTGAAAGGTGCACCACAGTTGCAAGCAAGATGGCTACTCCTTCCATTTCTCAGCGCTCAAAATTTGCTGCTGACCTGTTGTGGCCCACCAGCGGCCTGCAGAGATTGTGGCTGAACCCGATGACAAGGAGGCTGGTGTGGTGTCGCGCCAGCATCCTGCACAGCCAGCGCTCACTTTGGACAGCAAGGAGGCTGAAGAGGATGTGGTGCCAGAGGCAGAGACTCAGCCAGGGCCTTCAGAACCTCCAGAGGCTCCTTCAAGTGGAGAGAGCGAAGTGGAGGAGCCTCTTCTCAATGCTTGAGCACATAGGGCTGTCAAAAGGCAGGAGTGGCTACTCAGGAGGAGGAGGTCTCCTTGAGAGTAAGGCTTGAGGATAATTGACCACTCCCTTAGCCTATTTAAGTCACATGCCTTTAGTAAGTTTCTTGCTGGAAACAACTTGTAATTATCATCAGAGCATTTTTGGAAAAGTCTTATCATATCTTCTTTTCTGGGCTGGTTGCCAACCTTTGCCGGACTTTGGTTTATTCTTGCTACTTAATAAATAAGGACCGTTGGTGTGTGTCAATATCCTCAGGACTCCAGAGCTGGGGCAGAATACGACCACTGCCTTGCAGCCTCCTTACAAAAAGCAACTGTTCAGAGCCTATGTGGGTGATTTCACCTCCTTTTCTTGTCCAGAGAAGTTCTAAAAAGCTGGACTACTCACTGGCTCTTTATTCTTCACTGCAGTTCTTGATGCTGCAAAAAGTGAAGCCATCTTCAATCCATGAATTGGAGGATTGAAGTTCCTCTTTTGGAACTTCCAAAGCATTCCCTCCACCCCCCCGTCCTCTTTTGAATCCTATGGTTCTTTTGGCAATATTTTGTGGCCTGGACTGACTTGCTAGGAGTGTATTCATAGAAATACACCAAAAAAATAAACATAACAGCAACAATAGTATTATATTTATTAAATATTAAGGCCAAAGGAAATAAAATCATGTTGGTACATTACGTTCTGTACATTATAAACCTTAAACTGAGTGAAATATCTCACTTTTTTTTTTTCTGAGAAAATGTTGGTAACTTTCAATTTCTGCATTCCAGAAGAAAAAAAAATGAAATTCTTTTTTCTGAATATTTACTACTACTACTACTACTACTACTACTACTATACTACTACTACTACTACTATACTACTACTACTACTACTATAATATAGCAATTCTGGAATAATTCTCAAATGGATCTTCATTTTAATTTATATATGTAATATGTAAGTCCTTAGGATATTAACATATGCAATGGAAGAAGGGAATTGGATTTCTTTTTAATTGTGTTTTTAATTTTCAGTTTGCTGATAAATCAGCATTACCAAAGTGAATAATTATTCCAAGCACAGGGGCTTTGAATAAATGAAAAATAAAATGATTGCTTATGCAACCATCAGTAGCTAACAGTTACATTGTGGATATCAATCCTTATTCAGAGGATAACAGTGCTGATAAATGTTGTTTCATATGTTAGTAAAGAGTTTGTTTGATTGTTGACTGGAAAGCTGTCAAAGTACAAACAAAAGATAGCAATAGCAATTAGACTTATATACTGCTCCATAGCGCTTTACAACCCACTCTAAGCAGTTTACAAAGTCAGCATTTTGACCTCAACAATATGGGTCCTCATTTTACCAACCTTGGAAAGATGGATTAATGAGTCAGCCTTGAGCCTGTGAGAATTGAATTGCTGGCAGTCAGCAGTATTAGCCTTTAATACTGCATTCTAATCACTGCACCACCATGGCTCAGTGGTTAGATATGTAAGATCTTGCCTATCTTTCCTATGTTCATTGATTCCTGTATTTTTGGATGAAGCAAGATGGAGGAATAAAGCCAGTTTATGGGGGCATTAATATTTGGCTTGTGAGAATCAGCTCTATTTTGATTCAGATTGGAAATTGAAGATTTACAGAGAGATTTCCCTTGATTGGATTTAAGATTCTACATTTGATAGCAACCTGTTTCAGTTCAATCCAGGGGTGAAATCCAGCAAGTTCTGACAGGTTCTGGAGAACCGGTAGTGGAAATTTTGAATAGTTTGGAGAGCCGGCAAATACCACCTCTAGCTCTGGAGGCTGGGGAAAAGCAAAAAATCTCATTTCCTGTTCCACCAGGAGTTGGGAAATGGGCTGTTTCAGGCCTTCGGAGAATGTCCGAGGAAGTGGGAAAGGGTGTTTTCACCCTCCCCAGATGCATAGAGAGGATCTGGATCCAGGTGAGAAAGAAAACCGGGCCTTCCCCACCCACCCCCAGACTCTTTGGAGGCAGGAAAGAGCCTGCTTCACTACTTCTGGTGGGCCCAAAAGGCCCGAAAATCAGCTGGCCGCCAGAACTGAGCTGACATGCCCACTGATATGGCTATGCGTGTCACCTGTGACACGCGTGCCATAGGTTTGCCATCACAGGTCTAGTCATTGGAAACCAAGAATGTATAGAAAAGGTTGGCTGTCAGAATCATTATGTTGGAAGTATGACCTGAAAGAGAAGACTTTAGCTTGTCCCACTCTTGTCCTGTTTTGGTTTAATATCTGTAACTTTATTAATATGATTTTGGAGAAGAAGATGCAATATAAAAGGTGATAAATTTTCTAATTTAGAGAGAATATTCTATTCACAAATGCAACGCCAACACCCACTTGGAAAAAGTGCCTGCAGTTAGGCTTCTATACTTGTTCATTAAGTTTGCTGTGATTTTATGTGTAACTCTGCCCCAACCCAAAAGGCAGGCTTTCTGAAATCAATGGTTTGTATGTGGACAGGGGAATGGTTTTGAACTGTCCCTTGAGAATAATCATTTCTCACAGTTTCCAAAACCAAGATTTTAAAGGCAGACTTACATGAAGGAGCAAAACAAATTTTCAGGGCCACTAATGGGAGCAAAGTGCTGCGTCCAGGTGACACTTCAGGCTGCAGGAGCCACTGCATTCTGATTGGCTGTTTAACTTCGGGCGCGAGTATATAAGGAGCTATCAAAAGTGCTGACAGCCACTGCTCCTATTAGCCGAGCAGCCTCGCTAACCGCCAAACTAGCGAATCTGTTAACAAGGAATGTTAAAAAATAAAACCTGTTAGCTTTTAACTAAACTGTCTTGGCTCAGCCTGTTCATCCCTGCCAGGGACATAACACAAAGAGTTTGTAGTTCATAGATCTATAAACTAACCTGGTGAGGCCTCATCTAAAGTAAGTCATGGCTTCTATCTCAGTAGGCTACCAAATTGATTCGAGCTGCAAAAATTCATATAATTGTTAGATGTCCAAAAAAGAGATATGGAATAGAATAGAATTCTTTATTGGCCAAGTGTGATTGGGCACACAAGGAATTTGTCTTTGGTGCATATGCTCTCAGTGTACATAAAGAAAAAATAAATAGGATTAGTATCCTATGACTATCACTTAGTGATAGTCATAGGATACTAATAAGCAATCAAATCATACTAGGAAACAATAAAAACAATGTAAATTGTAAAGATACAAGCAACATGGATATAGCCATAAGTGGGAAGAAATAGGTACTAATAAGGATGAGAAGAAGAACAGTAATATAGTCTTAGTAGTTAATTTGACAGTGTTGTGAGAATTAGTGGTTTAGCAGAGTGATGGCATTCGGCAAAAAAAACAGTGATTTTACCTCTTTGATGCCATCAAATGGTCTGGATTTCTGTATCCAAGATATGGTAGCACTAATTCTTAGAAATAAAACAATAATAGTAACAACAACAACAACAACAACAACAACAACAACAACAACAACTTATTAAAATTGCATGCCACCCAATTTTGGACAGATCAGAAAAATCAAACAGTACAATAAAACCAATAAGCGGTGAAGATAAAAGATGGCAAGCTCAATGAAACAAGGGGTCTCATACTCCCTTGCCAAATGCTTTGTCTTCAGGGAATTTCTAAACAACAACAGAGGGACCCTACCATGGCCTCTATTCTAGTTCTAAACTTTGTTGCCTTTGGTTAACAGCAGCAATTCACATTTGGCACCAATCCGTTCTAGACATTCACTCAGAGAATTTTATAGCTTGTCCAAGGCAAATCAAAGAATTTCTTTTTCTTGTACTTCTGTCTTTAACATTTAAAAAGATTACTGGACCTCTTTCTGCAGTCTCGACCAAAAAGAACATTAATTTGACAAGTACTAAATTACTTTTCCCACCTGCTCATTCCCAGAAGGAGTGAACTTTGTGAACCAAGACTCCCTCACTCAGTTCATAAATCTTGAGTTCAGACGCTGGTTGATGAAGTTAAATTGTGTGACAAAGATTTCATAATAGTTTCTGTCTGAAACGATGCGTCTTGCAAACTTCTGTGAACAAGTGAAAAACAAGACAAATCATTATCATCACCATCATCATCTTTTTTAAAAAAAAAAGCAGTGCACCAATGAACAGGATAATGGGGGTGACTCATTCTTCCTAAAGATCCATCTTATGATAACCAAACAATAGGAAGCTGCCTTTTAAAAAGGAACAATGTTGAATAATGAGAACAATCTCATGCTCCAGAATGTTGGGATTGCCTGGAATTGGATGGAATACCACCCCTTTAGTTGCCCTGCTGAAATTCCCTTGCTTGGAATTCTTGTTGATGGGCAAAGCCCTCTCCTAGGCAAGCAGGGTCAGATTCTACCACATGTGACTTTGAATTGAGAACAAAAAAGTTTTCTGTCTCCCCTTCTTCTGCCAGAATGTTTCTCTTTCACTCCATTTTTTCTGTCTCTCTTTCTGTCTCCCAGTAGAAAGCTCCTCTGTTTTTCTCTATGCCATAGCATTACTAGCACAGAAGGAGCTGCCATTCTGCTACCTCCACCTGGTCAAATGAAGACAAAACTTGATGAAATACTTGATGAAATCACCAAGTATTGATACATCTATTTACTTGATGATTTCAAAACCCATCTCTGTTTATTTATTACTTGCCTACAATAAAAATACTTGTCTGAGCTGTAGTAGTGCTAGTCTGTATTCCATGAACAGTGGCCTAAGTTGAAAACACAAAATCAGACCTTCACCCCACCTCTACTCAGGCTTATAGTCATATACTAAAGACAGACAATAACTCATCAAACAACAGAGAAGTATGTTTTGGCTGTTTAAAGTCAATGAGTGAAAGAGAATCAGTATAGGGACCAAACAGCTAAGTAGCAGCAGAAATGAACTGGATTTCTTTCTCTCTCTCTTTTTTTTTTTATTTGTGTTTTATTGGGTTTTAACAATTAAACAATTCTTATTAAACTCTTGTGCATGACTGTGACCATTTACATATCATCACACTAATATTCTTCTATACTATTTATAATTTTACAAAATCGACTATCTGTTATTTCCTTTTTTTTCTATCTTCAATCCAATTATACCATTTCTCCCATATTACGTAAAAGTCTGAATCCAAGTGTCCTTTCAGTTCCAATGTCATTTTATCCATCTTGGCACAATCTAATATCTTTCTAATTATTAGATCTTCGGAGGGTGTCTTCGAACTTCTCCAACATTGCGCAAATGCCAATCTTGCCACCGTTGTCATATGTAGAATAATATATGTTGGGGTTTTTTTTTTTTCATATTTCTTTTTCATTATTCCTAGAAGAAACAAACTGGATTTCAATAATATGGATCTAGATGAAGGCAGAATTACACATAAGAACAGTGCATTTCCTGATTTTTTTCCCCCTTTCCTGAATAGTATCTCCTAACCAGGCTCAGGATTTGTGTAGTCAGAAAGACTAAAATACTGTTGGTAGAAAAGAGCTTATTCTTATAGCAAAGCTACTGTCCTTATGCCCAAGAGGGAGATAAGCAGAAAATTTTGGCTGGCTGGTAGAGGATTCCAGTCTAGTAACTAGGATTCCACTCTAGTATACCATTAGAGATTATGTCATGATTCCCTCAGGAAATTTTGGTAGGAATTGAGAACTAAATGGTATAAACGGTATAAAACTGTCCCAAGATTGATCATTTCAAGTAGCATCAGGATTACAAGGTTGGGCAAAAATATTCTAAGCCTTTCCCTTTTACCTCACACATCTTCAAGATTCAGCAGTTGCAATACAAACCCAACAGTCCCATTTGTGGAATCTTTTTGGTAAATGAACCTGGAAATCCTTTCAGTATACCAATCTTTTTGTCATACTTCTGTTTGTACCTGCGAGAAATGACATGAGCATACCAGACCTTTATATCAAAGGTTCCTTCTCCAGCCTTCTCCTGACTCTTTTTCTTAGTGCTTGACATACTCCTTTCTCTGAAAATGGGCTTGCTTGAACTAACTATTATTTAGCTTTTAGTCTTCCTATAAGAATAAGATTCCTGAAAGAAAAAAGCAAAGAAAATAAAGTGATTTGACTCAAGTACATTACTAATGTCCCTTGTTTCGCTGACAGTCATCCCCATCATCATAGAACCACTCCTTATATCAGCCAAATCAATTTATTCACCCCTTTTCAGATATTCTTGTTCCCCTTTCTCCCCAGGAATGGAATTTCTCTTTTTTTTCCCAGCTGTACTATGTCTACCTATCCTTCATTAGGATCTTTCTCTCTCTCTCTTTCTGTATAAGAGAAACTGAGATGTGTGTGTTGTATACCTTTAAACCTCCTGCCTTACCTATTTTGTAAGAGGCCTCCTATTGTTTTGACCTTGCCTTCTGATCTTAGTTGCACCAGCAAGATGACATATACTCCTTTTTGTCAGGTCCTCTATCTAGCAGGCATAGCCTTAAAAACAAATATTTATCTGGCTTTTTGATGTTTTGGCAAGGGAAGGATAGAGTTATTCTGTAGACTACTACCTAATAGTAGTAATTCACACTTTTATGTTATGAATTTATAAGTTGTCTCCTTATTTTTTTTCTTGTCCATCTACAGACTCGACAAACTAGATTTATTTTCTGATTCCAGCAATCGGCTTTTATATAGCCCCTTTAAATCTATGATCACTGTAATCCAGAGGTTCCCAAACTCTTCAGATCATTGATCCCTTCATGAATTTTCAGATTATTCATCAACCTGCAAAAAAATTATATGAAAATAACTTAATAAATACTACTTGAGCTAACAGTACTATGAATAATAACATGGAGCTCTTGGTTAGTCTCATCAACTCTTGGGGATTAATATTAACTGTGGGAAACCCTGTTCTAGACATTAGCAGTAGCAATAGCACTAAGGCTTATATATTGCTTTACAGTGCTTTACAGCCCTCTCTAAGCAGTTTACAGAGTCTATATATTGCCCCCAACAATCTGGATCCTCATTTCGTTCCCGACTCTAGGGGGTGGTGCTCATCTCCGTTTCAAAGCTGAAGGAGCCAGCACTGTTCGAAGATGTCTCCTTGGTCATTTGGCTGGCATGACTAAATGCCAAAGGCACAGGGAACACTGTTACCTTCCCACCAAAGGTGGTCCCTATTTTTCTACTTGCATTTTTTATGTGCTTTCAAACTGCTAGGTTGGCAAAAGCTGGGACAAGTAATGGGAGCTCATTCCATTATGCGACACTAGGGATTCGAACTACTGAACTGCCAACCTTTCGATCGACAAGTTCAGCGTTTTAGCCAGTGGTGGGATTCAGTCAGTTCGCACCACTTCGGGAGAACCGGTTGTTAACTTTCTGAACAGTTTGGCAAACTGGTTGTTGGAAGAAATCATTAGGGCAGAGAATCGGTTGTTAAATTACTTGAATCCCATCACTGGTCTCAGCCACTGAGCCACTGCGTCCTCTCAGTTTTGTGGCTTCCTCCTTCTATAGTTGAACTCTGTACAGTATACATTCCATTAAACTGAATCACTACACCAAATTCACCACTTTACTTTTTTGCTTACCTTTATTAAATGTACACACCGCTTAAGATCACTTCGTTATCTTTAGACTTTCAAAAACCCATGGGACTGAGTTAACCTGTGCACTATTCATTGGAGTTATTGATTATTGCTATTGTTTGGTTGCCTTGAATGTTATAATCTCAAATATTATTTAATACATTGCATAAACGTAGTCTTATTAACTTCCAGAACACATAACTTTGAGTGTTCATCACTGAGAGAGTTGGTGCTATGAGAAGGCCCAATTTGTTACATAGCAGAAGAAAAAGAAAAAGGATGTTTTGGCTCTCTGTCACCCACCCCCTGAAAGGATTTGAACTGCAATAACGAGCAAATTCTAATATGTGAAGCAAAGAAAAACAAGGCATCAGAGACAGAAAATCAAAATTATTTCTGGCTCATAAGAGCTTTGATTGGCAGAGTTTATTGAGGTGGTAAAATATGTTGTCCAGCTGTGCTTGTCAATATCAGGGATCACATCACACAATTCTCTTTCTCCCACCACCTACGATTATCCAAGTATCTGAATTGTTGCAATACCACATACTATGTGTTGGAATTTCAAAAATTGGGATTGGGAGGGGGGGAAGCAGCAATAGAATCTCCAGATTATTATTTTTTTTTAAAAAAAATGGATAGCTATAAAAGCATCTAATTTTATCCATTGATAGACTCAGAAACAATTTCAGTTTGTAAACCAGATTCAGATGAATGAGTCAAATGGTTTTTCCTTGAATCAAATCTCTGAATCCAATTTTTGCACAGCCCACATAAATGCAAGCCCTCCAGCTATGTGGAATTCAATTCCCAAAATACTTAGCAATAATCAAGCTGACTAGGCAATTCTGGGAAGACCTCACTTTGAGGAAGGCTACTGTAGAATGTTATATGACATTGTGTCATACTATTTAAGTTTATTCAAACTAATTATTATTTGTAAAAAGCAAGTTTGCACATAATGTTAATTTACTCCAGCTTTGTCTGCTGACATATCTTTCAACTTTATTTCAGCTGACAAGTCTTCATCTCAGCTTTCAGTATGCATCTGAAGGAACTATCTAGAACTTTCTTTGAAGGAACAATTCTTGGTTGAGTCACACTCTTTTGTGGTGTTCAGTTCCTGCACATATATTGTTGTTTACTCTTTTTGACATAGTTTGAATGTACAGATGATGAGGTAGAGTCAGCAGATGAGACTCTCTTATATGTCTCCATATTATTCTTCATGCTTCATTCTGCAAAAACTGACACAAAAATTATAAGAATATCCAGTCCAGGCAAGGTTTATTTTGTCAGCAGAGCTCAACAATTCAGTTTTAAAATTGTGAGTTTCCAACATAAAGATTACAACTAACTGTTGAAGCTTGTCAATACAGTCCATCAATAAGAAAGAATCACTTATCTTATTTTCTATAGAAAGTTTATGGCACAGACAAGATATGTTTACATTAATATGTCTCCTGAAAGCCATAGTTCTTGACAATTTCAGTCACCCACTGAATATTTTATGATTCTAGCCACCGTATTAAGTGTAAACATTCACAAAACATAGCTCTGGGAATAATAGAGAACTAATTATGTCACACCTTATTTGGCTATTTTGCCATTCCGTCACGAACTGTTAAAAACAGTGGTGTGCTCTACAGGAATGCAGCCCTGAAGCTCAAGCTGCAGAAGTTATTGTTTCAGGCGTGGGAGATAATCAATTTCAGTTTATTCATATTCCTGTGGCTCTTTTGTTTATCATGACTCTGGGTGCTGTACAAAAAAGAAATATAGCGCTTTAAATATTTATGTACCTCTCTTCCAACTGTGACAGCAGGAAGAAAACCATGGGTCTAAGATCTTGTCCACAGATTTTCCAAATATATATTTATTTATGTTTTTATTGAATGTATTTGTGCCACAATCAACTGAATTCTCAACAGAATTTTGATTCATTGCTGGTAAGGAGTTATATTGACAGAGTGTCACCAACAGATGCTTCTTGAAAAAGCAAAAAACTTTGTCTTCTGTGCTTGATAGAAAAATCTGGCGTAGGCAGGGACAATCAAGTAACAACCATAGCCATGTTTATTCTGCCTCAACTCTCTGAGAGTTCTTAGATCAGATGCCTTATTCAGCACCATGCTGAAAGCTTGATCTATAGTCTGTCTACTTATTACACAGGTACATCAAGTCTGAAACTGGAAGGAAACAGTATTAAAATTACCAATTAAATAGGATTCAGGTCAGGCAATCCTACTAATGCTATCAATATCTGATCCAGTTCTACAGTCCATCTATGTCTTAGACTGTCAATCCTATTGATGAGAATAAGTCTTTCTTCCAAGTAAGGGAGCTTAGGACTTGAACCATATATAGCCAAAATAAATATTGTACTTAGCAAACATTTTTTTTTAAAGACAAAGGTTCCCCTCACACATATGTGCTAATTGTTCCCAACTCTAGGGGGCGGTACTCATCTCCGTTTCAAAGCTGAAGAGCCAGTGCTGTCCAAAGATGTCTCCGTGATCATGTGGCTGGCATGACTAAACCCCAAAGGTGCACGGAACACTGTTCTTTTACAGCTAGCCAATTACACTCTTCCCCAGACTCTTTTGTTAAAATCTCGTTCAGTTCCATGGTTACAGAATTCTCTTACAACTGGTTTGTTTGGGATGGTCTGGAAAACTATCAATCATCAAAATAGAACATGCATGTTGTTAGGATTGCAATAAGAAAATGATTATTAAAAACATGGTAATAATGTTACTTGTAAGATAAAATGATTTTTAAACAGGATAAAGGCAGCATTGCAGTGCTGTTGAAATTTCAAATGGTGTTTTTCACAATATTCCAGCCACAACTCATTCAGTATCTCTCTGCCTTTATTTCTCTCCATAATCCTGCTTGCTCCTTACATTGTTTAAAGCAAAGTTTTTTTCTGTTTTTTTCTTCAGCATCTTCAGTTTCAGGGACCTGTCTCCATTACAATGTTTATAACCATTAACTGGACAAAGATCAGTCAAAAAGTTTTGTTTATTTCTCTACCCCTACACACCCCTTTCTGAACTGCTTCTTTGTTCATTGTCCTATTTAGGTAATAAACCAAATAAACAAATGAAGAAGTGTTCAGTCTAAGAAAAATAAGACTGAGGGAAAATATAACATCAATGTCCAGTTGCATAAAAGGGTGCCATAGGAATTGTTTTCTATTGCCATAGAAACTGGAAGCAGAAATAAAGGGTATAAGTTGCAGCTGACTTCTTTAAATATAAGTAACATTTTCTGATGTTAAGATCTATACAAACCTGCACAATATACCTGTGGAAGTTTTCCATTTTTAAAAAGAGGCTGGATGGTTTGAATGGGGGTTTTCTTTTGCACGTTTCAGAAGATTGGACTGGAACAGGGGTGTCAAATTCAATTTCATTGAGGGCCACATCAGGGTTGTGTTTGACCTCGGGGAACTAGGGTGGGAGTGGCCAGGGTGGGCATGGCCAGCTCAACATCACTTGTGTCAGGGGCGCCTGTGGAGACCTGAGTGCTCTGCCTGAAAAAATGGGCTCCCGAGCTCTGTTTTTGGCTGTGAGGGCCTCCTGCAAGCCTCTGCCAGTGAAAATGGAGTTCGGGTGGGCCACACGCAGCCCTCCCGAACTCCGTTTTCACTAGCAGAGACATTGCGGGCCAGTCATTGTTTCCAGGATGGCCCCGCAGGCCAGATCAAAGCACCCTGTGGGTCCTGTGGGCTGGATCCAGCCCCTGGGCCTTGAGTGTGACATCCCTGGACTAGATGATCTTTCCAGTTCCTTCCAAGTTCCCAATTTATGATTCCTAGTTTTCTTTTGTATTCCTTCCAAACTATTCATCTCTCTTTCCATTTGACTTATCATAATTATATACTAAAACTTATATTAATAAAACAGAAAGGGTTAAGGTGCAGTTTATTTATTACTAAGCTGGGAAATAGTATTTCCTACATTTTTATGTGTACTGGGTAGCTTATCATATCCAGGCTGCAAAAATCAGATGATCACTAGATAGAGACAAAGAGATATAGAATCCTTACTTTTGGTGGGCAATGTTTTTCTTGAAGCTTCTTTGTCCTCTGATAGTGAAACTTGGTAGACTATCAGAGACCAAATTTAGAGCCAATTTGATATAAAGAATAAAGGCACTAGCCTAGAATCCATGAGGCTGAATTTTAGTCTTATCTTTAAGATAAACTTAGCTGGATAATTTTAGGCCAGTGGTTTTCTCTCAGACCTAAGAGGAATGCAGTGACTAACCATGTTATATGTTGTTCTATAACTATTTATCTATAAGGAATGCAATAGAATGGTTGATCAAATCTCCAAATCAAATTGTTGTGTGTTTTTTTTTACTACAAACACCATCCTCCCCCTACTCAACTCCTTAATATAATGTTTCAAATGCCTGTAATGCAATTTCACAAAGCTCACCTAGAGAAATAACTAATGTTCAGAATAAAATAATACTTCTGAAATGTTCTTCCAAGTAAATCAGCATATGAATAGAATAAAGTTTAGCATCTCCCAGTTTTTTTAAACTGCATAATTGTCTATCTAACCCCTTCCTTCCTTCCTTCCTTCCTTCCTTCCTTCCTTCCTTCCTTCCTTCCTTCCTTCCTTCCAACACGAATTAAATGTGCTTCAATGTTATTTATATTGGCTGATGTCAAATGTATGGAAAGGGAGCTGTCTGTACATGTCTCTGTGGTATCAGTGAATGGTATAATAACAGCAACTTCAGGTTTTAAAAGATAAGAGAATCTCTCACTAAATCCTTTTCATAGCATAATTCTAAGACTGCAGTAGAAGAGGAATAGATAGGGAACACTGAACTTCAATTCCCCACAGGCTATGTAAGTATATGGACTAACCAAGCCATAGGGAAAACAGTTTAAATAAGACTGTTTTAATGAGATAAGCTAAATAAATAAGATCAGGAACTGTTCTTTGGATTCAGTAATAAAGCAGAAAATTAGGAAATATTAGATATAGCTGCATTGAAGTATCTTTTTCCTAGGAGTATGTGCAAAAAAAGGAAAAGTTTTTTTTTCTCCCTGCTCTCAGAACAAAACAGCTCCCTTCATAAGGTTTCTGAGAATGTTTTGAAAATCATAGAGTACATTGACAACTTGAATCAAGCTTTTACTTTCTTATTATGAGGGTTAAGACTACAAAGGCAATTTTTGTTTACATTGTCTCTCTCTGGAATTTTTTTAAAAGTTTTTTTTTTTAAAAAAAAGTCAATTGTTTTATCATTTTTTAATATGTTAGATCTATGGTCACCTCATGAGGAACAGCCATCCAGAGTTCACAGTATACTATACCTTGATATTACTATCACGGTCCATGATAGTAGTGTTGTGGTTCGCCGGCAGCCTGTGGAGCTGGTAGCGGAGTCGGACAGCAATGAGACTGAGGAAGAACACGGGCCAGTCCTGCAGGCTGGGGAAGGCCCAAATGAGGGTTCTGTGTCAGAGGCAGAGATGGGGTCAGGGCCATCTGGGAGTGATGTGCGGACTCTGGAGACTCCAGAGGTTGACAGCAGAGAGGCAGAGGAACAGGAGGAGCCTGTTCTTAGTGCACATATGAGAAGATCTGCCAGAAGGCAAGAGCAGCTAAAGCAAAGAGGACGACTCAGGAGTAGGGCCAAGAGATGATTGGTCTCTCCCATAACACTTAAAAGACCAGCAACGGCTCTTGGGCTCTTTGTTGGAAAACAACATTGATAGTCTTCCTGCACTTACCTCTTGTCGGCATCTTCTGCTTTTGAACTTTTGCCAAGAGAAGCCTTTGGCAGTTTGCCTAATTATACCAAGGTTGGTGATTAGACTGAAGAATTTCTGATATGAAGAGTTTGTTTTAATTTAGTTTGGACTACACTGAAAATGAGTTAATTCTTCAGTCTAATTTAATTAACTCATTCTCAGCTGTTCTAATAAAGTCTGTTTGTTTTGGAATTGTTTCCATCAATTACTACCTACTTGGCTCACAACAAGTATATGATACCATGGCAACAGATGAGAATATTTGAAACTCAGGGTTGAACTGTGAGATTCTTGGTGCTGTCTAAGCTTGGTTGTTTTCATGCAGGCAGGCGGGTGAGCCCACCCGCGATTTCCACTACCAGTTTGGGCGAACCGATCTGAACCTACTGAATACCATCTCTGGTTCTGAATTGTCTGAGTGCCAAGTTTCCAGGAATTCTCTACAATTTTTGGGCTTGGCTTGATTTAGAATACTCTGTTTCACAGTTGAACCTTTGGTTAAGTCTGTTCACATATTGTGAAATTAAGGAGTAAGAATGCAAACTAAATCAATCTTTTTTCCCTATTATTTAGTTATTTTAGAATATGTCAAGTAAAAGGGAAAAACCTGCTGTGTGTTAATAGCTTGCTTTGAAAAAAGTTATTTTAGATAATTTTCTTTATAGGGGAAGAGGATGTCTTTGAGTGTTTTAAGGTGATTCAAGAACTGGAAAACATGAAGAAGTGTAATGATTTTAAAAAGCCTGGAGAACATACATGAAGAAACCAAGGATCTCAGTTGAACTTGATTTGTGGAAACAAGTGTTGGTATGTATAAAATCCAGTCATTAGACTTTCTTAGACTTAGACTTAGAATAACTTTATTGTCACTTTAAATATATACTAATTGGCATGCATTAAAATAAAATATTATTATATTATATGACATAGAGAAACAACACAGTCTATGTACATGTACATGGCGAGAAAAACGAATCTTGCGAGTTTACCAGACGTGTAAATATGGCTTTATAAAAGATGTACAAAGTTATATAAATGGAAATAATATAATATTTTACTTTCTGTCTGCACTAACAATATAGTAGCAGGGATTGCTTAAAATTATGTCAGCATAATTTCATCAGGCATATTTGTGTAAGAAATGATTGGGAGTTAATGGTGGCTCTACTGAGTTTTTGCCTGCATGATTACTGTAAAAAAAATGAAATTTGGCACTATGCTAACTCTTGAACAAAATTTTTGGCACAGTTTGGTTAGGAGTGTCTCTCAAGTGATTGGGAAACTGCATCTCTTCAGTATCTACCTTGGTGCATCCTTTTCCAAACCAAGGTTGACCTAAAACTAATGGATTCAAGGAAGTTCCTAATTTATAAACTCATTTAATATACAAGACTCAGTAAAGCATTTAAAGCTTATACTATGAGGAATATTAAAATCTTGATCCTAATTTCTAATTTCTTGAGGGTTTTGAAGCATGAGTGGAAATTGTAATGATTGTTAGCACTCTCACCTTAAACTAAATATTTTTAAAATTATTACTAAACATATTTCATTGCTGTTGAAAAGCTACCAAATACCAAATACAACCAAACAGGGAGTTCCATGGCCAGAACATTTGTTCTAAGAATTCTAGCACTGGAACTCAGATTGTTATGCAGAAATGGACACCAGTTTCCAGCCTGATATTTCAGTTGTGAAAAAATATTATGCATTGCATCATATATTGTATTTACATTCTCCTGTTGAAAAAAAAAGTATTTCTTTGTTTAGACATTTTAGAAAGTGCAAGCTGTAAAATTATAGGTGACAGGTCTAGAAAAAAAAAAACATGTATCTGACTTTCAATTTAAAATTAACACTGAATTATATTCTTATATTAACACTGAATGGAATCATTTCATTAATAATAAATGTGCCTCTTTGTTGAACAAAATATAAAAAGAAACAGTGATTGAATTTTCTCCAGGCTTTTTAAAAGCAGTTTAGTGCTGCTACCTCCTCATATTACTTTCATATTACTTTTTGATTATTTTCTTTTTGTCTCTTTGAATAAGGGTTGATTCTTGTCAACTGTCTGAACTAGTTGCTCCATCACAGGAGGTTTCTATGAAGAGATTGGAAAGCTATTTGTCTGAAATGGTCTCCTGCTTGAACTAGGGCTTAGACTCAGTGGTGGGTTGCTACCAGTTTTTCCCGGATCTGGCAAACCAGTAGCAGTGGCGGTGGGAGGTTCCACCCACCCACCCGGACACTTCTGCTCCTGCGCAGAAGCGTTGCACACACACCGGTAGCAAATTAAATTGAAACCTACTACTGGTTAGACTAGACCTCGATTCTATTATTCTTAGCAAGATTTTAGAAGTGGTTTGCCATTGCTTCTTCCTAGGGAGAAGACACACACACACACACACACACACACACACACACACACACAGAGAGAGAGAGAGAGAGCGAGAGAGAGAGAGAGAGAGAGAAAATATATGTATACAGTAGTCAAAGATGTAACACAATGCACAAAGGCACACACCTATACAAAGACAAAAAGTGTATTTTATAGGTAAAGATACTGTATAAGTGTAGGTAAATCATTTATATCTCACTGATTATGGGCAAAATCAGCCAGAGCTAAATACTGTATTGATACTGTTTACAATGAGAGACATTTAAAGACATGTTTAAATCTGTTCTTGGGATGAGTGGAGGTTAGAATTGCTCAATCCATCTGGATTGCATTGTATGATTTTCAATATTCTAAAGTCTCATTTAATACCACGTAGAGGTGTACCAAGGTGGTACACTGTCCCAAGGTGACCCAGCTCCTTTTGTGCCTAAGGAGAGGCTAGAACTCAAGGTGTCCTAGTTTCTAGTTTGGTGCCTTAATCACTACACCTAAGTGGCTTGCTTCATATTGGGTTTACAGAGATATTAATGAGATTTTATCTGTTGGTTATAGTCTTATTATTGATGAACATGACTTTTACTTTGCTGATTTTCACTGTTGTCTTTTGTGTTGTTCCATCTTGTGATATATATTTTTAGCCATATTTACATGTGATTTAGAAGTAAAACAGGTAAGTGCATAGGCCATTGTTTAAGTAAATTAATAATACTGTCAGAACATTGAAAAATCATTCAATGAAACCATCATGAAAATCAGTTCTGAGAATGGTATGTGATCTTTGAGTAGTGGCCTATGAGCCATGCACCAAAAAATGGATGAATGCATTCAGGAAGAAAGCAAAATTGAATTTAAATGTAATTTAATTTAGTTTAACAGATTAATATAATTACTTACCATTCACAAATTATATTATTTCCCCCTTAAGTCACAGTAAAATATTTTAATTTAGTAATAGCTTTCCTGTAACTCAATTTGGCATACAAGGCTGTTGGAATCATGGAGACGTCTAGATATGTAGGTTGAACAAATTACTACATCTTAGCATCCTCCAAAGTATTTTTTTAATTAATTAATTTTTTGTTTGTTTGTTTGTTTAGTTTGGATGTTAGCATACTTCATATAAACCCAAGACACAAAGGAGGTTTTAGGAAAAAAATCCCTCACAAAATAAGGGTGAGGAGTCCATAGGGCCTTGTTGCATCCTGAGAATGAAGGGGACTCTGCATATATTTATCACAAAAGGTATCTTCTCATGCTTGCTAAGTATGTGAATGGCAGCAGAAGTGCCTGAAGATTTTCTATTTGAATATTATAGATGGCAGCGCTGAAATAATGATTAATAGGTAAAAGAGTGATGGTTAAATTTGCATACCTAGCTGGAGGAAACTTCAAGAAATCATAAGATCAGATCAGCATTATAAGATGTGCAAATATGTTTCTATTTATATATTGGATCCAGTCTTTGGTACTATTTTCTGCAGACTGTTCTAAGGATTACTAGAACTATATGCAACTCCATAACCTCTGGGGGTAAGTCTCTGCACAAAATATTTGTGTGGTTCATTGACTGCCAGCGGAGATGGTAGTTGAGTCAGAGGAGTTAGAGGAGATGGAGGGGGTGCATCGGAGTCGGTGGGAGGCTCTGAAGAGCAGGAGGTCTCAGAGCCAGATACAGAGCAGGGCCCATCTACTCATGCTCAGATGGAGAGACAGCTGTTTTCCAGGCCTGAGCTGAGCGAGGGGGAGGAACATTTGGGCCCTGTCCCAGATGTGCATATGAACAGAGAAATGCAGAAAGGACAGCAACACAGGACTGAGGGTCAGCTATCCAGGAATAGAAGGAGATATTAACAAGTACCTCCCTGGCTGGGATATAAGGAGGATGGGTGTGAGAGATGTGGTTATGAGAGACATCCATTCATGCTCCAGAAGAGTTCTCTCTAGTGGATTCCTTGGCAGGATTTCCTTGCCACTAACTAGGTCAGTCAGGAGTCTTTATGTTGGGATTGAAGTGATAATTGAGGCTCCCTGCGGTGAACTCAGAGACTGCTATGACTTGTGAATCACCTACAGCACTGGTGGGTTGCTACCTGTTTGCCCCGGATCGTGCAAACTGGTAGCGGTGGTGGCGGGAGGCTCGGCCCACCCGCCTGGATGTTTCTGAGCATGCCCACGTGCAAACCGCTGGTGGCCAAAATTGAAACCCACTACTGACCTACAGATGTGTGACATGGAGCTTTGTCAGTATTCCTGTATTCCTGCCTTTCTTAAATAAAAATGGGTTTCTCCTTATGAGTAGGCTGCTGAGTGGGGTTCATGAGGGCTGGGTCAGAATAATATTTCACATTCTTTAGTGCTTGTATATGAATAATTCAGATTTGTTCAGGGTTGATTTTAGTATCATCATCTTTGCAGAGATAGCAGAATGATTCCACTGAGCTTGTCAGTTGTAAAGTTGACAGCCCAGCTTCAAGACTTGAGTGCCATACAATGGGATGAGCTCCCATTATTTGCCTTAGCTCTTGCCAACCTAGAAGTTCAAAAGCATGCAAATGTGAACAGATAAATAGGTACCACTTGAGTGGGAAGATAACAGCATTCCATGCTGGTTTCTCTCAGCTAAGAAACAGAGATGGCAAACCATCCCCTAGAGTTGGACATGATTGGACAGGTGAAAAATTACCTTTACCTAATGAGTAAAAATAACAAGTATGAGTGGAAAGATACGGTAGTTGAATGAAATAGAGCAAGTGTTTCTCCAAATTTAGCTCCATTCCAGTTAGGAAGTCCATTTACTACATAAAAATAACATTAATATACAAACTATAATAAGACAATCAAAACAAGGTAATACTTAAATTGTAACAAGCAAAATAAAACTGAGCCTGTATGGAAAAAATAATATTTTAATGTCTTTCTAAAGACCAATAGAGTGGTTAACCCAATCTTAGGAGATATGTTGTTTCAATGAAGAAATTACATTAGTAATATAGAAAAAAGTACACAGTGGCAGTCTTAATGCTACATGCCACATTCCCTGCTCGTTTCTAACACAGACTACCACAATTGCAATTAAAGCAGTTTTATTTCAAGCATGCTTCTGTTGTCCTATGCATGCCAGGGTCTCTGAGCTCCTTTGCCAAATCCACATCCCGCCTTTCAGAGTTATAAGCAATTTACTGACCAGATACTCAAGATCCTTAATAGTTTACACAGTTTTATATAATTTTCCCACAAGAGTGTTGTAATGACAGTTTCACCCAGATAAATTTAGTAGTTGCAGCTTGGCTTATATGTCCATCATAAATACAATATGCAAATCCTAGTTATGAACCAAACCCAAGAATCTGGCAGTAGGTTTTTTCTTTTTACTGAAGAATTTATAATCATAAACTGAAGAGAAATCAAAATTAGGATCCAAGATGTCCAAAATAAAAACCTACTCACAACAGAAGGTAAGTATGTCTGTGATATTCAGAAACTGGCATATTTTGAACAATTCTGTGAATAGTTTCAGCTTTTTCTTTATGTCAAATGTAGTTATGGCACAAAACATCAGTAAAATGATAATATGCATAAATGTATTAAATTTTTATTACAATCTTTGCCAATGCAAAAATTTAATTGCCACGTCTTTCCAATCGAGAGAGAGTGACAGAGAAAATCTACTTTAGAAATTATAAAAAGAGACCATGTTCAATTGGCAATGTGTTGGCAAACTCTGTTCCTCTGTTATCTAAAGTTAATATAGATCCAATACCTAAAGAGAAATACTAAATAATAGATTCCTTGTAATCCCTCAGTGAGACTTTTAAGAGGAAGAGATGGAAGTATATTTAACTGAAATAGATAATATTCCTAAACTCATCAATTAGCCTCATAATGCTTCAGCTGTGGTGGGTTACATGAACACTGATGCTTAAATGTCCAAAACATTGAAATAAGAGAATATTTTAAAGTAAGAAAAAATATATTTTCTCATTTTTATTGTAAGGATGGCAGTTATGTTTTTCATTCCTAATCCTATATATATCACTATAGCTCATCTTCAAGATCTACAATATCTCTGTACATTAAACATTCCTTTGAAGGTTGACTCAGCGTTCCATCCTTCCATGGTGGGTAAAATGAGAACCCAGATTGTTGGGGGCAATATGCTGACTCTGTAAACCACTTAGAGAGGCTGTAAAAGCACTGTGAAGTGGTATATAAATCTAATGCTATTGCTATTTTAGGTGCTCTTTCTGCACAACCAAATGTTGTAAGTCAGAAAGTTTATTATTTATTTATAAAGAAGGAAAAATATTAACATTCCATCCAAAAATCAATGAGAAAAATATTAAAACTAAAATAGCAATAATAACAGCACTTAGATTTATATACTGCTTCAGAGCGCCTTACGGCCCTCTCTAAGCCATTTACAGAGTCAGCATATTGCCCCCAACAATCTGGGTCCTCATTTTACTGACCTTGAAAGGATGAAAGTATGAGTCGGTGAGAATCGAACTGCTGGCAATCGGCAGAGTTAGCCTGCAAATACTGCATTCTAACCACTGTGCCACCACAGATATGCTATCTAATAGCATAGTCTTCCTGAATGTACATCAAGTCACCAAAAATATTATTCATCACTTTCATAAAGGAAGATGCTAACCTATAGCTTCCTGTAATTTCTGTAAGGTTAATGCTAACCTAATTACAGGAATTAGACATACTTAATTATACACTATCAAGTAGAACCATTTTTTGTGATTACATGGGATGATCTATCTCAAACCCAACATTCACATTTTCCAATGTTATAAATTAAAGATTTTTCCATATAACTTCGTACGGTTACAGAATGAATTTGGTACATTGGCCAATATCAAGATTAATAAAAGAAGATAAAGATGTTAACAAAAATGTGAAAATAGAAGTGTCGAGATCCCCTCGACACTCAGCGCTAGGGCGGTAGCCGCGGATCCTGGCTCCATGACTGTGGAGTTGGTTCCCGGCGCTTCCCAGACCTGGATCGGCGGAAGGGGCGTTGGGCGGGGTCATTTGCACAGGTGGTGGTAGGTGATTAGCATAAGTGATAGGCGGTCGGTCACGATGCGGTCGGAGCCAGGGTTTGTTTTGTTTCGCTGACCCATGCAGGGGCTGGGCTACGCTAAGCCGGAAGGGCGGGTGGGCTGTTGTAATTATTGGGCGTGTTATTTAAAGCGTTGGGAGGTGCCCGCTCCCAACGCCGACTTTGTATGCCTTTGCATAGATTGTTTTCTTTGACGCTGACGGTGCTGACGACCGTTGGAATAAACCGCTTACAACTATCAAGCCTTTGCAGCGTTTTTCCTCCCCGACGTCTCCAGACACGCAGCAGAAAGGTAGACAGAAAGTCGGCATCCGATTACTCTGAGAAACCTTCTGACTACAAGGGCAGTCCAACGAGATGCCCTGATAGATTCGGGGTGTACCCGGTGTCTCATCCGGAAAAGCGTAGCCATAGAGTTGGGGTTGCAGTCAGCCAAATTACAAAATCCCATTCGTTTTGAGCAGATGGATGGCTCTCTCCTGGGTGGCACGGCTGCAACTCGGGTTACCGAGTTAGTACGCATGGAAATGGGGGAACATTGGGAGAACATTTGTTTTGTTATTGTGGACACAATAGTGGAACCTATTATTTTAGGTCTAGCGTGGTTAGATAAATGGAGGCCCAACATATGGTGGGAAGGCGGTTACCGACACCTGAGATTAAGTGTCGGACCAGAGCCAGAACCAGAGGCCAGAGTCGGGCAGGCGGGGTTGCAGAGAGATATTTCAGCTGACTCATCGCAATTAGGATATCCTGCTATATATAGAGACTTAGCAGAAGTGTTTAACGAAGAGGAGTGTGAGGCCAGGCGATGAGTGGAAGACCACGTTCAACTGCCCTTTAGGTAGCTATAAATTTCAGGTAATGCCGTTTGGTCTGCACGGTGCTCCCGCTGTTTTCATGCAGGTGATAAACGAGGTATTGCATGAGCACTTATATCGAGGTGTCCTGGTATATCTGGACGATATTCTAATCTATACCAGAACGATGGAAGAACATACAGCCTTGGTGAGACAGGTCTTGAGTAAGTTGTTACAGGCAAAACTGTTCGTCAAACTATCGAAGTGCGAGTTCCACTGCACATAGTTGGACTATTTGGGGTATCGTATCTCAGAGAACGGGTTGGAGATGGATCCCAAGAAAGTGGATACAGTACTAGGATGGCAGGCGCCTACAACACGGAAACAGCTGCAGAGCTTCCTTGGCTTTGCAAATTTTTATAGACAGTTCATCCCCGCATTTGCGCAGATAGCTCTCCCTTTGACCGATTTACTTCGTACAAAAGAATTAGGTCTGAAAGTGAGACCAGGACAAATAGTAGTGTGGACTCCTGCCTGTCAAAAAGCTTTTGACAGTTTAAAGACCCTATTTTCCCAGGCACCGATATTACGACATCCTGATTCGACCTTACCATTTATTGTACAAGCCGACGCTAGTGATGTTGCAGTGGGGGCTGTGTTGTTGCAAAGGACTAGTGACGGGGTGTTGCACCCATGCGCTTATACGTCCCGCAAACTGACAACTACAGAACGACGGTGGGCTATTTGGGAAAAGGAAGCATTTGCTGTGCGGTGGGCGCTACTTACCTGGAGGCATTTGTTAGAGGACAGTGGTACCAAATTCGAGGTATGGACGGATCATAAAAATCTAGAAGCACTCCAAAGCCCCAGACGCCTGTCATCAAAACAGGTACATTGGGCACAGTATTTCCAAAGGTTCGATTTTGAGTTAAAATACGTGCCAGGAGGGAAAAACTTCTTGGCAGACGCTCTGTTGCGACTTCCTCAATTTGAAAGTAAAAGAGAAGAGGTCGTACAAGCCATGATCCCTGATCATCAACAGTGGGCTCGAACGGCGCATAACAGGTCCTCACCTTCATGGGAAGACGATTTACGTCGAGAAGTGCTTACGGATGCCTGGTTGAAAGAACATGGAGATAAAGTGACCCACCGAAACGGATTTGCTTGGATAGGAACCAAGCTGTATATCCCTGAGTCGTTAAGACAGTCAGTATTACAGAGGTGTCACGATGCAAAAACAGCAGGGAACTTCAGGTTCCTGAAAACATTACACCTAGTAAGACGCCAATTCTGGTGGCCGCGTATAAGGAAAGAAGTTGAACTTTATGTAAAAGGGTGTAAAGTGTGTGCAAGGACTAAACCTCGACCGGGAAAGCCTCTCGGCCTTTTACAGTCAGTAGCAGAACCAAATAGTCCCTGGGAAGAGATAGGTATGGATTTTATTGTAGACCTCCCGGAGAGTAGTGGCAACACGGTGATATGGACTGTAGTCGATCTTTTCTCCAAGCAGGCTCATTTTATCCCGTGTCATGGTTTGCCGTCAGCTAGGAAGTTGGCGAAACTTTTTCTATGGCATATATACCGGCTGCATGGTGCACCCCGGCGTATTATTTCCGACAGGGGCGTACAGTTTACCTCAATGTTCTGGCGCAATTTCATAAAGATGTTAGGCTCGTCACAAGGTCTAAGTTCTGGGTTCCATCCCAGTACTAATGGAGCAGCAGAAAGAACAAACGCCATGGTGGAAAGGTACTTACGCTGTTACGTATCGTACCAACAATCAGATTGGTCTGAATTACTCCCTTTTGCGGAAATGGCATATAATAATACTGTTCATGGGAGTACGGGGGTTACGCCATTCCAAGTTGTTTCGGGTAAGGATTTTCCTGCGATCCCCGAATTGGCTCTCCAGGACCAGAATAGTGTGTTACCAGATAGTTGGGCTGCTCGTATTAAAGGTCTATGGCCCCGAATAAAAGAGGCGTTGGACAAAGCAACTGACACTTATAAATACCAAGCCAATAAGAAAAGAGCAGACCACAAACCATTTGTAGTTGGGGATTTAGTCTATTTGTCTACGAAATATCTAAAACTACGAACCCCCAGTCGTAAACTGGGGCCCAAATACCTAGGGCCCTTTCCTGTTATAAAGGTGATTAATCCCGTTACAGTGGAATTAAAACTACCTCCGCTATTGGGGAAAGTCCATCCTGTGTTCCATAGTAGCCTCCTAAAACCAATAGCTGTCATTCGGGAACAAACAATAGGACCAGGACCAGTGGAAGGGGATCACTATGAGGTCGAAAATATATTAGACTCAAAACTTAGCAGGGGAGTACTAAAGTATTTAATCAAATGGAAGGGGTATCCATTCGAGGAATCCTCATGGGTTACGGCTACGAATTTGAGGGCTAGTCGACTACTTGATCGGTTTCATAAAAAGTATCCACATAAACCGGGGCCCCGGGGTGCTGATATAAAACCCTAATAGGAGGTTAACATTCATGTGTTGTGTATTCCAGGAGGACACCTGGTAGGGGGAGCCGCCTGTCGAGATCCCCTCGACACTCAGCACTAGGGCCGTAGCCGCGGATCCTGGTGCCGTGACTGTGGAGTTGGTTCCCGGCGCTTCCCAGACCTGGATCGGCGGAAGGGGCGTTGGGTGGAGTCCTTTGCACAGGTGGTGGTACGGACGGGGCGTTGGGCGGGGTCATTTGCACAGGTGGTGATAGGTGATTAGCATAAGTGATAGGCGGTCGGTCACGATGCGGTCGGAGCCAGGGTTTGTTTTGTTTTGCTGACTCATGCAGGGGCTGGGCTACGCTAAGCCGGAAGGGCGGGTGGGCTGTTGTAATTATTGGGCGCGTTATTTAAAGCGTTGGGAGGCGCCCGCTCCCAACGCCGACTTTGTATGCCTTTGCATTGATTGTTTTCTTTGACGCTGACGGTACTGACGACCGTTGGAATAAACCGCTTACAACTATCAAGCCTTTGCAGCGTTTTTCCTTCCCGACATCTCCAGACATGCAGCAGAAAGTTAGACAAGAAGATCAAACCAAATTGAGGAATAAATGGTTTTAAGATTGAGAAGCAGATAAAATATTTGGGTATCACTTCCAATATTGAGGTATCAAATATATAAGTATAAAATGTTTTCCAAGCCTGAAACAAAGTATCTTTCTAACTTAATTGTGACCGTTCTTCCCATCCAGATCCTTTGCATTTTCAGCTATCGGGATAGTGTCATCAACATAGAACAGCTTTTCCAACTTTAATTTTAAAACTCTGTTCATCTTTTTCCGATCTAGATTGCCTCAAAATATATTCTATATAAAATGGTAAAGGTTTCCCCTATCCAGGCATCTCCAAATCTAGGAAGCTAGGTTCATCTCCATTTCTTAGCCAAGAGAGCCAGCATTGTCTGAAGACATTTCCATGGTCAGCATACAGAAACTGTTACCTTCTCAAGTGGTACCTATTTATCTACTTGCATTTGCATGCTTTCTAACTGCTAGGTGGACAGGAGCTGAAACAACTAACGGGAGCTCACCCCATCATATGGCATTTGGGTTTCAAACCCAAGCTGTCAGCTGGAAAACTCACAAGCATAGCATTTATAAATGCTGAGCCATCATATCCCTATATTGTATATATAGGTTGAATAAAGATAGAATATTTAGCCTTGTCTCATTTCTTTGCCAATCTGGAACCTGCTTTGCAAAATACTTAGACACAAAATAATGCCACTAGGAAGAGAAAGCGTAATTTTTGGTTCAGAATAATCATATCTGGCAATTGACTTGAATTTCAAATGATGTTCAAATTCTTTGGACTTGCAAAGTTATATTGAATCAATATAAATATCAGGTGATATCTTGTAAACCAAGGGAGGTTAATAGGCAGAAAAACAAATAAATACTACACCAATTATTATTAGCATTTAAAGAGAAACTGTACAGCTGAGAAACAGCAAGCCCTTAAGAAAGGCTGTAAAAGGTCCATCTCTTTGAAATATAAATTTGGAGTATTTTAATAATATTAATAACAAAACCTTTTCCAGCTGTTTTCTTATTTGCAAAATCAATGCAATGAATTTTAGAATATTTCCATCGGATGGGGAAAATGCCCACATTTCCAAAACTGTTAATATAACTGAGATAGAGAGAAGTTTTGAACCATATGTTATGAGAAACAAAACATGCGTCCACATTTTTAAGTTCTTCAAGAGCCATCTGTCACCCTGAACTCAATTGCAAAATATGCGAGATATTTCTCTTGCATGAACCTTACTTGCTATCACCTCCCCACTCGTCTCTCTCTCTCTCTCTCTCTCTCTCTCTCTCTCTCTCTCTCTCTCTCTCTCTCTCTCTCTCTCTCTCTCTCTCTCTCTCTCTCATACACACACACACACACAAACACACACACACACACCGGTACCAAAGAGAGAGAGATGATTTTGTTGATTTATATGGTTGCCTTACTTCACACATGACTTAAGGCTATGCAAATCATCAGCAATAGTAATAGTAAAGACCAGATAACAAAACATTAAAAAGCAACAATCCACAACAACAACATACACATGCCTATGCACCAGGAAAAAAAAGTTGTCTGGTATTTCACACTACTCATAGACTCAATGATAGAGATGGAGGTCTTTAATGCCTTCTGAAAGGCAGCCAAAGCTAACCACATCTTGGAGAATCCAAAGGTGAGAAGCAATGACCGATAAGGTGCATGTTTCCTGATGCTTCTGTGAGAAGAGACTGGACTGCCATCTATCAGAAATAGTGTAGGGCCTCTTGTTTGGTTGGGAGCATTGGACTAGATGAATACAAGGTCCCTTCTAATTCTGTTATTCTGTTATTATTGTTAGATGGTGTATATATAGAGAATGGTCAAAAAGGCCAAGGACTTAAGCAGCATAAGGCTCAGGCTTGATCAATTAATCAGAATAAAGATGGTTTTCTTTGATGGAAAGTCTTTTCAGGCTTTTATCTGTTCCAGGTGGGATTCTAAAATTAGTATATCTAGGTTCATGTATTGTTGCCTAATAACATATATGTATCATGTGTATTATGAACACAATCTATACTCCTCTAGGTCTTGATTACTTCATTAATGGCTCTCATGAAGTAGCTGGCTTGTTATACACACATACACACATGCAAACCGATACTACAACCACCACCACAACAAAAAGAGTTTGTTTTTGTATAAGACATCAGGCATACTTCACAGTGATGGGTTTAAATGGAACTATTCAGCTATTCAAGGAATTGTGTGTATTCTTTTCTCAGAAATTACATAGTGCTGATCAATCAAAATTTGAGGCAGAGTGGAACAGAAAAAAATGTGTTAAACTATCTGATTTAGGCAAACAAAATAGTTACAAGTAGGCTGAAGCAAAAGATGCTAATCAACTTCATTGAGTTTGAGATCAAAATGATGAACCTTAAGGGTTTACAAATCTTATCTGGAAGAAGAGGCAGATTTTATGAACCCCAAATTCTTCTCTGGCTCAGCTTCAGATTTAAGCCAGAGAAGCTTTCCTATTTTCTATTGCATTCTCCATTCTCTTATTGAGATTATTCCTCATCTACCCTGCCATATTTCCTGATTTCTTCTTCTATTTTTATTATTTATTTGTGCTCTAGACCAAAAAAAATATAGTATACATTTGTTATACATAATAGTAATAATAACAACAACACAACAACACAAAATAATAATAATAATAATAATAATAATAATAATAATAATAATAATAATAATAATATACCAGGTGATGCATGTATTGAAGAGAAACAGCTATTAAAAATAATGAAATACTGTGATCTGCAAATTAAAGTTGAGTGACTGTGGGGGAACAAATCAATGGTTGTACCAATAGTAATAGGAGTCCTTGGAGCAATACCCCAAGGGTTGCCTAGATACATGGAAATTTTGAACTCATCAGACCTGAATACTCTGACTTTGCAAAAAACCACCTTAATCAGAACTGCCTATATACTCAGACCAGTAGTGGGATTCAATTTTGGTCACTACCGGTTTGCTCGTGGGTGTGCTCACATGCGTACATGCACAGAAACATCCATGCAAGTGGGCAAAGCGTCCCGCCACCGTACCGGTTCGCCCGATCTGGGGTGAACTGGTAGCAACCCACCACTGACTCAGACATTACCTTAACAGCTCTTAGGTCCTTGGTTATGACTTTAATTTTTAATTTTTTACTAGTTACAGACTGTGAATCAAATTGCTAATAATCATGATCATAATCATAATCATGATAATAATATCCATTGACAATCCAAACTGCTGACTTTGCAATGAAAAAGTTGAAACTGTTTCACATTTAATATGTGAGTGCAACAAAAGTGAAGATCTTGTGGGACTTTCAAATACAGATGGGTCATCATTTGGAACACAACATGCCAGATATCACAATTGTCGAAAACCAAAACATACAATTTATTGATATTGTGGTAACAGGAGATGCCAAAGTTGAAGAAAAAGAACTGGAAAAAATCACGAAATATCGCGACCTGGCCATCGAAACTACACGATTATGGATGAAACATGTAACAGTGATACCCATTGTCATCGGGGGTACTTGGTACCATGTCCAAGAATTTTATAAAATACATCAATAAATTGCAGTTTCTTGCAAGAACACCAGCGGAACTGCAAAAAACTATGCTACTTGGAACATTGTACATCTTAAGAAGGTACTTCATTGATACCTAGGACATTGGCAGCAACCCGTATCAACCGTTAGCACCAGTCAATGGTATTTGTGATGCATTTTTGAATGTTCAGTTGACTGAGTTTCATTTTAATGAATAAAGTATAATAATAGACAAAAATGTTAAATCCAGTCTGAACATCTGGCTGACTGTGTGATGATGATGATGATGATGATGATGATGATGATGATGATGATGAAGAAGAAGAAGAAGAAGAAGAAGAAGAAGAAGAAGAAGAAGAAGAAGAAGAAGAGGAAGACATGAACCAACTTCAGCAACCACCCTGTAGAAAATGAATTGAAACAAATAAAGAAATATGAATTATTCTTCCCCTGTTAAATGGAAAGATGTCATGACTGTCAAAGCAATTTGGAATAACATTTTGATGCAGTAGCATATCAAGAAGTTCACTAACTATCAAACTAACTAAATTCTGGCTTAGTTTCAAATTGCTCTTGCAAGAACAATAATATCAAAATGCTGTCTTCTACTGTCCTTTATACACTGTGACATTTTCCCAAATTGTTTCTTTGAACCCCGGTCAAACCACAGATATATTCCAAGTTTTTTGGTTAAAAAATGCCTTATTCCTCATTTTGCAACTTCAGTGAAGCTAAGTATTGTAACTATATTGATTCCAATCAATCCTGTTGTTTCATTTAATTTCTTTCCCTTCCCCTCACTTCGACTTAAGCTGTAAATATCTTGAAGTAGTAGAGCCTTGTGTTTACTTTGTAAACCATGTATTATTGGTTCCTCACTAATAAATATAATAGAAGAGAAAAGAAGCATTTAAAACGCTATATAACAGAATGCTCAGACCAGGTATAAATCTTTACTGTTTTGCTGTCCATATTAGTTATACAGTATTGCAGTCCACTGATTTTATTTACAGTTTTTTAAATATTGTTTTCCCTGGGGGGAGGAAATCTTTCCTCTAGCTAGTGGGTGAGGTATTTTTAAATATATAGCGTGTTTGTCAATGGCTGGGTACAATTTCTGTTGGGGAAACTTGACTACTAATAGACTTTTTCTAGTCCTCCAATTTTTGATATAGATGGATTTGACAAAATTTGCAGATCTGCTTCCATAAAAATTCAGAGAAAATTTAATTCTAGTAAATCTTTCTTTCTACTTTAAAATCAAACATCGAGGCTCCAGATATCAGCAAACTAAGCCCTGTGAGCCAAATCCAGAGGCCCCCTCCATATTCTATATGGCCGATGAACTAAGAACGGATGAGTGAACAGGCCGAAGCTTCAGCTTCGGGGTCTTTTGGGGTCAAAGCAGGGTGGGGGCCAGGGATGATCTGGGAAATGGCAGGTGAGCCAGCACAATAATAATCACTGTGTTCCTTGGCAAAATGAAACATTGTACTTCCATATTCCCACAACATGGGCTGAATTAGTTTGTTGTTGTTAGTTGTTGTGTCCAACCCATCATGACCCCATGGACAAGGTTCCTCCAGGCCTTCCTGTCCTCAACCATCCTCTGGACTCCATTTAAGCTCACACAGACTGCTTCAGTGACCCATCCAGCCATCTCGTTCTCTGTCATCCCTTCTTCTTTTGCCCTCAACCATTCCCAGCATTAGGCTTTTCCTTCTCATTAGGTGATCGAAGTATTTGAATTTCATCTTCAGGATCTGGCCTTCTAAAGAGCAGTCAGGGTTGATCTTCTCTAGGACTGACCGGTTTGATCACCTTGCAGCCCAAGGGACTTGCCGGAGTCTTCTCCAGCACCATAGTTCAAGGGCCTCAATTATTTGGCGCGCAAATGAATTTAACTCTTTATAAAATTGGGTTTTTGATAAACTATAACCACTTGCCGGGCAATTGAAGGAGTAAACTGTCCTCCTTCTGTGTCAGCACAATACAAGAGTCCTGATAACCTGCTTGTGAGAAAGAACCTTAAATCTTGAGTTTTTAGACTCAACAATGGGTTTGCAAAAAGGCTGAGATTTAAGTTTCGGAAACTTGGTGAATATTCAGCTTCAATTGCCAAGGTTTGCTGCTTTTAGTTCTTTGTTTGTTATATTGGATCATAGAAATTGTTTATCATGCATGGCAGCTATTTTCTTCTTTCTTAATAAAGAAATAGGTTTAGGGGAAGGACAGGAGAGAGATATTGTGGTTAAGGAGAGGTCAAGGATCAATTTTATTGTTTTTATTTTATTATTTTCTTGGGTATATTGTAGATATTAATGGGCATTTGGGGATATTATTTGGGGTATATTGTATTGTCCTTTAGGAGGTATAAATTTGTATTTTTTATTTTTGTAATTTTGTGTTTATATTTTGGGAATGTTATTTGGTATCATTTTGGGAACTATTATTTCCTTGGGTACAGCAAATACTGTACATTTAGTTCAGAAATACTTGTTTTATATCACAAAAACCATAAAGCAATCCTTCAGAAGATATGTGCCTTCTTATATGATTCAAATGCATTCTGAAATTAGGTGATGTGATTATAACATTTAATTATGGCTTGTACTGTTGCTAGCAATTTTTGTGCTACTGGTTTTAAAATGTGTATTTTTTTTTAATGTAGATGTTTTCACTTGATGTTGAGTGTTTTTTAATATGTTGCAAGAGAATATAACTATTTTATCCTCCCTGTCTCAAACTGGATTTACTCAAAAGCAAGAATGAGGAAGAAGGGAGAGGAAGAAGAAGGAAGAAACTAATCCAAATAATTTTAGTTATCTTTAAAAAACAAAAAAAATCAGACTGAAGCAGCTTGACTGAAATAAAAAGAAACTAAAATAACTATTTCTTTAAAAAAGTTGTTCTGAAGTATGATGATACAACTATAAAATATGGTATATGGTCAATGAATGCCAGCACTTAGAAAAATAATTCTCACAAGCAAGAGCGTGGTAATGGTTTTTCTTGCTGTAAGAAAAATTCCTTTGGTGCTAGCGATACGGTGATAGCTTATTCCATCCACACTGTTCCCATCTGTAATGCCAGCTTGCTCACTTTCCCTTAGGAGTGTGCTCTGTTTTAATAATAGAGTTGCAAGCTTCCCATAGCAAAGACAAATATGCTAAAAAAATAGGAAGACAAAAAGTGTCAAAAGTATTCCCCACCAGAAGTTAAACACAGCTTTTTATTTTCCCTCTTCTTTTTGGCATGAAAAGAATAGGACAAGATAATAGGAGCCCATGGGCATTTTGAGAATTCGAAGTATATTACGTCTGCTAGGTGGTAATTATGTGTTTCAAATACATTTGAATGAAGGCTTGGGAGGGCATAATCATGGCCAGTGTGCCTATCTTACAGATGTTAGAAGGGCTTAGGAACCTGGCATTGCTACTTGGCTGTACTTGTGCCTTAATGCAGTTCAACGGACATCGGAAAGGCTTACATTTTCATGCCCTTTCTGCTAAATTAAAGCAAGAAAATGAAAATAAGGAAGAAATATGGGAAATAAGCAAAATGCTTTAGCTTTACTGTGCCATCTGCTGCTCTTGGTCCTTGTTCCATGGTTGAAAATAAAACATCTATTTTATTTTTATTTTATTTTACAATGGACAGATTGTTTTTTTTTTCCCTTGCTTCAGGCTAACTGTACTAATTTTCAGAATCTCTGGCAATGTTACTTAGCAAGAATGTAGAATTAGGGAATCATTGATCCAAATGTTAGATCTATCATTTTGGAGATTCAGATGCCATTGTCCTAACTTTCAATTCATTGAAAGTTCAATTCATTTATCACTTTGCTCTTTAGTGATAAAATATAGTTTCCATCAATGTTCTGGCTTGCAGTTTGCTAGGAGAAAGACCTTCTTAACGGCAATAGCCAACCATAGAATCAGCAAGAACATCCAGGATATCTTTTAAAATGAACTTTATATTAACTTTTTGTATTGTTATTATTTCTATTTCTATTGTTTCATATTATAGCAGGTCATTCTACTGTACATACAGGTTATTAATGTGCATTTTATATATTAATCTGGTATAGTTTAAGAGGAAGACCTGTAAATAGTAATAATGGAGGTGATCGTAATGATAGACGAGGAGGGGAAGGTTGAGGTAGAATGGTTTCAGAATCCCTATAAAAATATAAGTGCACAAATTAAAATAATTATTAAAACTGTGAACATTTATATGTTCTGAAATGTTCTCCTTTTATTTAGGCAGTTTATCTGTCGTCTCAATCCAAGTGGATTCTAGGCAATCTATAGATACCTGTATGCAAAAAACAATAAATGGCACACCATTACATATTCTCAAAAGATAATGCATTAAAAATGCATATTAAAAAAAATTCCAGGACTCTATATTAAATTAGAAAGTATTTTTTTAAAAAATCCCTGAATTGCATACTCCCATATCTATATACTTAACAGAAATTCACCTCAAGTTGAAGGACATCTATTATAAGTCTTTATTTAACAAGGATTGTTAAAATTCTCCCTGTTGTATATTTGTATAGTTTGCTCCTCTCTTCATTTCTCTTAGGAATCTACCATTAACCATGGTAACAAGAAGATGAAATGAACTTCATGATGTTCACAGTCTAAACCGAGCTCTTACCTGCTTGCAACCTAATCACAGACACAAGTCACATGGTTTGTGTTGGGATACCAAAAATATGTCCTTGTTTGTCACTCCATTGATGTCTATATATCCCAATGGTAATACTTTCCTTCTGCTCTGGAGGGAGTGTCCATGCAAACAAATGTTGTTATGGCTTCAATAGAATGTAGCACGCATCATGAATCAATAAAAGAGTATATATGCAGCTCAGGGTGGAGTTTCTGGTGCTCTCTGAGCTTGGTTGTTTCCTGACAGACTTCATTACACAAATAGGTAACAACATCAGTGCTCTTACACACGTTGTCATCGTGTGTGTGTGTGTGTGTGTGTGTGTACAGGTAGCCGTCCACTTACAACAGTTCATTTAGTGACTGTTCAAAGTTACAACGGTACTGAAAAAAGTAATTTATGACCATTTTCACACTTACAACCATTGCAGTACCCTCATGGTCACATGATCAAAATTCAGACACTTGGCAACTGACTCATATTTATGACAGTTACAGTGTCCTCGGGGTTACAGTGTAACCCCCTAGCAACCTTCTAAAAAGCAAAGTCAATTGGGAAGATAGATTGACTTAACAACTGTGTTACTAACTTAACAGCTGTAGTGATTCACTTAACAACTGGAGCAAGAAAAGTCATCAAAGTAAAACTCATTTAACAAATATTTCACTTAGCAACAGAAACGTTAGGCTCAATTGTGGTTGCAAGTTGAGGAACTCCCTGTATATCCATGCACATACACACATTAGTCAAAGGACATAATAAAGATTTATCTTGATAAATAATAAAGATACATCTTTTTTATGTTGTATTTATATATAAATCAAGCAACTGATGTTTTTACAAGTTGTGGTTAATATTACAATAATATAATATTAACGTAAATCATGAAGAGTAAAAGGAAACTTAAAATTGTATTTCTTTTAATTTTTTTCCTGTCACATTTCTATGATTTGCTTCTTACTCAAATTTATATTTCCAACTACACAAACACTCTAGTTCCCACTGCACTTAGTTCCACTGGATCTGATCTTGTCTGAGAATTGAACATTTCACCATGAAATGTTTCAATCACTCAAAAATAGGGTGACTCTTTTGGGAGGAAGGGAGATCTATACAGTCCCATTAAGCAAGCAGAAGGAATTGAGCTTATCTTTCTATTTCATGCATTAGTTGACTGTCACTTTGGTAGGAAGTTCTCTCTATAAGTGCCACATTTTTTTTTACTGCAGCCCATTGCAATATTTGAAAAATTTCTAAAAGCAATATCAGTAAAGACAAGCTGTTGAAAAGTGCCATTGAACAACAGTTATTCAAACAGAAGGACACATTATTAACAGCAAAAAATATATACAGGAACATCTGGCTACCATGGATGAGATCAGGAATCAGATGCACTAAAAATGCTCTCAAGATACGCCTTAGCGAAGATGCCAATTTACATTCTGGCATTTATTATAAGAAGATTTTTTTTTCATTTTTAATCTCTCTCTCTCCCTCCCTCCCTCTGGCTGTCTCTCTCTCCCCCAAATTTGATGATGTACAAAATGTACATTCATCAACATTCCAACATTCTACAACAAACAGAGGGTAGATGTGCCTGAATGGGCAGCTAATCTTCTTTCCTAACATTTCCTATTTTCTCATTACAAAAACTGGCTTCAACTTTCTGGTTTGAGAAAGAGAGAGGCCTGATCATAGTCATATTGCCCTGAAGGGGCATTGAACATGACCAGTAAGTGCCACAGATGTGCCAGAGGTATTTGCATATAGTTTAGCAACAGCTGTCTGACTTCGTAGTCTTGGACATCAGTTTGAGCTGTGCTGGGAACCCACTTGTAATGTTTAGTCTCACCACGGCATGCTGGACATAATTACATTATTTTTGCACAGAATGATAAAGATGCTTGTCTTCTCATTCCCTGAACTGGTAACTCACTGTTGCATTCCAAATAGCAGTTTGAATGGCAGTGACAGGCTTCTGCATCTATGAGATGGCTGTCCTCAAAGCCCACTGTGTACAGTAGGTTTGCCAACCCAGTTTATACCCTGGCCATGGTGTGTTTCTGCTTCTATTGCTATGTATGTAAGGTTCACATCACTGCCTCACCCTCATTTATCTTTGCAATGCCTGTCTGATTCTTTGTCCCTCTGTTTTGGACCTTTTATCTATGTTTTATTGTATCTTTAATCCCCAATGTGCATCCTATCAGTATGATACAGCCCCCTAAGCCATATCCTATAAAAGGTAAAGGTTCCTCTCGTACATATGTGCTAGTCGTTCCAGACTCTAGGGGGCGGTGCTCATCTCCATTTCAAAGCTGAAGAGCCAGTGCTATCCAAAGATGTCTACATGGTCATGTGACCGGCATGACTAAGTGCCAAAGGTGCACAGAATGCTGTTACCTTCCCACCAAAGGTGGTCCCTATTTTTCCACTTACAATTTTTATGTGCTTTCAAACTGCTAGGTTGGCAGAAGCTGGGACAAGTAACAGGAGCTCACCACATTATGCAGCACTAGGGATTTGAACCGCTGAACTGCTGACCTTTCGATTGACAAGCTCAGTGTCTTAGCCACTGAGCCATCGCGTCCCCTTAAGCCATGTCCTATAAAGGACCTTAAAAGCTAATTTATAAATTAACAAGGGGTTTTGGTAAGCAAGCAAATACTGATCATATGTGATTCCATCCTGGGTCTTCTTGATATTATACTGATCATGATGTAATAGCAGCTGATGAGGACAAGATGAGCATTGATCTTTATTTATTTGCATGTTCTTTTTTAAAAAAAATTCAAGGCACTTTTATAATATTTCTCCCCATTAAAAGTAATTTACATGCAATACGTGAGGGTCTTCCCATGTTTGCATCTAACCATGGCATAATATGTTTTGGCTACATGTTTCTTTTTCATGCTATGTCCCAATCATCTTGCCTTCAACTCATTGTTTATGACTGAGACAGCCTTGTGTCATCATGAGTTATACCAGTGGGGTGTAACAAAACAGAACTTTGTTTCTTCATTTATTTCAATCCTGTGCAAGGACTCAGAACTGATGTTTAAATCCAGCATATCCCAAATGAGTGTGGATGAAAATGGTGCATGACAGAAACATATTTTTAAGTTCCTTAAGTTTTTAAATGTATCTTTAAGTCCATAAGACTACCTACTGTATATTTTAAAAGTTATATTTCACTGAAATATCATTTTCATGTGAAAAGAGATTTAGTTATTAGGGGGAAAAATAATAACCAGTGATTTGCAAACAGCTTTTCATTTCATTGAAAAATAAAATTTCTCCTATTTCTATTAATGAAGCGAGAGTAAGAATTTTTCAGTTATTCTTTGATTCTTCAATGCACATGCTATATTTTTCCATCTCAATTTTTCTCTCTAGAATAAGTTTATAGCCTATCACAGGCCATTTCCTTGAAATAGCACAGCAGTTCTTCATGCCACAGGCCCTTTAGTGCATATATTTTCAACACATTCCATTTTTGTTATTAAGTGTATAAACCTTGACCTATTTAATGCACTCAGAATTGGAACATGATTTCAGAGCACTTTATCCTTTTTGAAAAAAAAAAAGATAAGCTAATTGACTTCTCAGGTATGGAATTATGACGAATTTTGAAATATGCCTGCTACAGCAGTGGTCCCCAACCTTTCTGGATTGGCAGCCCGGCAGGTGGGAGAGGTAATAGTTCCCTGTGAGTGGCAGGGGAATGCACACAAGGACATGCAGCTCCATTTGTCCAAGCAGCAGGTATGCAAATGAGCAAAAGAGGCCACTGCTCAAACGAGGACAGCTTCGCACACAAGCACAAAATGGCTGCCGCTCACATGAGGGGAGCTTCATTTGCAAGGTCAAGCGGCCACTGCTTGGTCAAGGGGAGCTTTGCATACATACACTCACCTATCACTTGCGCAGCCCAGTTCCGAATAAGCCATGGCCTGGTAGTGGGCCACAGCCCAGTGGTTGGGTACCCCTATGCTATGGTGTACTAATATTTTGAGTCACCATTGAAAGAGGATGGACAGATAGTCCATTGTCCATATTTGTGGTCTTCCCATCCAGTGAATCTTTCCAGTACAAGTCAGATGTTGATTATGTGAGGGAAGCAAGTTTGTTTGTTTGTTTGTTTGTTTAAAAAATCACAATGATGAGGATGTGGAGACTTTGTTCCCATGGCAGTTAAAACTTAAATTTATTGTAAAGCAATAATAGTGACAAACTAATGCTTACAGGCTTTCTTTTAAAATATATATTTTAAGAAAAAATGTTAAAAATCTGAAGAAAGTTTAATATATTTTTAGAAAAAAATTCAGGGAAATCAGCAGTTTGTCTCAGTTTTTAACATACAGCCTGCTAAAATATTTATTTGCTCCTCCAAAAGTATCTTACACTTTGCCTTGCATAAAGTACCATACTAAATCTATGACCGTAGTTAGAAATTAGAAGCATTATATTACTTGTTTAGCCTTGCCTTGTCTATTCATAAGTAGTATGCAATTCTACTGAGATGAGGCTAGATATTATCCATTTCATCAAAATAGTTTCTGCCCTCCATTGAAATTCCTTAGAAGTTGCCTTGTCAAGAATCAGAAAATTTACCTGAGAAGTTAGTTTAACTAAATTTATTGAATGCAGCAGTTATATTAACCTTTACCTCAAAAGTTAGTTTGATTCAAAATTGTGAGTTTCAGGCATACAATGCTACCTGACAGCACTCAGGAGGCAGACCTTCTCTATCATAACACCATCTCTCTTGCCTTGGAAATGAACATGTCTAGACTTTTAAAAAGAATTAAAAACATGGCAGTTTGGCAGTTCGAATGTTACCGGCTCAAGGTTGACTCAGCCTTCCACGTTTCCAAGGTTGATAAAATGAGGACCCAGATTGTTGCGGGCAATATGCTAATTCTGTAAAACCGCTTAGAGAGGGCTGTAAGGCACTATGAAGAAGTATATAAGTCTAAGTGCTATTGCTATTTATATCTGCTGGTACAGTTGAGAGTTAGTTGTTTCCTCTGGATTAAGCCATTTTTGGGTTGGATTTTTTTATATGAATCTGCCTCGAGCAGGGCTGTCAAACTCCCGGCCTGCGGACTGAATGTGTCACATGTTGGTCATGCCCATGCCTGGTTTAGTGAAGTGGGGAAAGGTCCTGATATGTCACATGCTGCTGCTGTGACAATGTGAGTTTGACACCCCTGGCCTAGACTTTCTAGAGTTAGGCAACCTAGAAATTTTAAAAATAAAAATTGCACCCTACTGTTGAGTAGCAATAGTAAATGTGGTTTCTCCTCTATTCTCTGTACAATTCAAAACAATTAGGTAAGAGTGGTTAGGTTAAGGAGATAGCTACTGGTTCAAACTGATGTCAAGGGAGTTTGATGTAGGGGTTAAAGTACCAGAAACCAGGAGCCTGTGAATTCTAGCTCCATTTTAGGAATGACAGCTGGCTGAGGGACTTTGGAACAGTCACTTTCTCTCAGCCCAACTCTCATCACAGGGTTGTTATTGAAAAAAATAGCAGTAGAAATGAGTATTATGATTTTATGCACAAGTTATTTATCAATAAATCAATTTACAGTTTATCAAAATAATAAAGGTAGGATATAAATAAGTAATAGTTTATTTATAGCAGTTCAGCGGTTCAAATCCCTAGTGCCACATAACGGGGTGAGCTCCCATTACGTGTCCCAACTTCTGCCAACCTAGCAGTTCGAAAGCACATAAAAAATGCAAATAGAAAAATCGGCACCACCTTTGGTGGGAAGGTAACAGCGGTTCGTGTGCCTTTAGTGTTTAGTCATGCCGGCCACATGACCACGGAGACATCTTCGAACAGCACTGGCTCTTCGGCTTTGAAACGCCCCCTAGAGTTGGGAATGACTAGCACATATGTGTGAGGGAAACCTTTACCTTTACCTTTAAATAAATAACATTCTCTAACATGAACCTATTGTTCTAGTAATTATATACCAGTATTCTAGAAATTTAGCAGATAAGCTGTTTGATGGTTCAAGTTATTAGCTTGTCCATTTTTATAGAGCTTTTGTGTTTTCTTCATTCACAAAATTCTAAGAAAATACTAAACACTGGTAAATTACAGATGATGCCGGGCATCTTGGTTAGCACTCTGTGAAGATTATATTATATGTGTCCTGCTTCCATGAGGCAGGATTCTGTGCTGTGAAATCAAAGGGTACCAATGGTTCCTTAGGAGTAGAAGTAGATAAGCAATCTCCTGGAAAATAATTTGAACAAACCTCAAACCGGGTAATGAGGGTTTTGTTTTGTTTTCTGAAAGCATGCATGTGTGCATAATAGCGAATAGCCCTTTATATTTTTAAAGAGGAAAATGAGGATTTTAGGAGTTGGAAATTATATCTTACAGAAACTGTTTTCTTTGGTTCTGCTTGGACAGCATATTTATCAGTGTCATATGCAGGATTAATAAATTGTGCCATTTAACTCAGCTTTGGTATTAGAGAGGGGATGTTTTAACCCCCATCAGCAAGTGTCTCAGAAACATAACAGATCATTTAAAGAAACCCTCCCCCAACTTGACTAGAATCCCCATTGCCACTTGAATCTACCTATAAATATAGGCTGAAGGTCAGAGTGAATGAAAAAGTCCATTATATGACTCCTCTAAAGTCCTATGTTCTATGGCTAGTAGTATGTCTTGCTTAAATTGGTAGGCTGAAGGAACAGACAAGCTCCCCTTTTCTCTCACCTCAGTGGAAGATAGTCCTGTAAACTCTGACAGCAACAACTCCGAATGAGTAAAAGTATTCAGAGGGACATCTGATGATTTAGATCTGAAAATATTCGCTGCACTCACCTGTAAAATTCAGAACATTATTTTTTGAACTCAGAAAAATGATGGAGTTGGGGTTAACTTAAATTTTGTAAGTTGCAGTCACCCATGTGTGAGTTGGGCAACTATAGAAATTTGTTCAATAAATAAGTAAATAAATAAATAAATTGCTGCCCACTGCTGGACCATTTATTCAGCTTGCCTTATATTGTCAACATTTTTCTGAAGCCTATGACCTGGTATCTGATTGTGTTTTTTAATTGGAGATGAGAAGACCGACCTGTGGATCATTCACCTGTAAAGATTGTGTTCTATTATTGATTGGAAAAACCAATGAGATTTCTGGTTTTGGGGTTTTTTTTTTACTCTCCTGATTTTTCTTTAATATACAATTTGACCATCTTTGTATTACCTATTTTAGCTAAGCTTAGCTCTATAAATCCTGCAGATATTGCTGAATTGCAGATACCTTTAGTGGTCGCTGCTGACAAATTCTAGAAGCTGAGATTTAGCAAGATCTAGAAAGTAGTGGGCTGCTTCCTCGGGATTTTTTTCAGTTTACACAGAAACAAGCAGTGATTGCTACAGTCTTCCAGCTAATTCTTACTAGCATTTATCTATATATATTTTTTAATAAAATAAATGGTGTCGTAAGGATAATATTTTGGCTCTAGGCATTTGATCATTTCTATTCCTTTAGCTATATCTGACAGCAATTCAGGGGTATCAATATTTATGCTGGTCTATTGCCATCTTCATGATTCGCTTGGCTTCTAATGATTTCTTTAATTACTTTGCTGACATGGTTTAATGATCTTTATCTAGTAATGCCTTCCCACTTTAAAATTATTGGCCTTTTGTGACTGAGTTTAGTTCTTCAGCATTCTGCTTCCTGCATTTTATTAGCACCTAACTCTTTTTGACTTCAAAAAGCTGTGTAATTAAATGATTGTTGTATTACATTAAACTGCCGTGAGGTAAGACGAAATATCTTTTAGTGTATTGCTCAGTGAATGACAGGATTTCTTTTTCGCTCTGTCCCCTTGAGAAGACAGCTATTTCTTTCATAAAAACAAAAATCTATTCAGCTAATTTTTCTAAAAAGATTAGCAGAACTGCAGTGCATGCACTTCTATGCTGAGATGTTTAAACTATCCAGTACTACAGAATGTACATCTCTAAGGTGATAAAAATATGAATTGATGCTTGGGAATCTGATAATAAAAAAGACTCATCCTGAAGCAAAACATTCTGAGATCCAACTAGTCTGTTTTTGCTAAATATGCAGCTTTTATCTATTTATTATCTATTTAGTTAAATTTCTAGCCAACTTTTCTCCATAAAATTATATTTGAATTGGATAATAAATGAGTATATAGCATGCGGGTGAGCTTAAGGCATTCAAGAATAGATGATAGTGGTATGGATAGTGGTATAAATAGAATAAAATGGATTTTGTGTTAATCAAATCAAAAGATCTTTGTCATTCAGTAATCTCTAAATTAGAGTATGTTGTTCAAATATTTAAAATAGTGGCTTTAAAAAAAAATCCAAAATTATTATTACTTAAGGTCAAATATCTATTATTGCTCAGTGAAATTCAAGGCTTCTGAACCTCAAAATGTTGACCATAACATCTACAGCAGCATGTTGGCAGGAGTTTTCTGGGAGTTGAAGTCCATACCTCTTAATATTGCCAAGTCTGAAAAACATTGATCTAGATGCGGGGAAGGGTGGAATGGCTCCCCTTTAAACCTGTAGTTGGTAATATTTAATCCAGTTACTTCTATCCTTACCAGCATTAAGCCACAGTGGTGCAGTGGTTAGAATGCAGTACTGCAGGCTATTTCTGCTGACTGCTGTCTGCCTGCAATTTGGCAGTTCAAATCTCCCCAGGCTCAAGGTTGACTCAGCCTTCCATCCTTCTGAGGTTCGTAAAATGAGGACCCAGATTGTTGGGGGCAATATGCTGACTCTATAAACCACTTAGAGAGGGCTGTAAAGCACTGTAAAGTGGTATATAAGTCTAAATGCTATTAATATGTAGTTCAAACTTTATAGTTATGGATATTTTGCAACATGTACCAAAGTTGTAAAGCTGTTTGTATTTGGTGATATTACTGTTTATTTGTGATATGTGCACTAAACCAATACTTAGCAAGACTATGCGGCTTATGTATGAATTATTTTACAATAAGGATGATGGTGTTTCAGGTTGCAGAATCTCTACTTTGCCTCATTCTCTTCTTTATGTCACATGTGTGCTTCCCGAAAGCCTTCATTGAACCTAAGGAAGATTTTTAGAACTGTCATCGCTGCTAAAGATACGTTCTCATGGAATAGTAACAGGTGGGGAAAGTAAGGACTAATTCTCTCCTATCTGTACATTGCTCCTGCTCCAAAATCATGTAGTAATTGTAGTTTTTAAAAGCTTCCACTGATACCAATGATGGATGGGAAAAGAGCAGAAAAAGGGGAAAAAAAGATACAAGAAGAAAGTTGAAAACAGTCTAAGGTAGCAGGTGTCTGCTTGTCTATGTATGACAACATGAAATTTTCCTAAGCTGGAAGATATAAAAAAAAAAAACCCAGCTGAGAACTTCTCTACTTTAATGATTTTGTTAAAAGTTTGAATAGAACAATAAAAGATAGTACAAATTTAAAAAGAAAAAAATGCAAAGAAATAAATATAATCCCCCTCCTCCTCAAGACTTCCCACTCTCTTCATGACAAGTATAAACAATTCCATAGTGTCCTCTTAGCTAACAAATATAAAGCTCTTCATTCCTTGGCTTATCCCATTTTTCAGTCTTTTCTTATCAGCAAAAGGTCCAAACTGAGGTTTAGAATTTTAACATTAGTTAATATACATAAAACTCAACATTCCACATCTCAATTGTAGCAAAATCTCATTTAAAATGCATAAGATGGTTCTAATATAAACAAAGTAAAATAAAACCAAAATTTAACATGGTAATATAGGGAGACCATTTCTCTCTTAGAAAAGCCAATCTATAGTAAATAGGTTCTTCTTCATTCTATCATTTCCCCACAGGACCCGCTTTTTGGATCAATAAAAATCATTTCACACGATCAAATGCAGCAACACAATCCAACTGGATGATTTTTCATGTCTGCATAAATCATGTCTTGCCATCTTTGCATTGGTCTTCTGAATGTGCATTTGTCACCTGTGTTAAAATGATAAGTAGGGCAAGTAGGGCTGTGAGACCCTGCTTGTAGAACATGACCTTACTATTGTAGACATCTCTGTGGCATGTAAAAGGCACTCAGCACTTTAGGTGATTGGTGATTGGCTGGTACTCAGTTCCATATAGTGCTATTATATTGTCATCATTTTGTACATCATTTTAGGTAAACTGAGATATGCCTTGCACAGAGCACATTCCTGTTATCTCCATTCACCACAACCCTTAATGCACTGTTTCATGAATGCTACTGTCTCTTTGGTGATGATATCCTAAGTAACAGAAAAGTTCATTTTCACTAGAACTTCACTGCTGACCTGGTTGGTGAAGGAGCTTGGGTTGATCTCTACTCAGTCGTTTTGATATTAAGGCCCAAACCAAATTAGCTAAGAACTCCAATACATACTTTTTTCCCCACTGCAGATGCCAACAATTTTAAAAAAGCACCCCACTCAAAGTAGCACCTTATTCCATCTATGTATACATTCCATCTCTCCAGTCTAAAGTATAAACACATCTGCATTTCAGAAATATATATAAATTGAGTCAAGCATACATCTCAAGAATACATTAGCACAAGTGAATATAAGTATGTTTTCAGTAATGAATCTTTAGCAAGTTTTTTTTTTAATGTAACATCAATAATGCCTTCAAACTGGAACAATTTTGCAGTAATAAAGCAGTGTTATAATCACATCTGATGTTGGTCTCATGGTGTCTTCTGCCAATTTCACAGCAGAGATGTGATCACTCTGTTTTGTTTTGGGAGTAAAACCAGTTAAAGAAAGCTGTGTGCCTTTCCCAGGATAGAATTGAACAGATGGATGGGGAATATTATGTTTGGATGTGGGAGAGAATGGGATGATACACTGGCATTGGATCTGCCCACTTTTGGCACTATCATTAACTAGATCTGGCATGAACATTTCCCATGACACTATTTGGCCTTCTCCTTGGGAAAAAAAGGGTTGCTTTTCATTTATGATGATACTGATAATAAATATGTTAACAGTATTCTTAATTAATCAACAGAGTATGAATGAGCCCGATGCAGTACATAATAGATGTTTTCTCCTTGCATTTCTGGCTGGATACAGATATGGTACAAATCAACAGTAAAAAAAAAAACAACCCATGTCTATTTAATTCACATAAAATGCATTTGGTCTTAGCAAAGATAAAGCATTTAGACTTTTCTTACAAACATCAGTGCCAAGAAATTATTGCATGTAAAACAGGAAGGACAAAAGGGTGGATGTGGGGGATGGCTGGATGGATGGATGGAAGGAAGGAAGGAAGGAAGGCCAATGTTTTGAGGATGTAAAGGAAACTAAAGGGGTTGGTTGGTTGGTTGGAAGGAGGGAGGGAGGGAGGGAAGGAAGGAAGGAAGGAAGGAAGGAAGGAAGGAAGGAAGGCCAATGTTTTGAGGATGTAAAGGAAACTAAAGGGGTTGGTTGGTTGGTTGGTTGGTTGGTTGGCTGGTTGGTTGCTTAAACTAATCCAACTAAATGTTATTCTAAAGCCCTGACGCAATGGGGTGATTCAGAAGCCAGGTTGGTTTCTTGCAGTGTCTAAACCTAACATGGCCAGATGGCTCTGGCTTTTATCTGTAGTTATGCAGATGCCTCCAGTTTTTATATTTTGAATTACAGAAAACACAGAAGCAAAGAGTACAATCTTCCAAATAAATAAATGTTATTGCCTTTATAAGTAAATTCTGCTGAAAATCATGGGGTCTGTAATTTCTTTCATTTGGGAATGGGCAACCTTTTCATAAAATTACTAGATCTTGGCTGCACACATTCTTAAAATCACTTGATGGCTTTAAAGAGATGCAGAAAAATAGTCTACTTTTTATGTCCAGGAGCATCCTTTACAATTGAGGAAGGAAAAGCTGCAATGACGGATACAATGACTCAAAGTGGATTTCGTTGTGTTAGATGTGTGACCAGATCAAACTTTGTGTGTGGATTTTTTGTCCTGTTTTGGGGGATCGTGTTTTGCAGCCTTTTTGTTTGTTTGTTTTTAATGTTACCTTATATTAAAGCACATACGACTGGTTTTGTATATTTAAGATAAAAATGGAGTGAAGTTGTGTTTCTGATTTTTTCATGACTGTAATTAAGTTTCTGGAAACACTTTCAGGAATCTCAGAACAGGATATCTGTTCTCATACATGCTACTATTCTTACAGGAAACTGTAAATCTAAATTATCTAGCAAATGCCCCAAGCATAAAGTGATGAAGTCTATTTTAATCTACTCATTTTTAATAAGTAGTTTTAATAATTTCATTGATTAAAAAAAACCATACTGGTTTCCTTGCATGATAGCTGGTTACCCATTTGCTTTGAGAAACTTCATGGAAATCCTGGCTTGGATCTGCTTTCCAGGTCAGATTCTTACTGACTGGACAACACTAAGTGCACTTGAGTTCTGTTATGTATATAGTTTTGGTGGGAGATTTAAACAACAATGGGTCACTTGTGATTGGTCAGCTGCCCGGCTGGCCGGGTATATAAGGCTGTTTGCCTGTAACTTTTGCTGAAGTCTCACTCTATATTAAAGAGCTATTGTCACTACCTTGCTTCTGCCTCCTCAATCGCCCAACTCAACATTGGCAACGAGGATGGGATTGAGGCACTGAGAAGCAAGCTGAAAAGAGCTACCTACAGCGGATTCAGCCAGGCTGATGAACCGTACACAACAGGACTATTGAGGTGGTTCGGGAATGACGAGAGGCACAAGCAAGCAAGTGACAACAGCTCTTTAATATATGGTGAGACTTCAGCAAAAACTCAGAGGCTGCAGTCCTCCTTATATACAATCCTGGAGAGACTGTCAGCCAATCAGAAACGTAGGCAGGTTTGAAACTCCCGCTTAAAAGTATCAATACATAACACCCCTCCCTTCCCAGAAGGCACTAACACTCAAAAATTAACATATGTACAAACAAAGTCTCGCAGGTGCTTAGGCTGAGTTCTCGCCCTAGTTGACCTGCGCAGTTCAGTGTTTGGTGAGGCGTCGAGCTGGTCGGAGGGACTCTTTGTCTCTCCCGGCTCCGCCAATGGAACCTCCTGGATTTTGTCCGGGGCGTGGTTATTCCCGGCTGGGAGTGGCGACTCGCTGGGGCGGCGCTGGAACCAGGGCTTGTCAGCTAAGTATTCTCGCGGCCCCGGGCTTGAGTTAGCTGTTTTGGAGAAGTGGTCATAGTTAGGCTCGGACATGTCTGCGTTGATGTTTGCCTCGCCAACCACCCGTTTCCTCAGTTGGTCTATGTGGCGCTTCCAGAGTCTATCTACCCCCACATCCACCGTGTATGATTTTGGGCCTGTTATCCCCACTATGGTTCCTGCAACCCACAGAGGACCGCTGGCATAATTGCGAGCGAACACCGGGGACCCGACCTGAAACTGCCTTAAGCCACAGGTCTCTCCCTTAAAGTTTTCGTGCGAATAGTTAGGGTGAAGCCTGTCCAACACGCACCGGAGCTTTCTCCCCATGAGGAGCTCTGCTGGGCTTCTCCCAGTTGCTGTGCATGGTGATGCATGCTGAACCGCAAGGAATTGATCTATCCTGGCCTGCCAGTCCCCATTGTCTAATCTGGACAGTGCTTCCTTGGCTGTCCTGACAAATCGTTCAGCCAATCCGTTGGAAGCCGGGTGAAATGGGGCTGATAGGGCATGGCGGATCCCCAGGCCGGCCAAGTAGCCTTCGAAAAGGGTTGCTGTAAATTGGGGACCATTGTCCGATACCAAGGTATCCGGCAGGCCGTGGGTGGCAAACAACTTTCTTAGGGCCTTGATAACCGCTTCGGCCGTTGTGGATGGCATTAATACAATTTCGAGCCATTTTGAAAAGGCATCCACTACTATTAAAAACGTTTGGCCATGGAACGGGCCGGCAAAATCAATGTGGATCCTCCCCCATGGGCCTTTTGGTTTCTCCCACTCTCGGATGGGCGCTACTGGGGGATCGGGGCGAGACTCCTGGCAGGGTCTGCACTTCCCCACCCACTCGGAAATGACCTGGTCCATGTTGGGCCACCAGACATAGCTGCGGGCTAAGCACTTCATCCTAACGATGCCAGGATGCCCTTCGTGCAATAATTCTAAAACTCTATCTCGTAGTTTTGCTGGAATTACCACTCTGTCACCCCACAGTAAGCACCCCCCTTGCGTAAACAGTTCATTTCGTTTGTTGGCAAAACCTTGGTACTCCTCCCCGACCACCTTGTCCGGCCACCCTTTCAAAACCCAACCCATAACAGTCCGGATAACAGGGTCTCTATTTGATGCCTTCGCCACCTCGCCGGAGGAGATGGGCCCCAAGGTTAACGTGTCCAACAACAGGACGGAGGTTTCCGGTGTTGGGTTGTCCAGCAGGTCGGGAAGGGGGCAACGGCTAAGGGCATCCGCATGACCCAGGGTCCGCCCAGGCCGATGGACGAGCTGGTACGAGTAGGCCGATAAGAAAATCGCCCATCTAGTTAAACGGGGGGAGAGGGCAGCGGGGGTTGGCCTGTCGCCTGCTAGCAGTCCTAGCAACGGTCTATGGTCAGTCACAAGTTCGAATTTTCGGCCATAGAGGTATTCGTGGAACTTTTTAACCCCCGCAATCGCAGCCAGAGCCTCTCTGTCCAATTGGCTATAGTTTCGTTCTGTGCTGGACAGAGTTCGGGAGTAGAAGGCAATGGGTGCCTCTAGGCCGTTCGGCAGTCTATGGCCTAGGACGGCACCAACTCCTACGGGGGAGGCGTCGCAAACCAAGACGAGCGGCAGCTCTGCATTGTATTGGATCAGGAAACTGTCCTCAGATAGGAGTTTTTTTACTGCCTCAAACGCGGCCGCTTGCGGTTTCCCCCAGACCCATGGTACATTCTTCCCTAAGAGTTTGTGAAGGGGATCAGCGACCGTGGCCTTATCTCTTAGGAACATTGAGTAGAAATTTAGTAGTCCAAGGAAGGCTTGGAGCTCAGCTTTGGATTTGGGGGCTGGTGCGCTTTTGATGGCCCTCACCTTGCTTTCGGTAGGGTGGATGCCTGTGCCGTCCACCCTGTACCCCAGAAATTCTACCGAGGGGACCGCTATCCTGCACTTGTTCTTTTTAAGTCTTAGTCCCGCTTCTCTGAATCTGGACAGGACGTTCCGTACCCTGTCCCCTAGCTGGTGTTCGTCTTGGGCGCTGACTAAGACGTCATCGAAATAGGGGACTACTCCCGGAAGTCCTTGCAACAGGCGCTCCATGGTGCTTTGAAATAAGCCGGGTGCGACGCTCACCCCAAATTGGAGCCTGGTGCATTTAAATGCACCCCTATGAGTCACGATCGTTTGCGCCTCTGCCGTGGCGTCGTCGACCGGTAACTGTTGATAGGCTTGGGCCAGGTCTAATTTGGCAAAAATTTTTCCGGGGCCCAGGGAGTGTAGTAGATGGTGCACGATCGGCACCGGATAGGCGCTCGGCTGCAAGGCCTTGTTGATCGTGCACTTGTAGTCGGCGCAAATTCTGATTGAGCCGTCGGACTTAACTGGGGTGACTATGGGGGTCTCCCACTTGGCATGGTCAACGGGAACCAACACCCCTTGCTTAATCAGTTTGTCCAGTTCTGCATCGATCTTTGGTTTCAATGCGAACGGCACTCTTCTGGCCTTTAGTCTTACTTGGCCTACGTTGGGGTCTAAGTTTAGTGAAATAGGGGTCCCCACATACTTGCCCAATGTGTCCCCGAAAACGTCCTGGAACTCGGACAGGAGGCTGTCTTTCAGGGTTGACTTGGACATCAGGTGGACGCCGGTGAAGCCCATGCCAAGGGCTCGGAACCACCCCATGCCCAGGAGGCTCGGCAGCTGCTTCGTGACGATGGTCAGCGGCAGGTCTCTTTCGTAGTCTCCGTAGGTGACCCGGAACGTGCCCACGCCTTCGAGGGGGACTCGGTTCCCCTGGTAGTCTAGGATGCGCAGTCTCTGTCTGGAGAGTTGATCCTTCCGGAACGACGGCAGGAGGGTCTTTAGGGTTGTCCACGACATGATGGAGAGAGCTGATCCGGTGTCGATCTCCATCGAACACGGTCTTCCGTTGATCTCGACCACCGTGCTGACTTTGTCCTCGACCGTTGTGCTGGCCTGGTCGATGTGTATGCTGCGGCCATCTCGCGGTTCAAATTCGCGCCGTTTTTTCGCGCCGCCTTCTCTCGTTGGCTGCTTCTGGCGCGCTGATTCCGGTTGGCTGCGGCGCTCACGTGGTTTGAGTCTTCTGGGCAGAGTGGCTCTGCAGACTCGCGCCAAGTGCCCTTTCTTCTCGCAACGCCTGCAAATAGCCTCTCTGTATTTGCAGGACAGTCTATCATGGTGCCCGCCACAGCTGGGACAGCTTCGCCGGGGGCTGCCAGTGTCTTTTCTCCGGTGCTCTGTTCGGAAGACGTCCTCATCCGACTCGGACTCCGAGCTGGATCCGGCGTCTTCTCTGTGCACCGGGGCAGACTTGGGGCTGTCTTTGCTGGTCGGCGGACGCTGTAGCGTTTCAGCGGCCTTTGTGGAGGCTTCGTGAGCCCTGGCCTCATCAAGGGCTCCGGCAAGCGTCAGATCAGGCTTGGCGAGCAGACGCCGTTGCAGCCTAATGTCCCGAACACCACAGATCAGTTGCTCAAGCAACGCATCATCCAAGTCTCTGTAGTCGCAATGAGTTGCGGCTTTTCTCAGGCTGGCCATGTACGCGCTGACCGGCTCTCCCTCTCGTTGGACGCGCTGCCTTAGTTGGTATCGCTGCACGAACTTGGAGGGGACGGGAGCGTAGTGAGCCCGGAGAGTTGCCATCAAGGTGTCCCATGAGACTGTTTGAACCGGCGTTGGCTCACACAGTGACTCGGCCATCTCGAACACGTCCGGTCCGCAGTGGCTTAGGAATAGGGCTCTCTTTCGATTAGCCGAGAGGCCCTGCATGTCGCTGGCTTCTAGCGAGCATTCAAACCTTGTTAGGTACGAGACCCATTTTTCGCGGGTCGGATCAAAAGGCTTGGGCGGAACGTAGGCAGACATGTCCGGTATGTCTCCTGTGGTTCGCCTCGTCGCCTAGCTGAAGCTCGTGGTCTCACTGGTTGGCTTCTTGTAGCCTCAATCCCACCTTCGTCGCCAATGAAGTGGTTCGGGAATGACGAGAGGCACAAGCAAGCAAGTGACAACAGCTCTTTAATATATGGTGAGACTTCAGCAAAAACTCAGAGGCTGCAGTCCTCCTTATATACAATCCTGGAGAGACTGTCAGCCAATCAGAAACGTAGGCAGGTTTGAAACTCCCGCTTAAAAGTATCAATACATAACAACTATGATGTCTGCATTCATACCACCAAAGCTTTTCGACCTAGCTGGAGAGAAGTGGGGGTCGTACATGATCCAATTCAAGTGCGCCCTGGAAGCCAGCGACATGCAGGGCCTCCCTGGAAACCGAAAGAGGGCCCTGTTCCTGAGCCACTGCGGGCTGGAGGTCTTCGACATGGTGGAGTCACTCTCAGAGCCGACACCGGTCCAGATCGTCTTGTGGGAAGTGCTACAAGCCACACTCAAGGCACACTACGCCCTGGTCCCATCAAAGTTTGTGCAGTGCTATGAGCTCCGGCAATGGGTACAGCATGAAGGAGAGCTGATCAGCGCGTACATGGCCACCCTGCGTAAGGCTGTGACGTACTGCGAATACCGGGATCTCTTTTTTTTTTATTAAAAAATTTTACAAAACAGAAAAATTTTTTACAAATTTTTCCCCCTCTCCCTCTACCCCCCTCCCCCATCCCCCTCCCCCCCTCCCCCCCCACCCTCTTCCCCCCCCGAACTTCCCAGAGCAAAATACAGGGTATAGCAATTATCAATCATAAGCTAAACTAAACTAACAATCTATAAGTTCCCGCACCTCCCCTAGAACCTTAACTTCCCTTGTACAATACAGATACATTCTGACATTCTAGTCAATCATAAACTATTTGGTATTTCCTAGTCTGATATTTATTTTGAATATAATCAATCCATCTTCTCCACTCCAGTATATATCTTTCTTGTGTATGATCCTTCAAATACGCCAAAATTTTCGCCATCTCTGCAAAATTTGCCACTTTTAATGTCCATTCTTCAATAGTAGGTAAACATTTCTTCTTCCAATATTGTGCTACCAAAAGCCTAGCTGCTGTTATCAAGTTTAAAATCAATTTAGTCTCTATAGCTGTACAATCTGTAATTATGCCCAGCAAAAACAATTGTGGAGTAAATTTTAACCTTTTTTTCATAATAATTTGCATAATCCACCAAATTTTTATCCAAAATGCTTTAACTTTTTTACAAGTCCACTACATATGAAAATACGTTGCATCCTCCGACTCACATCTCCAACATTGACCTTGCATATCTGGGTACATACTCACTAGTTTTTTTGGGTCTAAATGCCATCTATAAAACATTTTGTAAAAATTTTCTCTTAAATTTTGTGCTTGTGTAAATTTAACATTTCTAACCCATATTTTTTCCCAAGTTTTCAACATTATAGGTTCCTGAATAATCTGTGCCCATTTAATCATACAATTTTTAACCAATTCCGTTTCCAAATCTATTTCTATCAAAACATTTTATAACCTTTTAATATGCAAGTGCCCTTGGTCTCTGATTTGTTTTACCAAGTTTTCTTCATTTTGCATGATACCAAATTTCTGGTCTTCCTTCCATCTAGCTTGCAGTTGCCCATACTGAAAGCATGTAAAGGTTCTCCCTTCTTCTCTCAATATATTTAATGATTTCAATTGTAATTTTCCCCTCTCCATAAAAAGAAGTTCTTTATAAGTAATCACCTCTTATTTTTGTTCTATGCTTATATTCTCTATCACGTGTCTAGGAATTGCCCATACAGATATTTTATAATTCAATTTATACTGATATTTTTTCCAGACACACAACAAAGCATTTCTAAGTATATGACTTTTGAATGTCTTGTCCAGTTTCTTATCATACAATAAATAATCATGCCATCCATATAACAAGTCGTACCCGTCTATATTTAGTATTCTTTCTTCACTTAAATTAAACCAATCACTAATTGCTGAAAGAACAGCTGCCTCATAATATAATCTTAAATTAGGCTTTTTAAGACCCCCTCTTTCACATATATTCTGTATTACTTTTAATTTTACCCTGGGTCTTTTACCCGCCCATACAAAATTATTAATACCTTTCTGCCATTCCTTGAAATTTACATCTTTTTAAAGTATTGGTATCATTTGAAACAAAAATAAAAATCTTGGCAAAACATTCATCTTTATTGCTGCTATTCTTCCCAATAAAGATAATTGTAACTTTTTCCAATTTTCCATTTCTTTCTGTACTTTATGCCATAACACTTCATAATTATTTTTATATAGTTTCACATTTGTAACTGTAATGAACACTCCCAAATATCTCACCTTTTTTACTATTTCAAAGCCCATTATTCTTTCTAACTCTTCCTTTTGCTGTATAGTCATATTTTTTGTTATTATCCTTGTCTTTCGTTGATTTACTTTAAATCCCGATACTTTTCCATATTGATCAAGTATACCCCTCAGATATATCACCAAATGTGTTGGTTGTGATAGAGTAACAACTAGGTCATCTGCAAATGCTCTTAATCTGTAATCTTACTGTCTTATTTTAATTCCCTTGATTTCACTTGAACTACGTATTTTATTCAATTATAGTTCTAAAGTTAAAATAAACAATAGTGGAGATAATGGACACCCCTGCCTTGTCCCTTTTTCAATTTTAAAAATTTCTGTTAAACTACCATTAACTATTATTTGGGCTGTTTGTTGTTGATATATTGCTTTAATTGATTGTGTAAAATATTCCCAAAATTGCATCCTTTCTATTACTTTAAGTAGAAATTTTCAATTCAATCGATCAAATGCTTTCTCAGCATCCAAGAAAAAAAGTGCTGCAGGGACCTGGTTGTTTCTCTCCAGATATTCCAATAAATCAACAATTTGTCTAACATTACATCTCATTTGTCTCCCTTTTATAAATCCTGATTGGTCATTATGAATCATTTGCTGCATAACTATCATTAATCTACTTGCTAATATTTTAGCAAAAATCTTATAATCAATGTTTAAAAGCGATATTGGCCTATAATTTTCTGGTTTGTTACAATCTTGATTTTCCTTTGGTATCAATGAAATAAAAGCTGTTCTCCATGAAGGAGGCACTTCTCCTCCTGACAAAATTTTATTAAATAAATCCCTAAGCGGTTCCACCATTTCTACTTGTAAATTTTTATAATAAACAGCTGTCAAACCATCTGTCCCTGGGGCTTTACCCATTTTTAACTCTTTGATTACTGAAGAAATTTCCTCAGAAGTTATAAGTTGATTCAATCCTTCCCGTTGCTCCAATGTAAGTGCAACAATATTCTGCTCCTGTATGTATCTCTCTATATCTATATCTTGAATTGAGTCACTAGTATATAACTTTTTATAAAACTCTAAAAAAGCTTTCTTAATCAAATTCTGTTGATATACATCTTTACCTCTATATTCAATCTTAGCAATTAATCGTGATTTCTGTTTTTTTCCTTATTAGATAAGCCAACCATCTACCTGGCTTATTAGCATTGCAAAACGTATTATGCTTAGCATATTGTAAGTTAGTAGCCACCTGGTCTGCTATCAACATTTTAAACTGCCCTCTTAATATATTTATTGCTTCTTTTGTTCTCTTGTCTTTGGATTTAGTAAAAGTAGTTGCTCTTTCTTTTTTATTTCTTCCTCTAAATCTTTCTGCTTTTTCTGCTGTCTAAGTCTGTGTCTAGTATTAATATGTATTAAAATTCCCCTCATATATGCTTTACTTGCATCCCATACCATCTCCATAGATGTACCCTTATGCATATTATTTATTTATTTATTTATTGGTTCGATTTATATGCCGCCCTTCTCTGGAGACTCAGGGCGGCTTACAATGCGTTAAGCAATAGCCTTCATCCTTTTGTATATTTATACAAAGTCAGCTCATTGCCCCCACAATCCGGGTCCTCATTTTACCTACCTCGGAAGGATGGAAGGCTGAGTCAACCTTGAGCCTGGTGAGATTCGAACTCGCAGTAATTGCAGGCAGCTGGTGCTACTTAACAGCGCTTTAGTCTGCTGCGCCACCAAGGCTCAATGTTAATAATATATTCATAACAAAAAATTCTTTCACATATCTGCGAATACCGGAATCTCGATGACGCGCTCCTAGAGCAACTAATCTGTGGAGTGCGAGATATACGCTTACAGAGAAGGTTGCTCGCGAGACAAAATCTGACTCTACCCATCGCTCTCGACGAGGCCAGGTCACACGACTCATTGATCAAGGCTGTGGAGATGCTGCAATGACCAGCTAACCCAAAGGAAACCCTGAGGTCAGCGCCAGTGCACTGAGAATCCACCCAGACCAGCAGTGAGGAAGAGTCAGAGGAGGACGTCTTCCAAACGGAGAGACAGCCATGGGAGCAGACAGAGCAATGAGGAAGCTGCTCGAGCTGCGGAGGAGCACACCAGAGGCAAACCTGTAAGTTCAGGGATGCCATCTGCAGGCATTGCGAGAAGAAGGGGCATCTGGCGAGAGTCTGCAGGGCAAGCCTACCAGTCAACCACAAGCCCCAGAAGAACTTCAACCAATCAGAGCGGGTGTGGCACAAGCGGGCCAGTAAAGATGGGGACCAGAGGAAACAGCATGAATTTCAAAGCCACGAGACCTGCAGCACCTTGATCGGACAGGTCAGCATGACCATCAAGAAAAAAATCCACACAACGGTCGAGATTGAAGACCAAACCTGCAAGATGGAGATTGACACCGGGTCATCCCTGTCCATAATGTCCTGGACTACTCTGAAGGCCGCCCTTCCCAATATCAAGAAGAGCCGGCTCCAGATCCAACAAATCCGGCTGCGAGACTACCAAGGAACAACATCCCTGTGGCAGGAGTTGGCACGTTCCAGGTCACCTATGGCGAGTACCAGAAGGAGCTATCCCTCATCATAGGGAAAGCATAGGAAAGCAAATTAAAATGTTACAAAAAATAAATACAATGCTTTAAACACTTTGAATATTCTTTCTTTTAAGTACAAATACAACATGAACAAAAAAAATTTTTTTACAAGAGTTTTAGTATTGTTTGTCCAATTAAAAACTCAAACTTTCAACTTTAAACATAATCAGCTTGTAAAGAAAAGAGAAGCAGAATATGATGTAGGTTTGCAGTTGGTGAAGGTGGGAATATATTACTTTCAGTGTTCCAAATCTGATTCTAAAATTACTCACACAGAATTGAACCTCTTAGCTGTCATAAATCAGAGCAAATGAGTTTAATGAACAATTCTCCAGATGAGAAAATGCTTACATATTATAAAACAGGAATCAGATTTATTTCAAAAGCAAGCTGTAACTATATGCATATCATGGAACCAAAATGGTTTTCCAGATCTTCAGTAACTGCTACTGGGCCATAGCAGCATAAATTAAATTTTGGATTACCATTCCTACCAGAGGCTTGCTCTGTGCCACTTACCCCTTTGGCAGAGTGTGTGATTAATATCAGTTTTACAAGCAATTAAATTGGAAACAGTAAACAGCCTTTTTATTGGCTTTTTGTGAGATAAAAATAAACATCTGGAATTTTCCACTCTCCCTGTGACATATTAATAACATAACAGCCAAAAACAGAAAGATCTTGGAATTTATAGAAATCCCATTGCATTGATTAATGCAAATAAGAGGGAGGGAGAGAGAGATATGATAGAAATATACAGCTCTATATTGACACGCCAATCATATTTTATATTAGCCAGTTGATTTAAATCTACTTAACAGTTGGTATTATTATTAGTATTATTAATAATAATACTGGACAAATATGCCATCCTTACTATCAATAGGGGAAATAATGAATCAATATACCCTATTGAAATAACATCAAAAGTCTGGATAAAAGTGATCACTATAAGTGATAATAGTGATAAGTATCACTATTGGGGTGATCCAGGGTGATCCACCCCAGATCACCCCAATGATGCCCTTGAAGTGATGTCCCGGTGCCTGGAGGCTGTGCGGATCTGGATGGGGAGAAACAGACTCAGGCTCAACCCATCCAAGACTGAATGGCTGTGGTTTCCGACATCCCAGTATAGTCAATTGGTGCCATAACTGACTATTGAGGACAAGTTGTTGGCCCCCACGGAGAGGGCTCACAACTTGGGTGTCCTCCTGGACTCACAGCTGTCTTTAGAAGAGCATTTGATGGCTGTGGCCGGGAGGACTTTTTATCAGGTCTGCCTGATTTGCCAGTTGTGGCTCTTTTTGGATCGGGACTCATTAAGTACGATCACTCATGCCCTCGTCACTTCCCGCCTGGATTACTGCAATGCTCTCTACATGGGGCTCCCCTTGAGGAGCACCCAGAGGCTCCAGCTGGTCCAGGATGTGGCCGCGCAGGTGGTTATGGGAGCAACGTTGCGCTCCCATGTGACGCCCCTCCTACACTGCACTGCACTGGCTCCCGGTGGTCCTGCACTGGCTCCCGGTGGTCTTCCGGGTGTGTTTCAAGGTTTTGGTTACCACCTTTAGAGCGCTCAATGGCTTAGGACCAGGGTATCTACAAGACCGCCTTCTGCCACCAATAGCCTCTCACAGACCAGTACGCTCCCACAGAGAGGGGTCCTCAGGGTGAAGTCGGTCAAACAGTGTCGACTGGTGACCCCCAGGGGGAGAGCCTTCTCTGTGGGGGCACCTGCCATCTGGAATGAGCTCCCTCTGGAGATACGGCGGATCCCGGATCTGCGCGCTTTCCGCCATGCCCTCAAAACTTTCCTTTTCCAGCAGGCTGGCCTGGCCTAACCTCTTTTTAAAATCATTTTAAATTTTAAATTTGTCTTATAAATTGGGGTGTTTTAAATTTGGCCATGGTATTTAATATATTTTAAATGGTTTTTAACATTTATACTATGTGTATTTTATCTTGGCTGTTCACCGCCCTGAGTCCTTCGGGAGTAGGGCAGTATATAAATTTAATAAATAATAATAATAATAATAATAATAATAATAATAATAATAATAATAATAATAATAATAACAACTTCAAGTTGAAAACATCAAGCATATTGAAGCCAAGAAAAAGGTTAGAAGCGAATGGAGATTATGAGAGTGAGGATTTGAAAGTCTAAATTCAGTGGAGGAAATACCATCAAGGCAATTAACACCTGGGCAATTCCAGTCATCAGACATGCCCTTCATCCATGTAGCTATATTGACAGGCTCTACTTATCAAGAAAAAATACATGGAATATTACAAAGTACACCAGGCAGTTGAGAAAGAGAAAGGTTCATTGGAAAAATATCCGAAGGACAGTGAAGAAGATGCACTGATGCTAGTACACCATGAAGGCTTACTAAGTAGTGGAGAAAACAAACTGATGTATCAGAAAAGCCAAATAAAGAATAGGGGGAAAAAATCATGGCAAGACCATCAATGGCTAAGGGCAGGCAAGTTGAAGAAAGAGACAGAGGGGCTAATTCTGGTTGCATAAGGCCATGAACACATGCATATGAAATCAGAGTTGAGAAGACAGCAACAGAAGTCAAATGCTGCCTCTGCAAAGAATCTGAAGAAACAGTGGACCATCTACTTAGCATCTGTAAGATTCATAGACTGTCCACAAACAATGACATGTATCAACAGTTGTGCATTGGGATATCTTCAAGAAATGCCATTTGCCTGCAAGGAAGAATAGGTAGGACCATAAAATAGATAAAGTAAAAGAATATGAAGAAGCTAAAGTGGTCTAGGACTTAAATTAAAACAAAAAATCACAATATACAAAGACCTACATTGACAAAATCACCATTAGTCAATTGCAAGAAATAGCTTTATTTGGAATAGCATATAAGCTATGATGGTACATTTAATATCATCAAACAATATTTGCCTATATAGGAAGGACTTATAGAGGGATAGAAGTGTCAGATCCAGTCCAAACATCTGGCTGAATGTGTGACTAACCATGCTAGTAACAACAATTATTAAGAAGAATGAGGGCCAAGTCCAGCTAAAGAAGTGACAGCTGTCATTTATACATTGTATAGAAGGGGTGTAAAACTTGCAGCCTGCAGGCCGGATGCCTCATATGCTGGCCCTGCCCCCACCTGTTTAGCAAAGGGGGGAAACTCCCGATACATCACGTGATGCCGCTGTGACGCCACGAGTTTGACACCCCTGCTGTACATAATATATACATTTTTGTGTATATAGCAATAACACTTAGATTTATATACCACTTTTTTTTAATTTGATTTATATGCCGCCCTTCTCCGGAGACTCTGGGCAGCTTACAATGCGTTAAGCAATAGCCTTCATACTTTTGTAAATTTATACAAAGTCAGCTTATTACGCACACAAACTGGGTCCTCATTTCACCTACCTTAGAAAGGATGGAAGGCTGAGTCAACCTTGAGCCTTGGAGACATTTGAACCAGCGTTAATTGCAGGCAGCTGTGTTAATAACAGGGTGCTTAGACCACTGTATTATCAAGGCTCACTTCACAATGTGTTGCAGCATTCTCTAAGCAGTTTACAAAGTCGGCATATCGCCCTCAACAATCTGGGTCCTCATTTTATCGACCTCAGAAGGATGGAAGGTTGAGTCAACTTTGAGCCAGTCAGGATCAAATTCCTGGCAGTGGGCAGAGTCAACCTGCAACACTGCATTCTAACGTTTGTGCCACCATGGCTTATTCTAATAACAACAATATAATTTATTAAATGTGTATGCCACCTGACTCTCAATAACTATAACTATAATTATTTCTTCTCTAACCTAATTCTTATTTGTTCTGATGAGATAAAATGATTTGATTTCAAGTTTTAGAAATGTGAGTGGGTGTATTCATTAATTTTTGAGATGCCTTCCTGCTGTAGAAAAAAAATATACTCCCCAAATCTAAAGAACTTTTATTCTTAGAGCAGTTCCCATAAAACTTCAATTTAAAATATAATAAAAGCAAACAGAATCTTATTAAAACCAATAAAATACCAGAGAGCAAATGATAACAAAAAGGATGTACAGGGGCAGCGAATGTAATACAGCCTCTATCTAGTCCTCTCCAAGGAACTGCAGCATAAAAGCATCATTTGATATTTGGGTAGAGAAAATTCCCATAACTTGATGCCAGATTTCATTAAACCTCTCCTCCACCTGTCTTCAGAGTTGTCATTATCCAATCTAAAAATATTGCCAGGGATAGGAATAGTGCTTGGCCAAGGGAATTAGCGAATATTAATTCCAATGAAATTTCAATTTCATAAGAATAACGGTGGAAAAAGTGTATGCATCCAAAACCAAATTCACATGTAATTAAGGTTGGTAGGATTTGGATAAACTGATCATCTGGAAAGGCACGGTGCCTTTTAAGTAGAAACGCCTATCTTTTAGTAGCATTTTCTTTTAAAATTATTACAAGCAATATACTAATTCTTGAGCTAGGGCAGAAGTCACCTGGCTCCTACAAAATTCTTCAAAATGGGATCCAGGCTCCAGCCTATGTCACATAGTTGCATTCACAGTGTTTCACAAAGAAAGACCTATTCATGCACATATCCTCTTGTTCTCACCTCTTTTTTTCTCCCTTAAGATTGCTGGGAGGCTAAAAAGACTTTAACCTTGTCTTAACCCCCATTCAGCCACTCTTATCCAAGATAATTGCTTCTATAATGTTCTTCACAGCTGGGAAACAATATCTGTTCCTCAACTCTCAGCTCAACAGTGAGGAAAACAGGCAGATTTCTGGCATGCCACAAGGAAAGCAGCAGAAGGCTGTTCTGTGGGTCCCAGCTGGTTCATAAGTATGCTAGGTTGCAGGTGTGCGACTGAATGTATGTCAGATATAAAGTTCTGTAAGTTTTGAACTTGGACAGTTATTTGAAATATTTATTTATTTATAGTCAGCTTCAGAAATAGCAGTTCTTCCATAATTGAAATGCAGTGAATGAAATTACTGTGACTGTGCCATGCCTGGGGTTTAGGGAACACCCTCATTTTTGTATTTGTCATTTGTATTTGTCATTAAGGATTTGCGAGGAGCAGGATGAATAGAAAAGGTGAAGCAACAATTTCTCCCTGTTGAAAATCTTGGTGCTAATCAAGAAATTATTATATATCCAGTTTAGTTTCCCTGGAAAACCAGATTCGCCACATGCAACAGTGATGGGATTCAGCCGGTTCTCTCCGGATTGCACAAACTGGTAGCGGCGACTGCGGGAGGCTCCACCCACCCACCTGGATGTAATGCAGGACTACTGCACATGCGCATGCTCGTGCACTCACATTTGTGAACCGTAGGGTAGCAAGTGCGTCCCACCTCTGATGTGCAAAATATATAAATCATAAACACTTGCAGCAGCTTTCCTTCTTCTTTTGTGAACAACCATTGTGTAGAAGTATTTAGTTATATACATTTAAGTATCACACATCTAAGGAAGATATTTCCTCTTTCATATGCAATAGGT